>OZ005649.1:405561409-405990409 GCA_963930645.1 Salticus scenicus
TCAGTTTTTAATTATCTTATCTGACTGAAAACACTTACAATGACGACATCTATTTATATTGTTTGCAAGAGAGGTAACGATTCTGGTTTGTACTCATTTATATAGCAAGCTGCAATCTAATTTTCACACTTTAGTTAATTTTTAAAAATCTAATTGTCCGATAAACTGACTGTTTAGTCTGACGAATTCAGAAAAATTGGCCCTTTCATTTGGTACCTTATTTGTAATGAAGTTTTGATCAAATTTTTTTAAATTAATTAAAATATGAAAATAACTGCTAAAATATGAAAATAACTGCTGGACATTTACATTTTTAACTGTTGTCAAAAAAATTTAAAACTTTTTTTTAGCATAAAATTAAATATGTTTCATGCAAAAAATAAAAAATTAATTTGCTCATGCATATGAAAAATGAAAATGGAGTAAAAAAACAACCATAACCTTTTTAATATACTTCAATTTTAGATTTTTTTTTCTTTTTTGTTATATTTAAATAGAATGTTTTTTGCATGGATGAACAGTGCGTGGCATGAAAGCTAATTTATTGATAATCCTGGGTAATATTTTAAAATTTTGATGCTTAAATAGATCGGACATATTTCATCAAGACTCTACTTTTGTGAAAGTCACTTTAAGCCAAGTAGTGCATCAAAGATATAGATAAATGATAAAATATTGAAAAACAGAAAGGAAAGGAAAAAGAAAGAAAAAAAAATTATCGCATAAACTGTATTTTTGTCTAAAATGCAATGAAAATTCAAAAATCGACAAGGGTAGCTACATTAAGGCTGTACTATGATCAGATTTACATATTTAATTAATTATTTTTCTATATACCAACTACAATTATAACCAGAAAAAATTGTCTCATGCGATAGATGTAGCCGATCATAGCATATTGTAACATATTTGGTGTGAAATTGCTATTTTATAGTTGACTGAATAAACCAAATATAGAAAATAGTGTGAAAGAAAATATTATGTACACCACGTATAGTGTTGTTCACGTGTAACTGGGAATAAAACATAAAATTGCTACTGCAATTTTTTCGATACTGTCATCTGATAAGCACCCACATGGAAGCCCACTGGTAAGCTATTGTCACAGGCAATAGGAACAGGCACTCGAGAGTGTGTGAATGAGCGGGTACAGGAAGCGGACTTTTGAGCAATTTCATGACTTAATTTTTTTTTTTTTTTTGGTTTATAAGCAATAGAGAAAAGAGTTTCCTTTAAATATAGTGAGCAGCGAAGCAGGCATAGCCTTCGTTGATTCACTACCTTAATTGATTTCACATTCTGTCATTTTTGACGGGGTTATATACTAATGTAAATATAATTACAAAAACATTATTTTAAAAACTCAAAAATTTAAGATTATTTTGAAATAATTAAAATCAATATTGTAATTTTTACACATACATTTAATAAACCTCATTCCATTAGTATACTTATTCTCTGCATATTTTCCTCCATATATTTTGCAGGAAAATTCCTTAATTTTATGATTTTTGTTGTAGGTTCCTAAAAAACAGTAGAGTTGGCAAGTACGCATTTGGTACCTGGTACCGAATTTGTAATGAGTCACACACTTAAGGGCTTTTGGGACAAGGGTGTGTGGTAAACAAAATAATTACATATTCATTATTTTCAATCAAAAATATACAAGAACTACAAATTTTTCATCTAAAAGACATTTCCCATGTTATACACAGGTTAACCTGGCAAAAATGTTTCTTCAGCAATTTAGTTAAAATGCACAAGCAGTATTTTAGCTTGTTCAAAAGTTAATTTAACGGAAAGCTATATCATATATCAGGGTTCGCGCTAGAGTGCGAGATCGCGGGAATCGCGCAATATTAAAAAAAATCCCACTTAAAAAATTTTCATATGCGCGCTTTTCCCGCACTTATTTTTCCGCGATTTTTTTTTTTTTTTTCTTTTAATCTAATTCATTGAACTCCGCGAATTTATTTTTTCCGTTTAAAAAAAAATCGCGAATATCGTTCGTTAAAAAATAAGTATATAAAAATGGAACAATCGGCAATAAAATGTTCTACTAAAGCTTCTGATTCCTAATCTTTCTCCATCCACAACATAAATGTCAATATCCATTTCAAAGTTGCTTTATGACATTCTAGAACCTGTAAATAAATACAACTGTTAAATATTTCTTGCTCTTGTAATTATTTTTTGCCCACCTCCCCCTTTATTTATCTCCATCTAGCGATCAGCAATCAAATGTTCTGCAGAAGTCTTGTTTCTCAATCTTTACCCATCTGCAACATAAATTATATTTTTATAATATTCATTTTAAACTTGTTTTATTAGATTCTAGAAGTAGAATTGAAAGAGTTTAATATTTCTTACTCTAATTATTTTTTAACCCCCCCCCCTCTTTCCAATCTCCGGAATATGGATTGTGGTCAATTATCAATTCTAGAAACAATAAAGCAATAGAAGTGCTCAATATTTCTGACATATGCAATTATTTTTAGACCTTTAGTGCTGAACTTACTGAATCTATTTATTTTTTCTCAATTAAATTAAATCTTTATGGGGTGTCATATCTATACCAAATTTGTAAACATGGGGGAAATGAAGAATAGATTTTTCAGATAAGAAAATTTTTTCCAAACCAATTTAAGAAAATTAATACTCAGTCTGTTTTATGCATGTTTGAAACTAATAATTAGCTACTGCTACTTTTATATGAATGATTAATGTACATACATAAAAATCATATTCTATATTTGTTTGAAAAATCTGTTTTACTCTTGGTGTGAAATTTTAATAAAATTCTATGTGGATATAAAAGTTATTGCAGGTATATTGAAGAATTTTTTTTTAAGCTAATGAAAAAATCCTGAAAATGCTTAATGTAGATAAAAACTATATAATGTATAAATGTTTGTCATCAGTTTATGAAAGTGACGTTATCAATATTCAACTAATCATCCAATCAATCATATTTGCGAAAACTTTTCAGCTAATTTCTAATTTCAGCAATCACATGTCTGTAATTTGCATATTTCTTGAAAATACTTTTTTTCTGTAAAATGTAATTACTGACTTAAATTTCAAAAATCTCACTTAAATTTTCAAAATCCCACTTAAATTTTTTGTTAGAGTGGGAGAATCCCACTCATTTTTTTTTCTTAGTGCGAACCCTGTATATATATAAAATTTAAAAAAACGTAGAGCAATGGGTAGGGGTAGATCATTGCACAATGCCAGTGCTGATAATTCTTCTATGAAGCAAATTTTAAATTCTGACATACTTTCAAATATTTTTGCATTTAAATTCAAAAATTGAATATATTGAAACTAAATCCAAACTTTAAAAAAAAAAAAAAAAAAAAAAACATGATATTTAAGTAAGCCACAGCAGTGAAAAACACCAATCAAATGAGTTAAAGAAAACTCAACTAGGATCGTATATATACACATTAAGATACAAATGTTGCACTATAGTGTAACGTGAACTTTCTACAGACAAATTAAGCACTCAAAATCTTAAGCCATGGAAAATTTCCTAACTAAACATAGTTTCATTATTTATAATTTCCAGCAATGATATGTTAGGTATACAGAAATTAGAGTAGAAGAGGATCATAAAACATTTATTACTTTTAAAAAATTCTAAAAAATGAATAATGTTGTATATCACATAGGGTTTTACAAATATTAAAATAATTCTGAATTACCAATGTTTTATAGCAAGGGGGGGGGGGAAGAGAGAGAGAAAAGCTAGAAATATACTAAAACTTTTTTTTTTTTTTTTCACAGAAAATGCCTAAGATTTGGTGATAAAAAACTTTAGGTTGGGGAAAGAACGGAAAATGTCTAGGAAGTGATAACATTTTTTTAGTAATTAAAGGTCTAAAAAAGTGAGGAAAGAAATAAAGTGTTTTCTGGGATTTTTCCGATTCATAGACATCAAATACCTATTTTTCAAGTGAAAAACACCAATCAAATGAGTTAAAGAAAACTCACCCAAGATTGAATCGGGGATCTCGATACCACAGAAAATCGATCTTTCACATTCATTCATAGAACTCGTGATCCTGCATCATCGCGGATTTAATAAGAGGGGGAGGGAGAAGGGGAGACTGATTTTATGAGAAAATATGAAGATTCGTCTCAGATTTTTTTTTTTATTATTATTAATAAGCGATATATTTTTACGCAAATCAATAAATATTAATACTCCTCGATAAAAAGTAAACGATTAATATTTATATATATATTTTTTCTTCCATCCTTCCTTTTATTTCCTGCGATCCTACGTGATAAATTAAAGGAAAAAATAACGAAAAATCGCGCAAAAAATAATCTTGGAAGATTAAAATCTACTCACCTTTTTAGTATAATAATTTCCATAATAATTTCCACCTTTACGTCCATGAAATCCTTGATCCCTGTAGTAATTTCTACTCTGTTGATAAGAGGGCTGCATTCCTAGAGATGATTACGATGTACTGTACTAAATCATAACAAAAGTGAGAAAAATAAATAATGATCCACGAATGGGTGACACGGCGGATATCAACAGATAAGAATCTTGAGATCATCGCTCAGTTGACGTGTAGCGTGACATATCCATAATAAATCGAAACAACTTAGACCAGAAAACATTTTCACAGTTTATTTTCTTGTTATTTTCATTACATCATCCAAAAATTTCGGAGCACCGGTTAAAAGGAAAAAAAAAAACTTTCACACAGTCTTCGAATACTTTAACCCGTTCACTTGCTTTGCCTGCGGCGTCGACAAAAACAATTTTTTCAGATGTAATCACTGTTTTGATGATAATAATGTGTTGACCGTGATAATTAATCCAGTGGAAAATTGGACGGTCAGTGTTTATTTCTAGTAAAAACAATCTCGAAAACGCATAAGTAAATAAATAAAAACTTAAACTAACAATTAAAATAAAAATAAAAATAAAATTTCAACTAGCACCAACTCACGAAGACGACATTGACGACTGAGCACCAGCGACAGAAACGAAATAGGCCAGCTGGGAGAGTTGGTAACGCCCACAAGATTTCGATGATGTCCCTTTACATATTGGCATGGCTCAAAGAGGAGTTTTCTGACCCCCCGACTACTACCGAAGGCAGAAAAGGCTTTTTGCTGATACTACACACTACAACTACGACGGCGAGATAGGGGAGGAACTAACCTTTCCTATCTAACATGCACTCTTCACTTCAAAACTCTGGGAAATTTCCTACGGTTATGCAATGTTGAGAGCCAACAGTTTACTTCTTGCAGGGAGCTGCTGCCCTCTAGTAGCAGAAACAACAGCTATAATCACGTAAACAACCTGTGCTGTCTCTCCCCGCAACCAATAATAATCATTAAATAAAAAATGCGTAAGTTAAGAGCATGAATCAGAAAAAAATTTCCCAATATTATGCGCTCTTTCAATTTTTATTAACTACAAATTTCATATTTACTGATTTATTTTTTGTCCATTTAAAATAAGAACGCCAACACATTCCCTTTACTAAGTGCTTCTACCTGCATACACAATTCATAACAGCTTTAACAAGACAAAATTTTAAGAATAAAATATTTTCAGCAAAAGCAATAATAAAAAAAAAAAAAAAAAAATTATAATTACGTGTATATATTATTATATACAATAACTATTATTTCACCTCAAGTACCTTAGAATTTTGTCCACCACCGCAGAAAACTGTATCAATTAAAAAAGTTTATATATATATATATATATATATATATATATTTTTTTTTTTTTTGGGGGGGGGGGGGGGGGAGTAAGCAACTAGTTGGTCTTTGTTCATCTAGTGGTCAATGCTTCCAATTAAACACATTTCCAAATGTACTATTCCTATCTTGTTTAGCTCTCATGTCATTTTAAAATCATTTAGCATTGTTTACATCTATCTTTTTACATAACACTTTTTACATCATAAAATTTTTAAAGTCACATTGGCTTCAAGAAGTAAAAAATAAAATCTTAAACATTTCATTCAACTATATTACAACACAATTGGTTGAATAAATTTTGAAGCTACTCTTCATTTTAACAGAAATGTATAAAAAAAAAAAAAAAAAAAAAAAGCAGTTGGCATTGGTAGACTCTACTCAGTTCCCCATCATATTTATGTTCTGATAAATTTCTAGTGCGAGACATTATAATCATGTTAAGAGAAATGAATCTGACCAAAGCTTGACACAGTGACAGAATGAAATCCCCGCCTAATAGGCTATCCACCATTCACTTCGGTATATTTATGTTATACTAATTCTATTAATTTATTTTATCAGGGTCCATTCCGTTGTTTAGCTCTTATGCTACTATTTTCAATTCAATAATCCTCAAAATTCCTATTTATATGAAAATTTTTCAATTTCGTTATGTTGATAAAACTTAAATTACGAATAACTTACGAAATTTTCCTATTAGAATATTTTTAGTTAATCATGTTCTAACAAGTATCATAAATATTATTCTGAAGTTGTCTGATATATTTATGATCCTCAAAATGGACGTTTATGCTCAATTTTGCCCTATTCTGCCATGTTAAGTAAATCGTAAATTCTAAATAACTTACAAATTTTTTAAATTGGAAAAATCATAGTCTATGATATTCATGCCAGTATCCTAAATAATATTTCAAAAGTGGTTTGACATCTTTACAATGAAAATATCCCTCAAGATTGACGTTTATGTGAAATTTTGCCCTATTCTGCCATGTTAAGAAATTCGTAAATTTCCAATAACTTACGAAATTTTTATAATGGAAAATTCATCGTCAATAATATTCATGCCAGTATCCTAAATAATATTTCAATAGTGGTCTGACATCTTTACAATGAAAATATTCCTCAAAACTGTCGTTTATGTGAAATTTTGCCCTAAAGCGGAATTTTAGAAATCACAATAAATAATGAGCAATTGTGGAAACAAATTTCCAATAGAATAAAATGTGCTTTGGCTGTTAGCGAGGTTAGGTACTGTTACTGAACGCTCTTAAATTAGGCCGCAATCCTCGAGCATCAAGAATTACACACAGAGAGTGTTGGTGTTTTGGATTAAGGTCGATTGTTTACACTTGGGATCTAGGCTTGAGTGAATGCCCTTCAGAATGGGAAGGGGAGAGGGGGCTCTGAAGTGTCCTAGCTCGTATTCATTCAAATTTCGGTGAAAACAAAACAGCAAAAATCTAGGCAGATGAGCACGACCTGGGATCGAAGCCTGCACCCTCTTCACTGCAGTCAGAGTAAATAACTCATTCATGTTTCATGTTTGTGAAATACAAAAATATAGAAATTCGAAGTGATGTAATCAACGTTATTTATAATGTCTCTCCTCTGTTTTTCATTTTCGCCATTCTTTAAAGTTACAGAACTGTTCATTTTCTCATGACTCGCACTGTTAAGAGAAAAAAGAAACTTTTTTAAAAAAGCAGCTTGCTTTTCATTTTCATTTTTTTTTTTTTTTGCATGGTGTGTTTTCCCCACTTGTAATTTAAAAATCAGAACTGAAATACTTAATATAAATTAGTACTTACCTCTATGATTTTTACTTTTCAAACATGCATATGTAAAGAAAGCCCTGTTGTAATCGTGAAGCAATTCAACTTTGAGATTTTGGTACATTTATATGTTTTGAGGTCTCCTGAGTTCATTTCAGCTATTTTTACAGTGATGTATGTATGTGAGCGAACACAATAATGTCTAAAATTTTTGTTCGAGTGAGCTGAAAGTGGGTGCGTATGTTATAGGTCACTGTAGCATGAATCTAATTGAAATGGGTGAATCTAGCAGCACTTATAGATTTTTTACAGGAACACTAAGAAATATTCTTAATATAATATCATTATGGCCTATGGGCTCAAACTTTTTAAAGTATGTTAGCATCTAAAATTCTTACTCGATTGGGCTGAAAATTTACACAGAAGCTTTAGATTATCATCGCACAAACTATAAATGTTTTGGTGAATCTAGCACTTATAGTTTTTTTTTTTTTTTTTTTTTTTTTACTGGGGCACAACAAAAAATTCTTATTCATTATGGCTTATGCCTTATTCAATTGAGCTGACACATCTAAAAGTTTACAGTAGCACGAACTGTATAGGTTTTGGTGAATTTAACACTTATAAATTTTTACAGGGACACAGCAATAAATTCTTTATCATTATGATCTATAAGCTCAAATTATTTCAAGTGCAACAGAATTAAATTAAACAACATACTATATGGAGAAATGTACTCACTTTTGTCTATTTAATGATTTTTCTTACTTTAATTTATTTAAACAACCTTTAATTACATAATGTTCGGAAAGTCGAGTGGAGTCATCCAGATTTTTTCCATTTTACTGTTAACTTGCAGAAATGTTCAGTTGCTTAAGTGAATTGCACTGTTAATTCTTTTTTTTTTTTATGCAGCAGCTTGTTTTACACTTTCACATTGGTCTTTCGATTTCTTTTTACTGCAATAAAACCCAGATGTTTTTTGCTTATCTGTCACACTTGTTAAATAATTTATAAAGCTAACGTAAGTTATTATTTAATACAAAAATTAAGATAATAAAATATCCTTCAATCAGTAAGGAAAATCATGATTTATTTGGAAGGCAGCGGATAAACGGTAAAAATTGGCAAAAATACAGAAATTAACATGGATTTTCTTGCTAAAAGTAAGTCGCATAAAAAATTATTTTAAAACACTAGGGGGCTCTGCCCCCTGCTCGCTCCGCTCACCAACCCCCGAGGAAGGCTTTCCCTCACCCCGACTTGCTTCACTCATTAACCCCTGCTGGATTTTGCCCGACTATTCGCAACTTTGCCTTTCATTGAATTGGAATATTAATAATACATAACACAAGAGAAAAGTTGAACAATATTATAGAAATCCACCATATATGGTATCACATTGAAATACGCAATATTTAATATTATATCGTTTAAAATATGTGAAAAATCTGTCTTAACGTTCGACAGTTTAATAACAATTTGCCATTATTTTGAGAGAAAACATATGTTAAACAGTTAGACACACAAAATAAACAACGACAACACTAACTGTTTAGAACAGAGAGAAATTCTTATCTAAACGATTTAGTGCTACAGCTTTGGTATACGATCCACGTGTTAAATTTTTGTCAATTTTGGACGATGAATTTTTCGGGTATTATTGCTTGATTAAAGAAATTATGAACTTATTTTTCTAATGCCTATATTTTTTACTATTGAATTTTTTTTAGTTAATTTAGGGCAATATGTAACACTCTACATTTATTTCTAATGTACAACAAGGTTTAAAATGGTGCTTATAACAGTAAACATGCAACTTTTTAAAGTGCATTTTTCCTAGAATATGATTTTGTCAGATCTATTGAAATTAAATATCTTATGTGATTATTGCAATTATTTTAAACATTTCATTTGTAGTAGTATGACAGGACAATTTCTTTCAGATAGCGATTTTGCATTGTCGCCATGAATGTGCCAAGATGCCCGTCAATATCTGATTTTACCATTTCTTAAACTATATTAAATACTAAGTTAAATCGGGGGGGGGGGGGGGGAATCACACTTTTCGAAACCTACTGATTAGCGAAAAATTCATCCTTGATTATATTGTAAAAACGAATTGCCGATTTGGAGTATTCAACATAGACCATCACCATTCATAAATTGGATGGCTTTTGAATGTTTGTTGACAATATTTTCTGAATAAATATTCATGATGGCTCCTGAATACTTGTTGGCGATATATTCTGAATAATTATTATCGTTGGCAATATCTCCTGAACTTGTGTTAATGATTGGCTTCTAAATATTTGTTAGCTACAACTTATGGATGTGTACTGGTTACACCTTGATTTTTTTACATATATATTATATAATATTGAATTTAGAAAGTAAAAAATGCGTGTGGAGAATGAAATATAATGATATTGGATAATATAATTTAATTTAATTTATAGAGACATCAAAGGTACAGGAAAAACTACTTTAGCCATTTTCTTTCTAATAGTACGGTTAATATTTTACCTGCAGATATTTTGTATATTTAGCTCAAATAAAAAATGTTCTTCTTTTTTTCTCTCTTGAATTAAGTTAAAAAATATTTTTAAAAAAATTGAAAAAAAAAAAAAAAAAATGTGCTAAAGCAATGGAACAGTTTAACCTCTTGGCGAAATTTTAAATTTGGCACCGAAGTAGCTTAGACTTTTCTCGAAAAAATCTTGACATGCATAACTGAGATAGTATTATTATTATTATTATTGCACTATTTTATACTTTTTCTCGGTACTTACGTATTAACGCCACCGCAGCAGAAGTTGCGCTAATGCGCCAATAAAGAGTAATCTTGTTGTTTGCACACAAGAGACATAGGGGGACAGCGAGACATCTTTTGGAATCTTATTTATCAGAGTGAACATCTATAGTATCTCCCCACAACTGAATTTGGCGATTTATATTTGGCGATTATGACTAAATCATAAATCTAAAAATCATAAATGATAAAATCATAAGCTAAATCATATAATCATAAATCCAAAATAAGCAGCATGCAGGCTGCCATATTATATCTCAAAGAGTCCAGAACGACATCGTTATCGTTCAAAACGGCGCCAAAGAAAAATCGCCAAATTCAGTTGTGGGGAGATACTATAGTTGTACCTAGCTGCGGTGGCGTTAATACGTAAGTACCTTTTTCTCAGTATTTAAGGCATGGCTAGAGTTAAAATGGCTATTGTGGTTGCGTAAATGAATTCCTTGGCGAAAAACGTACGAGTTTCTTCATTTCTAAATTTTAAAAATAGCTAAATTGGTCATAGTAAAGATCCATCATTTTAAATATATTTTGAGTGAAAAAACTAAATCTTTATGTTTATATAAAGTAATCTATGTTGTTGTCTCGTAAATTTCATTTAAAAAAATTCTGGGCTTAACTTCTAAATTTATACCAATCGTTGTTTAACATAATTATTATATTCATTACTAAATCTTTTTTTCGCCTAACGTTAAAATAAAAACTAATAATATAAACTAAACTAATAGTATAAACTATAACTAATAATATAAAATAAAAATATAAACCAATTTTCGTTTCATTTTTATTAAATTTTTACTTAATGTTTTTAAAATATCGGTTATTTTCATGTTTTGCTCGTTTTGCTATTCTAAATAATTTTTTTCTTCTCTCGAGCATCTCAAAGATTCTAATATTTCAATTTTCTTATTTACACCATTGATCACATTTTAATTTTCCTGAGGAAAGTGACGTCAGAGACACAGAAAAAAATGTCATAAGAGAAACTTATGACGTTTATGAACTCCCTCTGGTGGCAAATAGAGTACCTTCATAAACCCGACGTTTTTCTTAATAACTTCGTTAATTAAAATGATAGAAATTTCTAAGCAGCTGAAATGCCTTCCTTGAAGCAGTCGGAATACACTTATACCTCTCATGATGCAGAGCACTTTGCCCTCCGCGAGAAGATGCTGTCGCAGACAAAAAAAATTGACGCCAGCGACAGTTACTTTTTTTTAATATATAGAGAAAAAATATATATATCAAGGGTGAAACTACCTAGCTTGCAAAAACCCTGAAAACTGTTCCTTGCATGCAGATAGGGACGATTTATTAATGATATATCATACAGCTACATATATTAAGTGATATTTGCAGACTTCATAATGCATTATAAGGCAAATCAAACACTCAAAATGAGAAATTTCTGTAAAAACAAAGTATTTTAACAAGAAATTCAAAGACAGTAAAAATTTCAAAAACCCTGAATTCAGGGGTAGCCCCTGAAAAGTTTCAACCCTGATATATATTTTTAAGTAGATGAAAATACATATATAATATATATATATATATATATAAAATAAATACAGTTTACTCTTGTTTAACATCATTTAACTAACCGGAAAAATTTCGTAAACTCTTTTTACCCAATTCCAAAAAAATGTCTGTTATAAAAAAAATGACCTTACTTGACTGCTCCGTTACTCGCATAAGCTGCTTTTCGTCTGAGGGCACTCGGCAGGGTTTGAAACCCCCTTTTTTTTTTTTTTTTTTTTAAGCCCGGCCCACCCTCTAAAACCCAGGTTTTATCGGGGGTTTTCAGAAAACTTTTAAATCTCAATTCCCTTTTAAATGCTCTACCTAAATTGGTCAGTTTTAAATGTGATCATGGGAAAAACCTAAATCTAATGTAGAAGTCCAGTGATTCATAGCTATTTATTTTTAGTACTAGCAGGCTACGCCCGCTTCGCTGGTCACTATATTTAAATGAATTTTCGAAAGAATTGAATTAATATTTATTTTTTTACACCGCATTATAGACAAAAAAAAAAAAAGAAAGAAACTGAAATTGCTCTAAACCTCGCTTCGGGTACCCGCTGTCTACAGCAGCTCTTTTCCCGCCCGCACTGTATCAGGTCTAGGTTTCCCATGCCTGCAGAAAGATTTTTCCCGGGCACTTCAATCTGGATATTTATCGACGACAGGGGGGATCTGCTACTATTTAAGAACTACGATTTTACAGATGACTGTATCTCAGTATCTATTAAATATTTTAGTTTTGTACCATGTATTTTATAGCCCATGCTAATTACTCTATATTACGATTTGATTCCGACCAATGCAATAAAATAAAACAAAATAAAAAGTAGATTAATATATATATATATATATATATATATGTGGGAAGTTCCGTGCACAGCCTACAGATGGCGCTGCCTCGGATGCGTATCATTGAACGAGATGACAAACGGAGGAGTTGAGATCTGGCTGCAGTGGAGATCGGTTGAGACCTTCAGCGCGTAGGCTGACAGGCTCATTTTTCTGCTAATTAGAGCTTGTTGTGCTCTGTATAAGTGTGTAGAGCCATGGAGAGCTCTATACCATAATCTCACTTATTAGAAATAGTACGCGTAGGTACTAATGTGAATTGTAGAGCGAGTCAGTGCTCATATATGATACTTTCTGTTAGTCCTAGTAATGAAGAGAGCTTGTTATGTGTATTAGGCCTCGAAACCAGCAAATGTTATTGATGGAAACCCTGCTATTATTATCATTTTATCTTTGTGTAAACTGTGTTGTGAACGTAATAAATGTTTTTAGTTATCTTAATCGCACCTCTTCATTGCCCCACCCCTAGACGCCCAGCTCATATACTACAAGTGGGGACTCTGCCGCGATATTACCACCAACAAGTTATAAAAGGTAACTTATTGTTATATATTTATCATTGTGTTTGATAGTGGATAATAATGATTAATGCATATATTGAGCAAAAAGAGTTTGAGTTACTATTTTGAATTAGAAATTAATGGTGAAATACTTTTGAGAACACTTTTGGTTTCAATGTGTGATGAAATAAAATAAATAATATAACTTGAGAAGAATGAATAAAAATAAGAATTATGATTGAAAAAAATATTCTGAGTAATCTTTTATAATTTTGCTTATTACTGTTTGCAATAATATTTTAACAATATTATAACAATATTATTTTAAAACGAAAGTGATAACAATTATTAAATAGAGAACAATAACAATAATGGTGATATTATATGAAATATGTGTAATAATTAAGAAATATATAAGATGATCTAAGTATTCTGTTGTATATTACAAATTGTTCTGCAGGTGGTTATTTAAAAATCATGATAATTTTGATTTGAGAACAAAAACCATAGAATCATTTTTTGAGAAAATTGTTCTCATATTATTTTGTTCCTATTTAAGTATGATATTAATTTGGTAGAAATATTGAAATATTTTTTGGTATAAGTAATTATTTAGAGTTATAATGGCCCAAAACGTGTTACAAGGCATTAGAAAAGCAGATTTAAGAACAATTGCTGAAGAATTAAGCCTAACTGTTCCGGCGGAAGCTAAGGTACTTGAAATCAAAACTTTAATTGAGAGTTCTGATATTTATAAAAATGATTTAGAATTTGTTAGAGGTGTTATTAAAATGCTAGTAGAAGAACAAAAGTTGAAATCTGTAGAAGAACAAACCAAAATTGAGATAGAAAGAATTAAATTATCCCAGTTAGAAAAAGAAATAGAGTTACAGAATTTAAAGTTACAGGCTGCAGCAAATAATTCTAGTAATAATGTTGAGCAATCAAATTCAGAAACTACTTCACAATCATTAGAAAATTTAATTAGAAGTATTCGAACTTTAACCATTTCAGTACCGGAGAAACCGGAAGCTTTGCACTTATTTTTTCAATCCCTTGAAAAAGCATTCGTTTCTAAAAATGTACCCCCTAAATTTAAATCGGAAATATTGATTAATTTATTGGGAGATAAATGTAATCAGGTTCTTGCGTACGTAACCTCCGAAGAGATTAACGATTATGAAAAAGTTAAGGAATTAATTTTAAGACAGTTCCAACCAACGCCGCGTGAATGTTTAAGTAATTTTAAAAATGCGTTGCGTAATCCGTCAGAATCTCATGTCCAATTCGCTTCGCGTCTAAGCGCTTCTTTTGATTACTATTGTAGATTGAGAGGGGTTAACGATGTTAAGGAATTGTGTGATCTTATAGTTTCCGATAAAATATATGAAACGTTGGATTCTAGAACTAAGGAACATATTAGTGTTCGAGAAGGTCAAAATTGGTTTAAACCCAACGAGTTAGGTCGGGAGTGTGATTTATTCTACTCTTCTAGAGGTAAATCGTTAATTGAAACTAATAATAATACGCGAAACGAAAGTTCAGAGAATAAGCGGTTTGTAAACAAAACTCCTTTTAGAAAGACACATTATAATAATAAAGATCCCATAGTACGTAATTCGGTATCTAATCAAACTCACGAAAAGCATGAAAGAATGTGTTATATTTGTGGTGCAAAAGGGAAAACATTTCATTTCGCTAGAATGTGTCCTAAACGTATTTCAGAGAAAAAAGAATTCCGTGAAAATCTTCCAACGAATTCAGTAGTTCAATCCGAAACAAGTCCGATTAACCTAATTGTTAATGAGCTCGAATATGTTGATATTTTAGTGGATGATATTCCACTTAAAGGGTTAAAAGATTCTGGTTCTTCGATCCTAATTGTAAATAAAAATAGCATTCCACAGACTAAAAATGTTATTTCTTCAACCACTCTAGTTAGCTGCTTTAATGAAAAGAAAGATGCAAATCTGACTGAATTTAAAATATCTTTACCTAATCATGATTCAATAAACATAATCGGTGCTTTATGCAACAATTTGACATGCGACGTAATTCTGCCTAATAATATCTTTCATATTTTGAAACAACAAAATAAAGAGGAAGCAGATGTTTCGAGTTCCAGCGTAGGGGGGAAAGATAGTCTTCTAAATTCGGGGGAAAGCAATTTCGATGAAGCAAATGAGTGTTCTTTTCCTGTATTCGATCGAAAGGAAAATGAAATAGATACTTTTTTTTCAAATATGTGCAATTTTTCAGAAGAAGAAAAATTCGATGTCAGTTATATTTTAGATAAGTCGTTAAAAGAGAAATTAAGCGAATTAATAAAAAGTTATAAGCCAGTTAAAACAAAAAGTACTGATTTAAAAATGTCCATTATTTTATCTGATGATATACCAGTGTGTTCACGCTCTCGCAGATTATCATTTGTAGAGAAATCAGAGGTGGACAGACAAATTGACCAGTGGTTAAAGGATGGTATAATTAGAGAAAGTACATCAAATTATGCTTCGCCAATAGTGGTGTGTAGGAAAAAAGATGGAGGAATAAGGTTATGCTGTGATTATCGTGCTTTAAATAAGAAAATAATTAAAGATAAATACCCGTTGCCAAATATTGAAGATTTATTTGATAGATTAGGGGAGGGTAAAGTTTTTTCGACACTAGATTTAAAGAATGCGTTTTTACAAGTTGATGTAGAGGAAAAAAGTAGGAAATATACAGCTTTTGTGACCGATAATGCCCAGTATGAGTTTCTAAAAGTTCCCTATGGATTATGTAATAGTCCCTTAGTATTTCAAAGATATGTAAATTATGTGTTTAAAGACTTATTAAAAGATGGTACTGTAATTATTTATTTAGATGATATAATTATTCCATCTAAAGATGAGAATGAAGGGTTAGATAAATTAAAACGTGTGTTAGAAACGGCATCAAAATTTGGTCTAGAGTTAAATTTAAAGAAATGTCAGTTTTTGAAACGTAAGATCGATTTCTTAGGTCACATAATTGAGAATGGCACGATTAAACCCTCAGTAGAAAAAACTCTCGCAGTACAAAATTTCCCAGAACCCCGTAATGCTAGGGAAGTGCAGAGTTTCTTAGGTTTAACGGGTTACTTTAGAAAATTTATTCGTTCATATGCCAACATAGCAAGACCACTCAGTGACTTATTACGTGCTTCCACTCCATTTAAATTCGAGCAAGAGCAGAAATTAGCTTTTCAAAAGCTTAAAGACATTTTATCTAATGCACCTGTCTTACACCTTTTTAAGCAAGGCTATAAGTTAGAAGTTCATACAGATGCATCTAAATTAGGATTCGGTGCAATCCTATTACAACAAGATGACGATGGACAGTACTATCCAATCCATTATATGAGTAAAAAGACCTCTGTACAAGAAGAAAAATACTGTAGTTATGAGTTAGAAGTGTTAGCGATAGTAGAAGCCCTTAAAAAATTTAGGAACTATTTGTTAGGTAGTAAATTTAAAATTTATACTGACTGTCAAGCGTTCACTAAAACTTTAGATAAACGTGAATTGACACCTAAGGTAGCCAGGTGGTCTTTCCTGCTACAGGAATTCGACTACGAAGTAGAACATCGACCTGGTAAACAAATGCAGCATGTTGACGCTCTTAGCAGACACCCTGTAATGGCTGTAAATACTGATACCCTTACTCATCGTATTGCTACTGCTCAAGAAAATGATGAGTTTATCAATACTGTGAAATCTCTTTTACAACAAAACCAAAATGACGAATATGTGTTAAAAAATAATGTTTTATATAAAGTGTTAAATGATAGGGATGTACTAATTGTCCCAGAGATCATGCAACTTGAGGTCGTAAAGAAATGTCATGCCTTAGGACATTTTTCGGCTAATAAAACTGAAGAGTTAGTAAAAAGAGACTACTATTTTTCTAATATGAAAAAATGCGTAGATAACGTTGTAAAAAGTTGTATAGAATGTATACTTGTAAATAAGAAACAGGGAAAAGGAGAAGGTTTTTTGAACCCTATCCCTAAAGGGGACATACCATTATCCACGTATCACATCGATTTTGTGGGTCCGTTGCCGACCACTAATAAAAACTACAATCACATTTTTACAGTAATCGACGGATTTAGTAAATTTTCGTGGCTATATCCAGTCAAATCAACTTCTTCAGCAGACGCCTTGCAAAAATTAAAACAGCAAGCTGCTATTTTTGGTAATCCCGCAAGAATAATATCCGATCGTGGACCTGCGTTCATTTCTAAGGAGTTTGCAGATTACTGTAAATCAGAGGGAATCGAACATGACACCATCACAACCGGAATCCCACGAGGGAATGGTCAAATTGAGAGACTTCATCGAACAATCATTCCTGTATTATCCAAGTTATGTATAAATGACCCTAACAAGTGGTACAAGTTTGTTGAGGCTGTTCAGAGAACTATTAATTCCACCACATCGAGAAGTACCAAAAGAACTCCTTTTGAACTACTCACTGGAGTAACAATGAGAAGGAAAGAAGATAAGAGAATACTAGAACTTCTCGAAGAGGAAAGGATAAATTCCATGCTTGATAATCTTAACACCATTCGTGAAGAAGCAAGAAAAAACATTCTTAAGATTCAAGAAGAAAATCGCCGATGTTACAACAAGAAGAGAAAGAAAGCCCATGTATATAAAATTAATGATCTAGTTGCCATCCAGCGAACTCAGTTTGGAACCGGCATGAAACTAAGACCAAAATTCTTAGGTCCTTATAAAGTTGTGCGAGTAAAGTCCAAAGACAGATATGAAGTCGAAAAGATAGGCGATCATGAAGGACCTATACATACTAGTACTTCTGCAGACCATATGAAATTATGGTCCACAAACTAAATAGACTGAACTAAATGGACTGATAAACTTTTAAAAAAAAAAGTTAACTGTGAATTTTTATGTACATAATTTTTTTAATGTATGTTTCTCTTTTTTGTTTTTTTTTTTCTTTTAATTGTATTTTGCAGATATCCTTTAGTATCCCAGGTTGGTTTACGGTGAGGTCACCGCAACATCAGAATGGCAGAGCGTTGTGGGAAGTTCCGTGCACAGCCTACAGATGGCGCTGCCTCGGATGCGTATCATTGAACGAGATGACAAACGGAGGAGTTGAGATCTGGCTGCAGTGGAGATCGGTTGAGACCTTCAGCGCGTAGGCTGACAGGCTCATTTTTCTGCTAATTAGAGCTTGTTGTGCTCTGTATAAGTGTGTAGAGCCATGGAGAGCTCTATACCATAATCTCACTTATTAGAAATAGTACGCGTAGGTACTAATGTGAATTGTAGAGCGAGTCAGTGCTCATATATGATACTTTCTGTTAGTCCTAGTAATGAAGAGAGCTTGTTATGTGTATTAGGCCTCGAAACCAGCAAATGTTATTGATGGAAACCCTGCTATTATTATCATTTTATCTTTGTGTAAACTGTGTTGTGAACGTAATAAATGTTTTTAGTTATCTTAATCGCACCTCTTCATTGCCCCACCCCTAGACGCCCAGCTCATATACTACATATATATATATATAAACAAATAAATTTTAATCAATTTAATCCTTTTTGCTACGTATATACTACCATTTTTCCCGATAAATACTGTAAATAATACAAATTAATAAATAAAAGTTTTTTTCTTTTAAAAGAATTAATTAAAAAATAAAAAATAAGAAGTTGTTCTACTATAAAAAATTAAACATAACTGTTATAAATACGTTTTAAAATTTAAAACTAATTATACTTAATTTTTTCTGCTGCATTACGACTTTATTTTCAATAAATATAACAAATGAAAAAAAAAATCGCCTTTAAATAAATGTATTATTGGGTTGTTCGATAATTAATGTCGTTTTTTTTCATGGTTTTCAAAGTGAATTTATTTATATTAACAACAAACATTAATGAATGATATATTGACCATTTTGTTGGATGACCTTTTGCCATCTTTCGGTAAGTTGAAAAATTCCACGTTCGAAGAAGCCTTGGTTTTTAGAAGCGAAGAACTGGTGCACCTCATTTTTAACAGTCTGATCAGAATTGAAAGTTTTACTATTGAAATGGTTTTGAAGGGACCGAAACAAATGATAGTCTGATGGTGCTAAGTCAGGGCTATAGGGTGGATTTGGCATCAGTTCCCAATTGAGCTCTATTAATTTTTGACGGGTTATCAAAGAGGTGTGTAGTCTGGCGTTATCATGATGGGACATCACGCCTTTGCGGTTAGCCATTTCAGGGCGTTTTTTCTTGATCTCTTCGTTTAATTTCGATAGTTGACGACAGTAGACATTCGAATCAATAGTTTGGTTTCTTGGAAGCAGTTCAAAATAGACTACACCCTTGTAATCCAACCACACAGAAAGCATAATCTTCTTTTGGTGAATATTGACTTTGTACGTCGATTGTGGGGGCTCATCTTTCTTGGACCATGATCGTTTTCAGACTATGTTATCGTAAACAATCCATTTTTTATCACCCGTTATGATTCTTTTCAGAAATGAGTCGTTTTGGTTACGATTCATGCTTTTGGTGAGGTGGATTTCCTTTAATTCGGGAGGAACCCAAAAATCAAGTTTGTTTACGTAACCAAGCTGTTGTAAGTGCAAGTAAACTGTTGAATTCGATATGTCGAGCTTCTCTGCTATCTCTCGAGTTGTCATACGCTGGTTAGGTTCGATTAACGGCTTTATTTTGTCGTCATCAGTAGTGGTTGGACGACCAGTATGTGGTGGAACTTGCACATTAAAATTTCCAGAACGAAAGCGAGCAAACCAACGCTGACACTGGCGTTCAGTAAGGCAGTCCTCACTATAAACAACACACAATTTCTTTCGAGCTTGCACCGCATTTTTGCCCTTTCGGAAGTAAAACAATAAAATATGCCGACAATGCTCTCTTTGATTGTCCATTAGAAGTTTATTTTTAACCAACTTGTTGTTTACTAATGACACTCAGTTTTTGACTGAAGGTAGTCTAAAGTCTAACCTTTAAAATAGCCACGCAATCACTACAACATGAAATATGAAGTTCACCCCGTCTATGAGAAAAAAACGGCATGAATTATTGAACAACCCAATAAATAAAAATAAGTTGTGTAGTAGCCATTGCTAAGATACGCAGACGATTGAAGCAAAAGAATAAATTTATGAAAATGAAGCATTAAAGCCAATATTTAAAATCGAAAAAAACATTAATTTAAAAAATTCAAATTCGAAAAAAACTCGATGAGCTGCACACCTGCAGGGTCCCAGGTACCTATATGCCAAATTTGGAAGCTTTGCGATCAGTAGTGTGAGCACCACAGCGCAGATACACACACAGACACTTCTCTTTATTTATATAGATTATTTCATATACTAATACTATGCAACTGCAATTAAGATTTCTGTCAAATTATTAAAAAAGCTGTTATACTTAATTATTACATATATATATACACACATTATTAAATACTAGCAAACCCATGCGAGATTTTCACAGTTTAATACTTTTTATTTATTTATTTTTAAAATTTGAAACTTATATGTCTTATACCAATTTCAACATCCAATTACAATTTTAATTCACCAGAAGCCAAATTGTTATTAGTTTTTGTGGAAGGAAATGCTAATGATAGTTAAATCAAATCATTCAAAGAAAAGTTTCAAAATAAAACTAATATTTGACAATCCAGTTTTCATATTTCCCCAAGTAAAACAGCTACAGCTTTAATAAAGAATCCCCATGGCGACTTTTAAATCTTTGCCGCCACGTTGGTAAGATCCCTTTAATTTTACTCCATTTTTTTTTTTTTTTTAATTATTATTATTTATTCATTTTGGCATATTTTTTTGTTAAAACACTTAGGACCGTATTCACCAACTTCTTAACACTCGGATTAAACCTCGGATCAGCGGTAATCGTTCCATTATAGGAAAATCTGTATTCTCGAATGAAAATCCGCAGTTCACCGGCAACTTTAACGCTTCGTTTTTGATCCTCGAATAACAGAGGATTAACAGAGATAATTCTCGGATTTTTTCGTGCTCGAGCACCAAATCCGGAACAATCGCGTTTATCAGCATGACACTCTAACCAAAAGTCTACAAACTGTCAAGAAAAATCATAAAACATTCTAAAAAAATCTAACTAATACTTATACAAAAGGAATATTGTTCTCGAATGCTTTTTAAAATATTTCGAATATTTAAAATAATCTTTTGCAAAAGTGAAATACCTATATTTTTCTTTAAAATTTTCTTGCTGTTGAAACTTTTATGATTTTATAGCATCTCTCTGCTAGAATAAATTTTTATTTGAGGCTTTTTAGGGCTCCAAGTCCACAATAATAAAATACTTTGTGTTATTTTAATTTATTAATTAATTAATTAATTTTTTATTTTTATTTATATTTTTACTAAAATTTTTATTTTGTGTGTTTTAGTAACTCAAAAAAAGCTTCTTAAAAAAACTATCAAAATTCCTTAGGATACCACGTAGACAATGAAAGATTTTCTTTTATCAACTGACATTGTTTCTATTAATTATCTGCAAAAAAGTAACACATCAGCTTGAGAGGATCGAACCCACGAGCATCGCATTATCACCATGACGCTCTAACAAAATGTGCTAACAAGCGATGAAAAAGATTGTTTAAATTTACATTAAAGTGAAGGCGCCTTCTTTTCAGAATGACATAAAGTCACGGTGATAAAAATCCAATTTCAATAAACAGTCTCTAAAAGAATATTTATTTATTTATATATTTATTACTTAACTTTTGTGCTTTTTAGTATCTAAAAAAACTTAAAACTCTTCAAAAATTCTTAGAATACTCTGTAGACAATGAAAAATTTTCTTTTATCATTTGACACATTTTCTATTAATTATCTGCAAAATTTAACACATCGATCCTTCGGGGGATGGAACTCACCACCATCGCATTAGCAACTTGACACTCTAACCAACTGAGCCATAGAGCGATGACTGCAAGGGAGCAAATTCGAGCCCTCCTTTTAACGCTATATTCATCTGGGGAAATCTATAGGAACTAAGGTCAGAAATTTTAGTGTGGGGCTTATTTACGTGTATTCAACACCCATTATAAAGGAATTTTGTGAAACTCCCCCTTTTTCCCACTTGGGGGCATGGGGCAATAAATACGCTTCCAAGCATACACTAAGCAAAAAAAAGGTCAAACTTGGACCACCATTATAATCATTTAAAAAGCAAATTTTTGAACTGATTTTAGTATGTTGTCCTCCACATACACTTTAGCATTGAGTCCAGTGTTAAAAACAAAATACAATTGTCAGAAAAACTGTAGTTTTAGAAATTATTTCAAAAATTGTAAGAATAAGGCAGTTACTGATGCCACAAAATGTATTAATTTTTGAACGAAAACCAAAAAATATTTTAATACGTGAGATGGCAAAATAATTAAATGTTTACGAAATATTGGTAAAATGGTTTTTAGCAAAATATAAAATTTTTTGGCCGTTTAAACTGGAAATTTGGCTTTAGGCGGCCACGTTGCTCATCCAAGCAAGATAACCGCAAGTTAAAAAGCAAATGTTTAAAAAAGCGATTTGTATCATGTTCAGAACTTAAAAAAGATTTTTTTAAATGTCTATAGCAAAATAATTTAACAGTCTGGAAGCAATTAAACAAGGCAGGTTAAAAACCAGAAGATCTGCAAAAAAGCCATTATTAAGGACAAATATTTAAAAAAAAAAAAAAAAAAACATCAGTTGACCAAAAATTTTAAAAAATTAGCAGTTAATTATCGAGCTGAACTGAGTTTCTCTGATGAAGTCAAGTTTAATTTATTTCGAGCTGATGAAAAAACTACTAGGACGATAAAAATGAGACTGACTTAATGAAAACTGCTCTCTTAAAACAGTGACACATTCTTCGTACATTATGGTATGAAGGTGCATACGTTTTCAAAGAATCAGACAAATTTTCATTCTCAAGAAATCAATTAACTCAAAATAAAACATGGTGATTAAAAAGTGGTGCCTGACTGCCTATTTTGGAGGTATTTTAGACTTTTCTTCAAACAGCATTTAAGTTGATAATGAACCTTGGTGTACGGTGTCTGTGGTACGTCAATTTGAATCAAATTGTTAAAATTACTTATCCATTTCCATGAGCACTAGTGCTGGGCGATATTGACATTTCTGAAATCAATATATCATTCGTCTAAAATACCGATATAAGGATATATCGATTTAAGGCAGAATTACCAACTGTAGTGTATAATCCCTACACATAAGGACTTTTAGCAGTTTTCTTCAGGATGTAGAGACGGTTTATAGTTAGTTGGTTGGGTTTAACGTTGCAATAGTACTATGCTACACTGTTAAAAATTTTGTGTTAGTTTGAACCAAAACTTGTTACTGAAGTAGCTGTAACCACCTGATGATTTAACTTTTTACCATGATTTAGTAATTTTAGTTTAACCAAATATTGATTTTATGAAAAAAAAAAAAAAAAATCTGCACTTTAGAAAGCAGAAAACGAGGGGGGAAAATACTAAAAACCCATAGAAATAGCATGGGATGAAAACCAAAAAAACTCACAATGTCAAGTGTGTTAAAAAAAAAAAAAAAAAAAAAGGCTCACACCGTAAGTAATAAAAAGACAAAATGCACTAGAAAAAGACATCGAGGAGCAGGACTAGCGGGAGGGTAGGGTTGGGGCATTAGACCTATCGTCCAGGATTAATACGTCTCGCCTATTATGTGTACTGAAGACCTTTTGGTCTCATGTCAAACATTCTGACACTGTGACACATTTTCTTGCTTTTTATGTTTTCTAGATTTTGATAAAAGGGATTAAATTTTCTAGTGTCTCATCTTGGGCCCATAAGTGAGTTGTTCAAAATTTGCCCTTTAGCCTATGTTTTCGACCACACTTTTAATTTAATCTTGTTACTGATTCATACCCTTGTGAGTAGATGTATGGTAGCTCCCATTTTGGTGCAACTTAAATTCAATCACAGGAAGTAGAAAACTTAAAAATGAAGTTGAACCATATCAAGGTATTGCTTATAACTTTCCTTCATATATAGTCGGCAACAAAATTATTGGAGTGCTAGCATATTATTCCTGTATAAAAAAGGTACATTTAATACTGCTCTGTAAAATAAATTCTTGTCGAATCATGTTCTTAGCTCGTCTAAGAACATATGTAAAAAAAGTACACGTTATACTGCTTTGTTAAATAAATCCTTGGCAAGTCATGTTATTAGTCAGTCTAAGAACATGATTCGAGAAGGACTTATTTAACAAAACAGTATTAAGTCTATTTTTTTACATTGGTATTTTTGCTGTCACTCGAATAACTTTGCTGCCGACTATAGTGAATCAAGTTTGAACTGAAATTTTTAACAGTGTATGGCGAACTGGTGACAGTCTGGGATGCACTCCTAAAAATGGTATGGATACATGCCATCACAATTTTGAATCTTCACGGAGGTGATGGCTCCCCTGCTTCGGTGAACTTCAGAGCTATTAAAAATGGGAACATGGAGTACAGGGTGGTCACAATGGTCTCTGACCAGCTCAAGTATTGAACCCACAATCTTCCATATACGAGCCTGGTGCTCTACTGACCGGGCTACCGCAGTCCAGAGACGAATTATAAGTTTTGGGACTTTTGAAAGATTTTTTTAAATAGGATTTTGCATGACTTCTGTTACTTTTACATTTTTTTTTTTTTATGATAATGATTTTTCACAATAAATAGGCCACTTTAAGCTACACTGTTAAAAAAGTGCAATTTTGTTGCCAGAAATTCTCTGTAATTTGAGAAAAAAGTCGTAAATTACAGAACAATTACGTTGACAAAACATATTTTTCTGTAACTTTCACGGTAAAAAATCTGTAATTTTTACAGAGAATTTCTGGCAACAAAATTGCATTTTTTTAACAATGTACCAATAGGAACATGTCAAAATATGAGTTAGGAACACTAATTTAGTGGGACTCACTTAATATACAACATGAATGGAGAAACAAGAACTTTATTTTGCCGACATTCATATTTTTAAGTAAGTATGTATAACATAACACTCTATATATTACAAATCTGATTTACTCAATTTGAAGCAGTGACTTCATTTGAAATAGCAAAATAATAAAGTATTTATTTAGAAAATAAATATGTAATTTTTCAGATTTCTTTCTTCTTCTCATGGAGAAAAAAAAAAAACAGTGGATAATTTTGTTTTATATTTATCACAAATACATGGTTCAATCATTTGTTAGTTTTGAACTTGTGTTGAAATTTTACCCTCATGGGGTAAGTCTATACACTTACACATTCAAGAACTTTATCCTAGTTGACTACTATTACAGAAAATTGTTTTCTGTTTCACAATGATAAGTAAAAAATAATCCTTACTGTATATTTCATACATTTATACAAAAATTTATCATATATATACTGGAAAGTATTTATTATGTCCTTACGTTCTAAAATTGGATGACAATGCCATTTGTATAGTGATGTTGTGAAGGCATACATGAGTTTTAAATAAATGTAATAATTAATTACTATATTTCAATAAATTAAATGTCTAATAAAATATCTAACGAAATTCTAAATTATCTTTTATATTTAATCGCATTTTGTCTCCCTATAAATAAATATCTTAATTCTAATAATATTTTATCTGTTAATCTATTAAATAAATCTGCTGAGAACAAAAACATTCTTTAAAATTAATAATTTATTTCTGCTAGTCATCTTTTTAAATGACATCGCTCAGAATTCTAATCTCTTCTAAATCATTTAATAAATCAAAATATAAAAAATATTATTCTCATCTATTAACTGTAATGCATACATAATTATATTTCATTCTTTTAAATTGCGTAAGTTTATTTATTAGAAATTAAATTAAGCAATAAATTTCTGTTGTAATATCATTAAGGGGTAATTTATATCTCTAAGTAACTGGATGTCGTAATAAATCGTAGCCTTTTCGTCTCCATTAAGCAGACGACTTTTTCACGTGAAATTTGGCATAGGTGTTTGGCGTTAATTCTTTAACAAACTTTCTAAATTCAAAATATTTATAGTAATTTAATTGAGGGACAATGGATTCTGTTTGGTTGTAAAACTGGCATTATTTTGGAAAACTTGGCGTAATTCAGCAGTTTGATCTTGATTGCGAGATAGAAAACTTTTGAGATTTTGCTCCCAAACTATTGCTTGAATAACATGTCATCGCAAAGCCCTCTCTCTCTCATCTAACCCTCTGAATGTCTTTAAGACTGTTTTAAATTGTTGTTTAAGATACTATTAATTAATTCATTCCCATGCTCAGATGACTAAATAAAGTTTGATTACTGCAAATTATTGGTTTCCTTCTTCACGGCCTGCATTTTACTGTTCCTGAATTTTTGCGGACTTTGTCTAAATAGTTTAAGTAGATTTTTCCTGTATAGATGTGTACTAAATGTGAATAAGCGCTAATTTATATCAAGGTGCAAGTATGTAAAACTTTATTTAAAATTCTGTGCATTATTTCTCGCTCTAGAGTCGTTGGAATTTTTTTCCCCCCCACACACAAGCAGACGGATAATTTCTAAAAATGGTCAAAACGTTCCCTAGACTTCTCAAAACGTGTAAACTCACTGAAAACCAGAAGCTAAAAAGTTTTACAAGTACTTTCTTGTAATGAATACCTACAGAAGAATGTAAAAACGCGAAAATCAACAATGGACCATAGAAAAATAATATCAGTTTAAACAAATTAAAAAATTTTCTCGAAATTATTATCTTAATCACAGAAATATATTTTTTACTAAAATAAGACCTTTGAAAAAGCCAAACAGACTTCAGATAAAGATATAATGCTTTAATACTAATTATTATAAAATTATTCATTATTATCCACAGTTCAAAATTTATACATTTCAAAACAGTATAATTAATATAGCGCAGCTTTGTTTTACTACAAATTATATTATAGAATTTCACATTGATGCATGGCTCGCGATGTGACATTTCGTGAGTAACATTCAGAACATTTAAAACACCCCAATTTAATGCATTAAAATATTTATATTCCCCACTTACATGCGAACGAATTGCAAAATGGCTATCAGCAGAAAATTGCTAATTAAGAGAAGAGCTTCACACATGTTATTAAATTTCTATAGTACCTTGAATCTCCTAATAAATATAATTATTAATTAAAATTTTCTAAAATACAATTTCTTACGAGATTTTCTTTTTTATTGAAATTTTAAATTTTTTACTTATTTTAGATTAAATTTACATCAAATATTACATAAGACAAAAAGACTTAAATAGCTATTTCAGTATAGGAAAATAAAATTGATAGAAAGAAGAAAAATTTGGTGCATTTGAAGGGGGGAAAAAAAAAATCAACTTTTACCATATTTAAAATTATTTTTAAATACCCATACTATATACAGTTAATAATTAACTTCGAAAGAAGTAAAAATTAGATATTTAAATATTAATATAATCACATCTAAGACAACGCCGTTGTTTGAATTAATTTATTTTTGACAATATGACAATGTCATATTCTGTACTGAAATTAATGAATTTAATGAAGAAATATTATTAATTACATAAAATATTAATAAAGAATAGTTAATTCACCTATCTAATAAACAGAAACTAGGGTCTCTTATTTTTAAATTATAGGAACTGGCAAAAAATATAACAAAAAATAGCAGAAGAAAACACTAATATTGATAAAATAAATCTCTATTAATCAAACGAATTTTGAATGAATGAATAATCTCATTTCAACTAGCCAAACTTAACCGGAATGCTTGTATCAGAACCGGTTTTCATTTTGCTTCTGCACGTACTTTCTTAAAACACTAATCAAGGCTTGCATGAATGAATCTTTTAAACCGATATTCACTTTTTCCCCCGTGCGCTTGCGTCACTAAATCGAAACCACACTTCAAATATCCTCTTGATTTTTTGCAGTTTGACTGAATCACTGAATCAAGATTTTCAATGATTTAGCTGTCTATGACTGTGCATGCTTTAGACTAAACCAATATCCAGTTGAATGAATAGCTATCTGGCATTATTCCAGCTTGAATTGGTTTAGCCTGGAATCAGATTTTCGCGTGTTTTGATGTTTCTGCATTGACATTTTATAGAAGACGAAATACTTAAATCGTCGGATAAACGATATTAGCGTTAAATCGATATTTTATTTTACATTGATATAAAGCCCAGTCCTAATGAGCACCTATAATTCTGTAAGTAATAATATCTTTTTTCACTTGAAGTTAAATTTCACAAAGAATATCGTAGTATTTCTTCTTTATTAGACTTGGAAACAGTCCTAATCTCAATTCGATCGGAAATGTTTAGTCATAATAATTACAAGATAAAAAGAACTATTTATATACCATGTTTTTAAATTTTCTGTTGAATCCTCTAAACGCTACCGAAAGCAGCGGGCCCAGAACAATTGGCTAAAAGTATTACAAAAATACATTGTTATCGTGTTTTGAGCTAGTATAAAAGTTTCAAATGGCTAGCTAGCTAGTCAGGAAGTTAGTTAAAAATAGATTGCAAACTTTGTACTGGCAACGCTGCCGAAGGCAACAGGAACCCGAAACAGTTGGCTAAAAGTATTTTTAAAAATGCATTTTCACCGTGTTCTGAACTATTCTGAAAGTTTCAAATGTCCAGCTAGTCGGGAAGTTAGTTAAATAAATTTCCTATTGAATCATATAAACACTAATGAAGGCAGTAGGGACCTGAAACAATTGACTAAAAGTACTAAAAAAATGTAGTGTCACCGTGTTCTAAGCTATTCTGAAAGTTTCAAATGCCTAGCTAGTCGGGAAATTAGTTAAAAATCGATTGCAAGCTTTGTAGTGGTAACCCCAGTAGCAGAATTTTTTCTTACAGTCTGCGACAGCTACATAGACACCAGAAAATAATCTGCAGAATAACTTTACAATAAGTAATGGAAAAAATGAAGCTGCAAGATTCAATAGTCATATATTTTTATCACAAGATTGCATTTATGTAATGTTAGTTGATCAGTTAGGTATGATCAAAGCATTATAGTTATAAAAATGATGATAGTTAACAATTCTACTTCTTTATAGATTTCGCAATTTAATAAACCATGTTTAAAAAGAATATTGACATTTTTGTTGCCTATAAAAAAGGTTAAAAATAGTAAGGATTCCATAAGATGTTTGGTTGCCAATCGTTAGCTTGGGATTAAGGCATCTCAAAAAATTATATGAGTATAAGAAAACAATTCTATTTCTTTATAGCTGTTATAATTTAATAAAGTGTTTATAAAGAGAACACTGATATTTATGTTGGAGATAGAGAAAGACTGGAAATCGCATGACGTCTGCAGTGCATTTGATCAACGAGCGTTAGACCAGAGGGAAAAGGGGGTGTCCCAAAAAAGTATATGAGTGAAAGATATTAAACTATTCTATTTTTTTATAGATTCTAGAATCTATTAAAGTTGAAAAAGAAATTGACATATGTTGAGGATGGAGAAAGATTAGAAATCACAACATTTCTGCAAAGCATTTGATTGCCGTTTGTCGGCGGAGGGGGATGGGGATGGGTTAAAAAACTGTATGAGTAAGATATATTGAACAATTCTGCTTATTTATAGGTTCTGGAATTTAATTAAGTTAAAAAAGATCATTGACATTTATGTTGTGTTTTATGTTGTGTATGGAAGAAGATTGGAAATCGTAAGGATTTACTGAGGCGTTTGATCGCTGATTGCTAACAAGAGGAGGGTTGGTTGGGGATCATAAAAAATTCCATAAGTAAAAGGTATTGAACAATTCTACTTCTTTATAGGTTCTAGAAGCTAATAAAGTATGCTTAAAATGGACATTCACATTTATGCTGTGGAAGGAAAAAGATTGGAAAATGCAAGTTTTCCAGCCAAAATGGAGAGACCTGAAATTTCTACCTATATTGTTTTCAAAAAATAACCTGCAGTCTAAAAAAAATCTGCAACGTATGTCTTGCGTCTCGCATTTTCTGCCATGAGGGTTGTAACGCTGCCGAAGGCCGCAAGAACCTGAAACAGTTGGCTAAAAGTATTAAAAAAATGCATTTTCACCGTGTTCTGAACTATTCTAAAAGGTTCAAATGTCTAGCTAGTCGGGAAGTTAGTTAGTTAAATAAATTTTATGTTGAATCATATAAACACTGTCAAAGGCAGTAGGGACCTGAAACAGTTGACAGAAAGTGTTTAAAAAAAAATGTATTGTCACAGTGTTCTGAACTATCCTCCTGGAAGTTTCAAATGTCTAGCTAGTCGGGAAGTTAGTTAAAAATCTATTGCAAGATTTGTACTGGACAAACAAACAAGAATCGAAGTTAATAAAAACATGGTAAAAAGGAACGGGGAGAGAAAGGATTAAAAATTTGCAGCCTACAACTTTCAAAAACTAGAAAAATTATTTACAATATTTAGCACAGTGAAATTTGAGATTTTTATCAAAAAATGGTATAATATTATGCCACTGTGCATTAAAGTAGCAATTTCACATAAAGGTGGAATTAACCCAATGCAGAATACATATTTTTATTAAAAAATTGCTTAGATCTAACAAATAGTTTTATTTCATATATTAAAATATAACTTGTTTATTTTGTATATTAAATCACAATAGAATATAAAGTGTATGGTTATTGCATTACGTTTAAAAAGAAAGTTTTATGTAGATTTTTGTAAAGTACTTTGTAGAGTGTAATAAAGCGAATTATTAAATCGAAAATGTATATAGGTATCATTTCATCCCTTTGGTGCAAACATGACAGTTTTATTTATTTCAACCATTAATTTTAAAGTTATTACAAATAAAAGAGGTAAGTCATTTTTTCTACAGTGCGTCTTTTTTTTTGTTTTTTGGTCGCTTAGTGTAACTTTGCTTCAAATTACTTACCTCAGAAAGATTAAATTTTATATGTGGGTTGGTTATGTATTCCCAACACTAGGGCTGGACGATGTCAGGAATTTAATATCATGATATATCGTCATCCTCATATCACGATATTCTGATATATCAATATCACGACAAATTCAAATAAAATATTATGGCTATTAAATCATTATAGTAATTATTAAATAAGCGATTAAGTAATTATAGTTAAGTAAATAAGCAAAATTCTGCAAATTGGCATATTTATTAAAATATAGGCAGAAAAATACAGAAAATATTTTAACACGTTGACTGTCAAGCTACGAAATAACTCATAGTTAAACTACGACTAAACTCATAGCTTGGTAAACAATGTGATAAAATTTTCTAATGAAAAATTGTTTAAGGCAAAGATTATTTAGTATACAAATATAAACACTACTTTCTACAGGTGAACTATCAAAATCATTCGTTTCACTGTATGTACGTATAACAATACAGAGTCAATAGCTTCTTTGAAGTGTACTCACTAAATTTTAATGGATGGTGCACTTTCAAATGAGAAAGTAAATTTGTTGTACTCTCTCCCTTTGCACATACATATTTTTGGCAGAGTTTACAAATTGCCACATCAGTGTTGATAACAGTACCATGCTCATTGGCAGGTATCCCAAAAGTAGACCAAACCTGACTTTTAGTCTTTGATTTAGATACCAAATGATGATATTCCAAAGAATCAATAGTATGCCTCATTGTTAATTTTATACATTGAAGATTTAAAAAAAAAAAAATAATAATAATAATAATAATAATAAGTATATATTTAAATATTGCTAATTTTAAAAGAATTTCAACAAAAATAGACCATAAATGCTGATTGGTTTGTAGAAATTTTCGATCGTTCATCTAGTTTTAATATATTCATTTATGATTCAATCATTAATTAGCAACATTAATTATGTATATCACTAAATTTTTTTTTTTTTTTTAAGAATTATATAGAACAAAGAATTCTGTTTATAAATTACATTTGTAAAATAAATTTAGACTAGATTAATTAACATAAAAAATATACCATTAATTAAATTAAATTATTTTCATGTAAACTTTTTTTTTTTTTTTTAAATATTTTTAGAAGAGAAAAGGCAGAAAAAAAAAAAAAAAAAAAACTTTGCAGATGCGAAATGATAGATTTTTATTAATTTACTTTCTTTAATCTTTCATTAAGATTCATTGTAGTTCAATACTTATTATTCATTAATATCGAAAAATCGGCAATCTTCCCAACAATTCTAATAATCAAATTATGAGTCCAATTAAACAATAACATGCTTGTTCTCCGCTGTCCCGTAATATTCAATCACAATCTCTGGCGATCGTCATCGTCAGTAACATGAGTAAACAAAGAGTATTTTCCCTTCTTGAGTGTTTATCGGCTATTCTGCGCAAGCGTGATGTTTCTGTTTCTGATTATATTCATGAATGTTTCTGATTATATTCATGAATATTATTGTCCGCGCCGCTGTGAGTGAGTGAATGTGAGTATGAGTTTATTCGAATAAGGAATCGGAAATCAACATATATGATTACGATGTTAAAGCGTATTGCCATTGCCGACTCGTTTCACTCATGAGTAGCGTGGATGATTGGGCACTTAGATATTTCGATTTCATTTATGAATGCGATATGGACACGATGTTGAGTTTTTAGTGAATATTGTGAAAAAAATCTTGAATGATTGAAACGAAAGAATAGATTCTTTGATTGAAACGATGTTCAAGTGTGTGGCGCGTGACTATCGTTGGAAAAAAAATTATCTATAAAGCAAGTTTTTTTTTTTTTTTTTTTGCTATTTTAGGAAAGAGATTTGCTATAGGCTTGCTTTATTAGAATAAATAAAAATATTTTAACCCTCAATCGTATTTTTTCTTCAAAATATCAACAACAAAGAAAATTTGGATAATATAAAATCCCACAAATCTTTTCTTTACTAGTGCTCAGAACTTTCTTAAGCCGTTTTTTACTTTCTTCTATACTCAACAAAATGAAGTATTGGATTCGTATAAATTTTTAATTATGGTTTTCGATGGATTTACACGTTTTGGGAGGTCCAGAACACAATTTGACCATTTTTAGAAAATGGGAGTGACAAAAATTTTGTGGTGAATATATCTACTGTACCGAATTGAATATAAATTTATGATGTAAATGCACCTGAACATAAATTAGTGTTTATCTACTTTTGGTACCGATTAGTCAACAGGTGGCGCTGCTATACAGCGATTTCTGCTGTTTCAGGAATTATAGCATGGAATTGCATATAAATTTATATGTAGATGCACCTTGATATATGTTAGTGCCTGTCAACTTTTGGCATCAACTGCCCAACAGGTGGCGCTGTTACACGGCTATTTCTGTAATTTCAGGGGAGGCTATATCTCAGTAATTACAGCACAGAATTGCATATAAATTTATATGCAGATGCACATTGACATTTATTAGTTTCTGTCAACTTTTAATGTCAATCGCTCTAAAGATTATACAGTGATTTCCGCAATATAAATGAAAGCTGTATCTCAAGTTCTATTGCGTATAATCGAACTTGATATATGAAAAGGCCATTATGATGATACAAAATGGGTGCATATCTGCCGATAGGGGGCGCTGCCATTCAGCAATATTCTACGAAAGCGAGAAGATTGTCATTCTAATAGCCAGAACATAGTAATTTTTTTTTTTTTTTTTTAGATCTGGTTTCTAAAAACGTTCATTTAAGTTAGAATTGAAATTTCCTCCCATAGTAATATATCTTTATTAAGGGCAGTTTTAGGAGCAGGGTAATAAAAAAATTAATTGCTTCTAAAACAGTGATATATGATAACATATCAAATCATTATCATTGCACAACAAACCTAAACATTTTAACAATGAATTAAAATATATGTAGTAAGTTCTAATAAATGGACATCAAGAATATTATTGTTTTTTTTTTCTCTTTTTAGCATTCCATAAACTGAAAATGTGGAACATAAATTAATAAGAAGTTAATTCTACTTTTTTAGAAAATTAGTAATTTTCTATCAGTTTTAATTTTTTCATAAAACATCCAAATTTACAAAAATTGGATAAAAACAGTAACAACAAGCTCTCCGCTTCCCTTGAAAAAAAAAAACTGCTCCCCTCCCCATGAAATCTATATATAAAACTTCTTTTCATCTTTCATGCATGCAATTTCTATTTTTATTCATCCCTATTGTTAGGTAAAAGATGAAAATGAGAAATTATATGATCTATACATAGCCGATATAGCGTGACATTTGGTTGATCGATACCGATTATCATGATCTGTGGTAGATATCGATATTTGACGATATATCGATATATCATCCAGCCCTACCCAACACACACTATAAAGGGATTTTGCGAAATTTCCCCCTGCCCCTTGGGGAGAGCAAAAACATGTTCCCATGCACAAGTCTGCTCTGAACTATCTTAAAAAGGACATTTTTTATGTGCGAACTAGTTATGTGTTCCCAACACGCACTATAAAAGGATTCTGTGAAATTTTTTCCTGGGGGGGAGGCAAAAACATATTTTTAAGAGTATCTCTGCTTCAAATTATCTCAAGGAAAGGATTTTTTTTATATGTTGATTGGTTATACCATACGTATTCAACACACACACTACAAATGGATTTTTTGAAATTCTATCCTATCCCCTTTGGCGGTTGTGGGGAAGGGCAAAAAACATGTTTCCATGAGTAACTCCGTTCCAATTTATCTTGGAAATTTATGAAATTATAAATTATATTATTTGGAATGGCAATTTATGTGTGAGCTGCTTATGTGTACTCAACACACATTACAAAGGGATTTTGTGAAATTCCACCCTTGGGAAAGTTGGGCGGGCAAAAAACATATATCCAGCATAACTCTGAACTAAATTATCTTAGGAAGGAGATTTTTTTTTTTATATTTAGGTCAGTTATACGTGTAACTCATAGTACAAAGAGATTTTGCAAAATTTCCTTCCCTTTCTCTCATTTAAGAGTGGTGAGAAGGGGTAAAAAAAGTGGTCCGAAACATATCTCTGCTTCAAATAATTTCAGGATCTCGATTTTTTTTATGTGTTGTTTAGGTATGCGTGTACAACATGCACTATAGAGGAATTCTGCAAATTACTCACTCCCCCACACTGTTTGGGGTGGGCTAGACAAAACACATTTTCAAGCTTAAATCTGCTCCAAATTATCTTAGAATTGACGAATTTTGGTTTGGTGTGGGTGTTGATTAAGTGTATGCAGTATGGCACTTTGACAGAATTTTGCAAAATTTTCAACTTCACTCACGGGGGAAGGGGAGTAAAAAGCAGGTAAGGTGCTGCTGAAGACATTGGGGCTCCAGACTTAACATGGGGCGAGCGGGGAAATCGCTACCGAAAGTGGCAGTAACCTTAACTTAGATTTTGATTGATTTCATTTTTTTTTTTTTTTTCCTTTAATGATATGGTATTTCGAGAATTCATTTCAATATAATGACCAGCAAAGTGGGCAAAGCCTGTTAGTTAAAAAATTAGAAAGAAAACTAGACACTTCACGTGTTTGAATGCAGATACACACTTTCCCTAAGGAAACAAAAGGGATATAGGTAATAATCTGAATTCAGTGAAAGACATTATTTCTTCTTTATTTTTGGTGTATTGAAAATGAATGAAACAGAAATAAGATGGAAATAGTTAGTCATTATTCATGCAAAAGTTATTTAGAGGATGCATGAAAGTGTAAAACATTGAAATGCATAAGCACAAAAGTTTGTGAAATTTCAATGAAACAAGCTTTGATCTGAAACTTATATGATTTCATAATGACTTGAATTTTTCTAGAGGGCCCAGAAAAACTACTAGGGGGTCCTGGCCCCCACCTTCCTACACTTATGAATATTTAAAACTCAGCCAGATGGACTGGATACCAGATATTTACCGGATATCCGTCTCACCCCTAATTTAAGCGGCAGGTTGTTCAGCCAGTGGTATAAAAACTCTGACTGACGAGAGTCAGTGAAATCCTGGAAGGCCAGTTTGACAGCTTATTCGAATTGAATTGTTTTCCTATTAAAAACAATGTCCAAATTGCAAAGAAGTGAAGTCAGTGAGGGGCAGATTAAGGATGCAGTTTTAGATGTAAAAAAAAAAGCCTTTCTTTTATACCTATATTTATCAATAAACCTAAAAAATTTGAACAGTTATCGACTGCTACAAGTGAATTATTTCAAAAATAATTCGAATTTCTGAAACATAGTTTTCAAATGGCAACACTCTTAAAAATAAAAAATTGTTGTTCTAAGAAAAAGGCTTGTATTTTGTTAGTCAGACAAATAAAATATTTATCTGTAAGTGGAAAAGCCTTCTCACATATTTATATAATGACAAAATATCACTCATTCATCTATCAACATCGAGTCCAAATCATCAAAGCTAAAAATATACCGATTGGACAGTTGTTTCTTTTCATGACATAGGAGGGGTTCGCTAAAAACAGATTTAATGAAATTTAACCTTTACATGGTTAAAAGTTTTTTTTTTTTTTTTTTAACTTTTTCACGGTGCAGTTGTTTCTATTCGAAGCTTGAAGTTTAGCAAAATGCCTTCTCTCAGACCCAAGTTAAATGAAAAGATAATTTTCAAAAATGTAGTCCTTAAGGGACATCAGACAGTGCTACCTGTTCTTCACATATGGAAAATAACAGACGATTCCAATAAAAATTTCAAAATTAGCAAAATGATTCTTCTTTGGCAAGGGCCAAAGAAGAATCATTTTGCTAATTTTAAATAAGGATTTAAGTGAAAGATTAGAGTTTTATGAAATTTAAATCTTAAGGGTATAAAAGGGGTGTCTAGCACTTTTACCTTTTCTTTGCACAGGGAAAATCGCAGTGATTTCCAACAGAAGCTTAAAGTTTAGCAAAATGTCTTCTCACTCTTAGATACTAATTAAGATAAAATACAAGAATTTTCTAAAATTTAGAACTTAAGGTAGGGAAAGAGAGAGGGCATCTAACAGTCTAACTTTTCTACCCATTCTTCATACGGAAAGAGTCGCAGTGGTTTCCATAGAATTTTTCAATAGATTCGAGCAAAGCTTGCCTTCATCAGGAATCAGAATAAACAATCTCTGGTCAATAGGTCAAATTATTTAGCTTTGCTTTCAAATTTTCTTTTTTAATTTTTCCCAGTGCAAAAAACGGGTAGTACTGCTAGTTGTACTATAATTTGGAGTTAAGATTACAATTATTTGCTGATTTCTTACTGCTTATTCTATGACTAGTAAATAAAAGTCCAACTTAATCATAGTAAAGTGTGGCAGTTTTCTTCATAAAAATGCACTTTTTCTATTAAATAACTTCGAAGAAATGGCGTCATTTTCAAAGAAGATAGTACTTCTTTTGGGAGGTTTTGTGAGAGTGACATCATTCAAACATGTTATTTTATTTTTATTCTAATTATATAAAAACACTAAATCATCATTATCTGACATCTAAATTTATTCATTAAGTATTCACAGGAAAATTTTTAAGTCTCAGGCATGAAATTTCAACGAAAGCATAAATTTAGAACATTCTTTTAATCACTGCATCTCTTTTTAATTTTTATAACCCTTTACTTAGGAAGAATATATATATACATTAGAAGTAACCTGAGTGTCAAATCTGAACTTTGTAGTTACAATAATATTGAAGAAATCGTACAAAAATATGGTTTTAAAAAGGGTTTTTCCTCACCCCCTCCCATTACACATGCACTAGAAATTTGAAACACCCACAGTACTTCAACTAGAAACAATAAGCAATAAAATTTTGTAGCAGTCTGCGACAGGTTTTTTAAATTTCACAATCCGTCTGCGAAATTTGCATGTAGTCAGGGGTGAAAATGGCTTACACTCAAAAAGCTGATAGCGGCAATCTTGGAGGGGGGGGGGGGGGGCTTAACAACAGCGTTGATCTCGTGCAACAACACACAATACAATTTTACTACAAAACAATATAGTATAAACAATTATAAAATAAGTTTAACTCATACAAATTAAATATTTTATAGCAATGTTTGACACAACACAATAAAAATAATTATAAATAATAAAAGTTTTAGTTTTAGTTTTGAAACAGAAATTTTTATAAGTGAATTTTGAAAAGGAGGAGAAGTTTTGGAGCAGTTTTAAATGAAATTAGCACTTTTCTATGTTCCCGTAGAATCTCAGTAACAGGTAACAGGAGAAAAGAATACATGCATAACGCAGTCTTTCAAGGGAGATCTAGGCTCCTAGGTCGCCCTTGTTAAGCACTGTTTTGTGTGTTCCTACCAAGGCACTGCCCTTGTTAAGCATTGTTTTGTGTGTTCCTACCAAGGCACCTATAGGGGGCTCTAGAGTTCCTACCAGAGAGTGTCTAAGATGTAATACATCGGTAGCACATTGTCATGGGCGAAAAATGTCCGTAAATTGCAGACAATTTTTTTTATTAGTACAGACAAAGAGTGTCCGAAAGTTGCAGACTAATTTTTTTATTAGTGCAAACAAAAACTGTCTGCAAGCCGTTTTTCTGTGTCCGTGACTATGTCGCTGCGTTTCTGCCACTGGGGCAATAACTATGCCAAGTTGGGTTCAAATCTGCCCAGTGGTTTGGGAGAAGATGTAAGACATACCCACATACATACAAACAATGACTTATTTATATTAAGGTTTGAAAAAGTTTTTTTTAATATTGAATAAATATATAATTTCATAACTCTGTTCAAGACTAGTTTTTTCATTTTCAGGAATGACAATTTTTTTTTTTTTTTTCTTTTTAGCAGTATAAATAGTTAAATAGCAGTTTACAGCAGGGTTTAAGCTGAGTAAAAATTTCCTTTAGCAAAAAAGCTAAAATCAGAAAAAAAAGCTTTAGCAAAATGCTAAAATGCCAAAAACAATAGAAAAAGATGAATATCAGTTTACACTTTATTCTAAATGCCTCGACATGTTTGATTTTCATTTGTAAATTAAACTTAAAAGTTTTTAATCATGTCTTTAAAGAGTTATATGCAGAAGGTAATTTTTTTTTTTTTTTTTAATGAAAACAAAAAAGCATTAATTGTACTTACCACTGTAACCAGATCAATTTAAATATAGTACGAGCATATAGCTTAACACATTTATTGGCAGACATGAAAAATATTAAATTTTTTAGATTACTTTGTATTGTAAACTTTTTTAAAGCAATATGAACATCTTAGATACAGCTTATATTCTTTTTCTGGAGATATAATTATCACTATAGCATGTAAAACTACATTAAGCTTATACTGTATCTGAAAATAAAAACATAACTTACAAAAAAAGAAAGTAATATAAGTGAAATTGTTTATTACTATTCAGAGCTTTTTCATTTATAATTTTTCTTTCTTTCATATTAGACCACTTCACAAATGCCTCATGTTTATTTACAAATTGATTTCCTGCATGCTATTCTTACGCGTAGTTCAGCATCTAAATTTCCTTATATGCATGAAACTATGGATTTTTTTTTTTTTTATGAATGTTGCGATATTTTTTTTCCATGAAACATTCGTTATAATATTTTTGCTGAAGTTTTTTTTTTTTTTTTTTTTCAAATTGTGTTTAGTAAGATGCTTTAGCAAAAAAGCGAAAGCATGTTATTTCATTTTCGCATTTTGGATAAGTCTTTTAGCATTTCGCGAAAAATGCTACCGTAGCGGAAACACTGGTTTACAATTACAATAACTGACATAATTATTGTTGGTGGGCAGTCCATTGCTAACTGATTGCTCACATAATCCTTTCCGACCCAGGCCGTACGATCGTGCAGGTTAGACATCCAAGACATCTGCTTACAATTTTGTATCTAGAACAGTCATATGTAATAAAATCGGGAAATGAACGATCGAGCTAATTAGCAGAAAGTGTAAAGTACAATTTTCAATCAACAAATGTCGATTATAGTCCATATTTTTCTTTCAGTTTGCAAAAACAGAAGAATGTAATGATTGAAGGTAAAAATGTTTCGGATCAGAAAGGGCTATGGGTAGCTACTGCATTGGAAATTGATGAAACTTACTTTTATTTTTTTAACATCTTCAATACAAGATTATTTACCTAATTCCAGTTTTTCTAGCGTTTCACTGTAGAAACATAATGTATTTTTGCAGCTGATCACCAAAATACGTAATTTTTTCATCCAAGTTTTTTTTTTTATTGTTGAAAACTTTTAAAATCATTCAACTTTTGTAAGGGTCCCTTTAATTTTGCTTATTTTTATGAATGACTTATTTTGGACCAAAAATATTAATAAATTTACCTCAGAAGAGTGTGCGAATTTCCCGCAATGTTAAAAATTTTATGTGACAAAATAAAAAAGCATGCGATCATGCTTAACTGTTAACCCTACATTAAGCAGTTTAACACTTTTACATAGCATATATAAACTACATTAAGCTTTTAATCAATGCTATATTACAGAAAATACAGTAATATCTTCATTAATTTTTTATGTACTTTCTTTAAGAAATACTTACAGTAGGTGGGTATGTCGCATAGGGTGGGGGTGCAGGCAAAGGTGTAGGATACCGAGAAAGGTACGGCAGACAATTTTGAGGCCTGAAAGCATGATGAGTGTTCGGCAGAGGAGCACTTGGATTGCGAATCTGAGGAGGCTGGGGTTTGGAATTGAATACAGGGCGAAGAGGCTGCAGAGAAAAAGAAATTATTCACAATAATTCATTTTACAACTTTCATTAAAACAGACACTTAAAATTCATATACGACATAGTAGATTTAAATAATATAATTTTAAAATGGTGGGGTAAAAAAATAAAGTTGTTAAAAGGTAGTATAGGCGCTGAGTTGTATAAAATTACAAAGTATCTAAGCACACAATCAAAAATAATAAAAAGTATCTGCAAGCTTACAAATATAATAATAATTAAAAAAAAGAGTAATAATTAGAAAACATTAAGATAATGACGGGGTGCGTAATAATATTTTAATCTTTACTAACTAAATTTATTAATTAAAACTTCTACATAGGGGATGCACCCCACCATAAAAATACTTTAAATTATAACTTTATAATGCAGCGAAAAAAACTAATACAGATAACAAAGAATGTTGAAAGAGATTAGGATTTATTAGAAAGATACATGCAGAGTTATTGGCAGATCTTCATTAAGCTGGGCATTGAGTACCCGGGATTCAATAACGGCGGTGAAATTTGATATTAATCCTTTTTTTGGCTGCTTAAGAAAGGTAAGAGTTTTCGCTGGGTGGGGTGATTTTACAATAGTATTGTTTTTTATGAGATATAATATAAGATCGGAATTTAATTATATGTATTCTTCCATCATCTGTAATTTGATAAAGTTAACAAATCGCTCTTTTATTTAATCAGCCACATTACTTTTGTTAAAAGTCTGTTTAGCGCGTCCTTTAAGCATTTATTAATTACGACATCGAAATTTATCAATTATTTTTTTTTATTAATAAACATGTTTCTTGTAAAAAGTTTAAGAAAAAAGTGTCTTAATTTATTTCAATCCATTTTTGTAAAAAAAAGTAAAGAAAGAAAGAAAAATAAAAACAGAATTTATTACTTTTTAATACCTTATTAAATGACAAATTTAAATTCATTGAATACGAGCGCCATCTCTTGACGAATTCATGAAATTTTTGGGTTAAATATACCAAAATTGAAAATAACTACCCTGTATATTAACCAAAAGAATTTTTTTTGATTGCAAAAGGCACTAGTACAGGTCAGAAGGAATGTCCATGCAAATTTTCAGCTTGTTAGCTGCAGAACTCTAGGCTCAATCGCTGTCCACATTTTTTGTCTTAACAATTACAAGAAAAATCTAACCGGTAAATTTCGGGTTTTCAAAGTTATATGACTCAGGCCCCTTAATTCGGAGCAACATGCAAATTTGTATGATTTGTCTTAAGGGTATGCTTAAGATCTGTGCAAAAAATCATAGGTCTTGGGGGATCAGGGAGCTGAGATATAGGTAGTTGAAAAGTCCGAGATGCTATGTTGACATAATATACATTTGTAGCGTTCACCATTGACTTTTCTACTTGGTAAATTTCATTTGTTTTTCTCTTAATGTTTGTTTTAGCTTGGCGGGGCGGAACGCTAACGCGTTCCTTGTTGTTCAATCGATCAAAATTTGTGTGCTGCATGATAAAAATGAACCAATCAACCATCCAATCTCTATTTTTAAAAATGCTGTTCAACTAATTTTCATTTTTAAAAGATGGTAGGTCTGTATTTGCAATACATTTTCCTACATCTGACATGCACTAGACTCAAATTTGAAACATCTTTTTTGGCCTCAACATATGTGTTTTTCAACATATCTAACCGTTATAAAATAGAGTTAAGAAACAGAAAAATGATTGAGTCCTCGTTAAAAAAGATTTTTAAAAATAAAAAAAAGAACCATAATCAAACTCACCATTCGTTGAGCACCATTGGTGGGTAATTTTCTGTTCATATTTTTATTCTGGCCTTGGTTCATTCTCTGAAAATAGATGACAGACAGAGTTAGAGTTTTGTCAATTTACTATGTTACATGCAATTTAGAATTATTGAAATTAAATTTTTAAAGAGCAAAATAAAAGGGAAAAAAACTTAATAATCACATCAGACTGGATTCAATATAGTAAGCTTTAGACAGACTTTCAATCAAATCCTTTTTTAAGAATACTTTTAAATACTGCTTCACTATGCTTAGAACTTTTTTTTGTTTAACCAGTATCCTACATATAGCCTTAACTTGCACAAAATAATTTTGTCTGAACAGTGATGCAGTTTACACACTATATAGTGCATAAATTACGTGAGAAATCGAAGGCAGGATGCAAAAAATATACTGTGGCGAGTCCCAGGGAACACGTAATTTTCATTCTTGAAAATTTTTTTCAGCTGGAAGAAAGAAGAAAAAGTAAATTTTAAAATATATTTCTTGTTTAAAACTGATATTTTCCTTACATTTTTAAGGCATTCTGCTCTGAAGAATTAAAAAAAAAAGAAAAAAAATCCTATAAAACTCTGTTTTACTATAAACTAAAAAGAATCAATCCTATGCAATAAACAGAGTGGCCGGCGCAAAATCAAAATTCTGACTCCGAGACGACAAAACAAAGCTTCGATGTGAAAAGATTATCAGTAAAAAATGCACGATACATCGAATAGCATCACCGTGCAAAAAATCGTTAATTGGTGCATTCTATCAAAGCTTAGCCGAAATATGAAATTCGATAACTAATCGCAAAAACATTCCCATCTAATTCCAATACAATATCGCAAATCCTATATGGCAAACACACAGGAATGGCCAGTGAGAAAACACACACAAAGAAATGCGAAACCAATGTTCCGTTACAAAAAAGTTACCAGTTAAAAGTGTCGATACATTGAATTGCATCATCCATTTGCGTTCTAAGTTCAGTGAAACAAAACAAAAACAAAGGAAACGAATGAACGAACGTGATTACAAGAACATGATATTATGTCTGTATTAAGATTCAAGAAACTTTGTTATTAAGAACACCTAAGTATTAAAAAAATAATAATTGTGTTAAGCAAAAAAATAAAATTTTTGCTGATGTCAGAATGGTATTATTATAAATTTATTTTACAGATAAGTAACTAAATTTCTTTTACCTTTTCTCTAATTCATTAAGTTATCAGTATAGTTTATTGGTAAGTTATTTTGTGATTAAAGGAGGGTAGGGGAATGGGAGTAACTTTACTTTTGCAGATTATCGTTTTATAATTTAAAGTATTTTTATGGTGGGGTGCGTCCCCTATGTACAAGTTTTAATTAATAAAAAATTAAGTTAGTAAAGATTAAAATATTATTACGCACCCCGCCATAAAAATGCTTTAAATTATAACTTTATAATGCAGTGAAAAAACTAACACAGATAACAAAGAATGTTGAAAGAGATTAGATTTATTAGAAAGATACATGCAGTGTTATTGGCAGATCTTCATTAAGCTAGGCATTGAGTACCCGGGATTCAATAGCGGCAGCGAAATTTGATATCAATCCTTTTTTTTGGCTGCTTAAGAAAGGTAAGAGTTTTTGCTGGGTGGGGTGACTTTTACAATAGTATTGTTTTTTATGAGATAAAACTTTAGTTACATATTTATGCAAATAAAAGTAAGACACTTTTAAAACTGTAAAAAAAAGATTGATTTTTAATTTAAAAAATAATAATTATGAAAAAGGTAAATACACTAAAATGTTATTAAAAATATATTATCAAATTTGTTGTTCTGCAAATTATGGCCCAAAACCACCTATCTTTTTTACTATTCTAGAATTTAAAGATGAATGAAGTCTATCATGTTTGAAATGATAAAATATTTATTTTAATGCTCTCATTTCGTATGTAAATTTCATGCATCTTAAATTAAGCCTGAGTGCATAGGAAATTTTATATTCTCTAAGAATTATCCGAGAAGGATTCGCATCTGAGAAAGACTATATAATAAAGAATGAAGTTATCAGTTATTATGGTTTTAAAAATCCACTAAGCTGGAAGTATCCAATATAACAATGAACCTAATTGTGTTACAACACTACAAAAGTTCTGAAACATTTCATGAAAACATGCTGTTTGCCATTTAATTTAATTTTGTGTTCAAAAAGTCTTTTTTAAATTTCAAGATGTGCAAAATTCTTCATATGTATGTCAATTATTCTTTCTTACAACTACTCGGTACTCGGCCAAAGTACTACTCGGTGCAGCACTAACCACAGGCATAAAGGGTTAATCATTTGTCTATTTTAAATTAAGAGTGGCAAAAGAAAAAATATTCTGTATAACCTTAAATAACATAGTTCTGAATTGAAATAATGAAACGAAATGCTTAAAAAATTAGTGTGCTAAAAAGATCATGTCTCATTATGTCAACACAATTGTTGCTTTTATTTTTGCTTGAATCATGATACAAATTGACATGAAATTCACAAATATGCACTCAATACAATGACACTTTATGAAGGGTAGATAATCACCTTTTTATCATCATATTTGGAATCTCCTATACTGGATAAGGAGTTCTGGTCACTGCCATTCATGGCACCGACAGGAACTACAGGCACCATAGCCACCGGAATGCCTCCTCCACATGCCCCAACAATCAGAGGTCCATTCATACCATTCATTGGAATCATGTGATTTCTCTCATCCTATAACAGACATTTTTAATTTTAATGCAACTCTAAAATCTAATAATAGAAACAAGATTGAGATTTCAAATAATAATTTAATATTGATATAAGCTTTAAGTAGTATTCATGGGATGCGTTTTTTACAGGGCACCGCCCCTGCCCTATTTCAATTCAGCACCGATGCACCCTGCCCTTTTTTGAAGTGAAAAATGCACTCTGCCCCTTTTTTTCAAGTGAAAATGCACCTTTCAATTTTTCTAAATGGAAATAGGCTCTGTATTTTCCCATCTGCTATATCGTTATTTTTTTAAGATATTTTACCGTTTTCGCTGAGAAACATACATTTATAATATATTTTTATCGGATGTGAAATCGGACTTCACATACCTTCGAACAAACGTGATCTGAAAATTCTATAAGAAGTCACTTCTGGGCGGAATCTATGTGTCATCGGTCTGTATATTCCGGTGGTCGACGGAAAAAATTATCGTTAGCCGCAGTTTCTCTGATGTTTTTGTTCACACCGTTGCTTGAAGCCTGCGTATTGGAGATCTTTTCTGTGTACCCAAAAGTAGAAATGACTTTCACGGAAACAATATAATAAACTAAAATAAGCAACCACGGAAATTATATTAAAGTATTAAAATCGGCACCCAATTCTCGTATACAGGATTTCAAATATTCTGCATATTTCGTATTTTGTGCTAAAGCTAAAATTTTTTGCTTAAAAACAGCATTTTATAATTATTATTTTGTCAACTTTGCACTAAAACTAATTTACTTAAAATGAAATAAGCGAATATAAAACAGACCTTTGACAAAAGTTTGTTCATAATATTCGGACGAGGAAATTGCATAAAATTTTGTTAATTGGACGCAAAAATTATGGATATTTTGGCAAATATACACCAAAAAAAAAGTAGGAATCTTGCTGATTTTTTACTCAATATATATGTATGTATTTAATAATTGTGATATCAATTTTCTGAAATAGCACGAATTTTGTCGATTATAGCTGCAAAAATAGTTGCCTATCTTTATTTAGAGAAACAGAGAAACAATTGCTTATTTGAGCAGTTAGCCGTGATGAAGGTAAATTTTGTTAATTAGACGTAAAATGATAAATTTCGACAATCCACCGCAAAAAAATATTTTTCTGTAGTGAATTGATGGCTTATTTCAGCACATAATTTAAATGATTAAAAGTAAATTTTATCGACGAAATGATCCCGCATTTAGATAGACTTTCGTATCGCATATTTCTGCAATCACGCATAAAAAAGGGTAATTTTATTATTAGGTATTATTATTTGTGAAATAATCTCATATTTTGGTATTAATTTTTTTAAAAAACATACAAAATTTAAAAATTAGCAGTAAAACAATAGCCTGTATTAGCAATTAGTTGCTATTACTATAAATTTCAAAAAAATCGGTAAAATGATTAAGTGCATATTTCGGAAAATTTATTGCGTACATTGGTTATAGTCTTTGCAAAAAAGTGCGGATTTCATGAATTAATATAGAGATAAAGCCTATTTCAGCAAATAATTAAGATTAAAGTAACCTTATTAAGGAGCAGCGATATTATTACGTGTTTCAACAATCAGCCACAAAACATCGCGAATTTCAGAAATCACCTTTGAAAAGAGTGCAAATCTGATCGATTAATGTCAAAATAATAATATTTTAGTAATTAGTTGCGTTTAAACAACTTTTTGACAGTTAATAGTGAAATGACCCCATATTTCTGAATTATGCCGCAAAATTATTGCGTATTTTGGGATTTAACTTTGAAAAAAGCGTACATTTCTTCGAATAGTGGTGAAATATTTGAGTATTTGAAGATTCAACATTATAAAGAACATGATTTTCATCGATTAGGGGCGAAATAATAGCAGGTTTCAGCAATCGGCCACAAAAATATTGTTAATTTCAGGAACAGCTTTAGAAGGGAAAAATCAAGAAATTTCATCAATTAACGGCAAAATAATAGCAGAATTTGGGAATTACTCGTGATTAAATGTAAGTTTTGACTATAAGAATTGACAGCGGAGAAAAAATCCTGTATTTTCGAAATTGGCTGCAAATCTATTTCGTATTTTGATATTCAGCTTTGAGAAAAAAAGCTTAAATTTCATCTCTTAGCAATGAAATAACTGAAAAGGCATTGATTAGCAACGAAAAAAATTATGCATTTCAGCGATCAATCATAAAAACATCGAGATTTTCAGGAATCAGTCTTAAAGAATTTTATCGATCATAGTCGGTTCAAGTTAAACTGATACTGAAAGAAAACAAACGGGTTACTTCTTTACACAAAAGTATTCCATATTTGCGCTTTTCTCGCTGAAATGGCGACATTACAGGGAAAATGTTTAGAAATAGCTATTTATCTATATATTATTTCGGAAACATGTCATTGTTGTATGTTTTAAACCTATTTTTAATTAGAAGAGGGAGTTAAAAGTAGTATCGTTCGAAAGCTATGATTAATATGGGTTCCAGAAAAATAAAATAAAATCTGTTACAGGCTCTCCTAATAAGCTTTCAATCTCAACGTTTTAAAAGAAATTAGTTAGAAATCTTACTATAAATGAAAAAAAATACAGGGTTCATACTCATTTTCATAAAAAAAATTCCCTGAGTTTTCCCTGAGTTAGTTCCCAGAATCAATAATTTTTCCATATTGACAACTAGCGATGTTTATTTTAATCCACTCCTCCCCTCCCCCTTTCTAAAAATAAAAAAATATATATAAATAATTATTAGCAAACTAATTGCTTAGAATGTTTTGGATCTGAATAACTTATTTTAAATTAATTTTAAAATCCTTTTCAGACAAAATAAAATATTAATCAGAATTGGAAATGTGTATATATAACAAGCTCTTGGAAACTTAATTACCTTATATAAAAATTTGCCCTTAAACCAAATGCTTCAAAAAATTTGATTAGCCAATGATTATTAAATGACATTGTGCTTCGTAGGGTCACTATCGACCCAAAATGCAAACTGTGGATTTAAGTTTTTATCTGTCCAGTCCAGATTAAATGATGTTTTCCAACTCATGATAATAATTACTTTTTAATTATAATTCAATCCATCTCACAAAAAAAATGAAATAAAATGCCTAAGCTAATAAAATAACTAAGCTAAGCACGTGCACACTGCATCAATAAGACTTAAATAACAAACTAAATATTTAAAGCTGCTACCAGATGCCGATAATCGAATGAAAACAAATTAACCATGGAGAAAAATCAAGCTAATAAATCTCTTAGGGAGAGTAAAGGTGTGTCTAATTTCATGATTGGATTGTTCATAATGCAAAAAACATGCCCAGTTTTTCATCGGATCAGCATGATGCTAGTAGGCGTGTCTTATCGGATTTCCATAATGACGTCACAGAAACGCAAAAGTACCAGCTTTTTCCAGAGTAGATCCCTGTTTTTCCAGGTTTTGGTGCTTGTTTTAAAAGTTTCCCTGAGGTTTCCCTGAGATTTTATGACAGATTTTTTTCCCCTGAGTTTTCCCTGATTGTCAGGTTCTCCCTGAGGCGTATGAACCCTGAAATACCTTTTCGGCAAGCTTAAAGGCAAAGGTAGATTCCTTTACGTTAATGTTACATATGTAAAGAAATTTTACATATGCATTAATACTTAGCCAATGGCTTTGTTCCCACACATTGCATTATTTACGTCGTTATTCTGTTTTCAAGAAATTTAATTTTCAGCTAAAAAAGGATTTTATTCAATCTACTTAAAACTTTAGGCTAGATTTATTGGTCTGAAAATGCTTCAATTTTTTTTTTTTTTATTCAAGCTCATAATCATTCAACAAATAGAAGTCTTAAAGATATACAATCCCAGCAATGGTGAATCCCGGTCGGGGCTATTGGGCTACACCCCCCCCCCCCCCCAACCAAGCTTAATCAAAATTATAATTTTTATATAAATTCCATATAACTGAAGCTCAATATCTTTCTTTTAAAGAAAAAATAATAGGAACGTGAAAATGCACTTGTGACCTTACTATGGTCAAGCACTGGTAAGCCTGGCGTTACTATGGTCAAGTCAAATACAGTTAAGTGGTAGCGGTTTTTAGATAGTTATTTCATTGTAATTTTTATTGAATTATTGAAAGTTTTGTATTGTGTTTTTATGATTCTTATTGTCAGATGAGTAAAAATTGTAAAATGAAACTGTTTTGGTTCACATAAGCTGGAACATTAACATTAGTTAACATTGGACCATTTGGCATCGCTGAATTTCAATGTTAATTGTTATGAATTTAGTAAATTGTATGATTTTGCGAGATTTTGGTAGCAAAACTTGCGACTTATCAATGAAATTTGTGATTTGGCGGCAAAATTTGATAGTTAACGACGAAATTTTTGACTTGACGACAAAATTCGTTGTCCGACGACAAAATTTGGCGAGCTTGGCGATGGAGAAAGGCACATTGGCGTCATTATATTTTCTTTCCACGCGAAAACCTCATATCTCTTCACAGACCAATATCTTGTTTCGACGAGATAAAAAGTCAAAGGAAGCTGTAACGTATTACTCTCAATCGTAAGTTTTAAATTCTTGCCTAAACTGACATTCTAAACTATTCACCACAAACGATATTTGTATTAAGATTGACGTATTACTTTAATTTTATATTTTTAAATGATTAATTAAAGCTATTAACATGGTTTTTAATTAACACACTTTTATTAACTTAATTTGATGCAACTATTGATGTATGTAACGGAATTTTGCAATTCAATTTTCGGTAACTTATTGTCGTCCGAAGAACCTGAAATTTTGCACACGACTTCATAATCACTGACAATACTAGATACAAGTATTCCCAGGCACTTTTCTCATCAGGGGCAGGTTCCAGGGGCAAACAAAAAATCTATACTTATACAAAACTATCGTATGTGACACCGGATTTGGACGTATTTATATAATATAGAGTAGCAACAATTAATTTTTTTTAATAAAGATTTAAAAGTATGTAATAGTTTTCTAAAGTCTTTATTAGTTCACTTTTCAATAAAAGAGTGTTCTTTATTTTTTTAAAAATGGTATAATTTTATTTATCAAAATAAGGAAATTCGAATAATGAAATACTTTAGTTTAAATTTAAGTTTTTATGAAAGTAAACTTCAACGGGAAATTCATTAAAATCGTCCCTAGTTTATTTGTCAAAGGGATAATACCTAAATGTCCCCAAATTTATTACTTTTTCTATCATGCCAGTTTAATTCGTTTAGCATCGATTTACACAATTTTTTTTTTTTTCTTTTTTACAATGATATTTATCTTTTACATTATAGCATTTATGTCATAAAGCTAAGTCTAAATCTGCTTAGCCAAGATATGTTGATTTTATTTACATATTTATTTATTTATTTATTTATTAACTTTTATTTTATTTGTTTAAAATCACGGATAAAATTTTATTTCATTTTTCTCAGTAGTTCAGTACATTGTTGTAATTGTGACGTCCTATTTTCTGTTAAATTTAACATTTTTTTTTTAATCAGGTTATTATATTGTTTAAAAACATGATTAAAATTTCATTATATTTTCAGTGATTTTTTTATTATCGTTTGCACGTGACATATGCATCAGATTATAAATTTTTGCAATGAAAGCTATAGAAAATGTCGGCTATATAGAACAATTGACGAAAAATCACTTTTTAGCTTGTAACTTCTAAGCAATTGAAGCTATGGAAAAAGTTTAAATACACAAATTGTTCTTTAGGGTAAGGCGGTAATTCGCCTGATTTGAATTTTTTTCCTAATTTCAATATTAAAGAAATTATAGGAAAATGAAATTTTCCACCCCCCACCATTTCCACCCCCTTTGAGCTGGATACCCCATCTACGAACTCGACCGAGATTTTTACTGCCCTGACAACATATCCTGAGCTGGTTAAATTTAAATAAAAATTACTCCAGTTATCGTGTTCACAACTTAACATGGGAAAAAGCGTTATACATATATATATATACCTATATATATATATATATATATATATAAACTTTTGAACGGATGGTGGTTTTGGGTTCTAGGGGTCATGATCGGTGAAGATATGAAGAAATTTTCCAGAAGTCGTGTCATGAGAACCATTGCAATAGGTAGATCTCCTATAAGGAATCTACCTAAAAAGTGAACATCATAAGCGAGATAGTTCATTCCTAAAGGAATTAAAAAAAAATATTTATGATAATAATAATTATAATCAAAATTAATAACATGAAAATTATACATTTTAAAAATCGATTTTTGAGTAAAATTAATATTAATAGCAGGGGTCTGTCCAGAGGCAAACCTGGGCCCGTTAAAGGACCCTTCACAAAATTTTATATCTTAAAACAGGACCCTTCACAAAATTATTTATCCTAAAACAGGACCCTTCACAAAACCTTTTAACCTAAAACAGGACCCTTCACAATTTTTTTTAACCTAAAACAGGACCTTTCACAAAATTTTTTATCCTAAAAAGGACTCTTCACAAAATTTTCCCCCTTAAAAAAAGACCTTTGAAGGGTCATTCGTTTTATTTTCAAAACTAATCTTCCATGGAACAAACAGGCTACATGAAAAATCAGATGTGTTTTACTTTATTTCCCCGAAAAGCTGACATTCGATTCTAATTTATAAAGGGCTTCTATGCATATGTGTGAGTTTAGTTGTATAAAAGTAAACTGTCATTGTCTAAAATGAAACCTTAATTGTAATTTCATTTTGCAAAATTTTTTCACAGTATCACAAAAAGAGGACCCTAGCTGAAAAGTTCGGAAAAACTTCATTTTCACGCTAAATTTAGATTCACAAAATTATGTGTAGATTTTTCACAATTTCTCAAAAACAGGACCCTGCCTGAAAAGTCTGGACAGACCCCTGAATAGTGAAACGTGCACAGGTAATGATTTATATTTTTTAAAAGTATTATCTGAAGGTTCCATTGTTGATAATTCAGTTTGGAGAGAAGTATTACAAAACTAATAAATATTGTTAATCCTTTGAGGGGCAAGCAAATCTTCTCATTTAAAGCAAAAGCCACCAGAATTCAACAACAATATTAGATGAGAAGCAATAAATGAAGTTATTCCTCTAAATTATAAAAGAAAAATTTTATAAAAAAAAAAAAAAAATCTGAGGCAGTTTTTGCAGTCGGAAATTAAAATTTATGTTTATACTGCGCAAACGGTGACACTGAAAGGGTTATTTAGGCAAGCTTAATATTATGAAATTCATAATTATGTGACATAAATTACTCTGTGAAAGTTTTTTCTCCCTTTAATAAAACTACTAACACGCGAACGATAGTTAAACACAACTGTTTTATTTTCAGATTTTATTATGTGCTAAATTTTTAGAGAGTAATAAATATATATATATATATTTTTTTACGATTCTATATAATCACACATTTATAAAATTAATATCAGTTGTGGATATGCATACCTTTTTCTTTATATTTACCCTTTTGATTACCTTTATACTTATTACTTATTATTTAAAATTAACAATCCTAATTTCAATTTTTAAGATTTACGTTAAATAATTTCAGATATCTTACTCAAAAATTGTGCTAATCGTGATTTTACACCATAATTATTTTTATACAATAACTTATTAAACTTGTAAATGTAAAAAAGAAAAAATGTTGGTTAGAATAGAAGACCCATTAACTCTCTCCTTCCCCTATTTTCGGTTTTATTAATTCATTTTTTTTCATCAGTTTTTTATTCATTCTAGATAGCAGATCAACATAGCTAAAGTAAGGAATAAATTTGTAGAAGTTTCTTTTTCTTCTTATTTATTTTTTCTCTTCCTTAAATTTTTAAATTGTTAATATCGGAATAATGGCAACAAAATTATCCATTTAATTAAATAAATCGATCAATATAATGTTCGTTTAGAAGATTTTTTTATTCATTTTTCCATTTATTATAATTTCATTTTCAATCATCTGAGAAATATATAATGTTCATTTTAAATCATTCATTAATTTCATGCGTTTTCTACAAATTAATTGACTATATAAAGTCATTAAGTTATACAAATAAGAGACAAGAAAAAGCTACCAAAAGAAGGAAAAGAATACGCCGACCTTTGCTGGTGCCGATAGCACAGGTGGGGGGAGATTTCGGAGGGAAAGAGATGTCGCCAAATGCCATGTGCAGTTGTTTAGTTTCGGTATCAGTTTAACTTGAACAGACTATAGTGACAAAATTATAGCACATTTAACAATTAATTAGTTATGACTATAAATATTGCTAATTTCACATTTATTTTGTACATGCTGCGTGTTTTTTTTTTTTTTTTTTTTTAAGTTTCAAAAAAACTAAGGACAATTCTTTTTTCTTTTTTTTAAATAATAATGTAGACTTAAAAAAAAAAAACACTTATCTATCTGATTGAGCATATATCAGAGGCAGACAAATAGATACCTACTATTCTTTAAAGAATTATGTGTAATATAATTATTTATGGGAAACAATGCTTAAGGCATTAACGCATTAAAGCCTGCACTAATTTTTAAAATATTTGTACATTACTATTTAAAAAATTTTAAATAAACTTATCTTAAAAATAAATATTTTGAAATTATTTAAGTAAAAATTGTTGAATTGTAAATTAGAAATATTTTACTACAAATATTTTACTGGGCCCTAATTATTTAAATTATAATTTTTATGAAATTTCAGCTCTTTTGGACAAATAAAGTTTGAGATGCATCTAAAAAAAACTATTGCCACCAGGAGACCAGGTTTAAGATTAAAAAATACAAAATTACTTCAAATTTAGTGGAGGTAGCTTTTAGTATAACCAAAAACGGTACAACTATAGTATTTCCCCTCAGCTGAACTTGGCGATTTTTCTTTGGCGCCGATTTGTACGATAACGATGTTGTTTTGGATTGTTTGGGATATAATATGGCAGCCTGCATGCTATTTATTTTGGATTTATGATTTCGCTTACGATTTTATCATTTATTCTATATGATTTATGATTTTTAGATTTATGATTTAGCCATAATCGCCAACGAAAAATCGCCAAATCTAGCTGAGGGGAAATACTATAGTTGTTCCCCAAAAACATATTTATTCTTCAAAAATTTTAAAAATCACTATCTTAAAAATTTTTTTTTAATTTCAAATTTTTACCTAACATAATGATGTTGCATATCAAATTAAACCTTGGGAAATACTCTTTAAAATGAGGGGTCATAAACTTCTCTATCCATTATAGAAATTGAGAAATTTGAGATTGAAAATGCTTACACAAGCTAAAAAATGCTGATTTTTCGAAATTTAAAATATTAATTTAAAAAAAAATCATGAGATAAATTTTTTTTTAATTTATATTCTCATTTATATCATCAATTCCTGCAAGTTTCATAGAAATCTGAGGTGGTCAGGTTGAAAATTGAAATTTTTTGGTTGATTTGGCATTATGATTTTAAAATATATACTAAATGTATTCGATTATTACTTTAGGCATGTACAGTAATAGGTTAATTTTTAAAATTATGTTGAATGCTGTAATTTTAATGAAAATTTTAGCATTTAAGTGTAATTTTTTAAATTAATTTATAAACAAATCCACATAGTACTATCCAAAAATTTCAGAATAATTGTTAAACTGTAATAATGTAAAATCAAGGCATAAAATTAAAAATTAATTACCAGGGAACATTTTTTAAAAAGTGAAGAAAAGTTTATTCTTCCATACCTTTTTATAATAGCAATTTACAATAATAATTATAATATGTACTGTCCATTACATCTCCTTAAGAAAAAATAATTAAAAATTTTATTATGTAATTCATATTAAATTTTTAGTTCAAGTAGTTGTGCAATACCTTAAAAACTTTTAATCATACAACATTAAAACATACAACTGATTACAACCCAAAATGAAAAGACATGATTCAATAGCACAGTAACATCCATTTGTTGTTTTAATGCTCGCGAAACGTGCATACATCGGGACACTGCCAGCTGTATACAAAATTTCATGCATTTATTGATTCATGCACCGCGAATCATAGGTATCCAGTGATGTTTTCTTTGGTTTTAAATGTTTTAATGCTCACGAAGCTAGCATACTGACCACACCAGTTCAGATTTTCATACATGACATATCAGCGGTATCCATCTTTTTTTTTTTTCTTTAGTTATAATACTCGTGAAACGAGCATACTTCTTAATACCGACATCTGCAATCGACAGAAGAAAAAAAAAAAAGACGTCTAAATTTAAATATTTTACTTTTAATAATATATATTTTAGTACTGTTTTTATTATAGTGAATGTGACTGTTATTGACGCGATTTATGCTAGCTCGTTTTAAAAATGGCATTTGTTGATGTTTTTTGTATTAAAAATTCTAAAGCAATCGAAAATTTCAATTTAATTTGTGTTTGAAAACAATCCATAACGTCAACAGCCACAATCTTGGAAAGTAAATCACACCTACAAGCAGGGTTAGAAATAAGCGGTCGTTAGTTGCATTTTGCGACCAGTTTTTTCATTTTGACGCCTATAATTTCAATCATAGGTGCCATATTTGACGCCTGGATTTTTTCCGCATCATACCTAATAATTTTCCCAATCCCATCAGACTGTAAACAAGTCTATTTCAGTCAATTAAACCTAATAAAAACTGATTTAAGAAATCATATCTCTATGAAAGCAGTTGACAATTTGTTAATGATTAAATTAAACCGCCCTAAATTGGAAGATTTCTGCCCAGAAAATGCTATTAAGATGTGGTGGAATGATGTAACTTCTGGGCGAAGAATAAATTTGCGATTTTAAATATGTACATTCACTACATAAATATTTTTTATATAATCTTGCATATATTATTTACAAGTTGATGCTTTATCATTATTTTTATATATATATATACATATTTAATTATAGATGGCACCTAGATTTTTCATTTTGACGCCCAAAAAATTTAATCCAGGTGTCATTTTGACGCCTAGCTTCAAAAATCTTATTTCTAACACTGCCTACAAGCTCACAGGGATCACATCAGCTGAAGTCACCAAAGTGCCAAGGTATACCACAAACTGGGATTTCACCAAACTTATATTCCACAGTCTTAAAACCAACCTAAGATTCCACAGTGGGGAAATTTTGTCATATTGCCAACTACTGAATTGTCTGACAAACTACAGCAGTTTCAACATCAGTTTCCAATTCCAGCAGTGCTAATCCAGTATAAAGACGTCCAATAAGAAATCGACAACATCTGGCATACCTACAAGATTATGTACTCTCATAAGCATGGGAGAACTATTACATCTCAACTTGTAAAGCCGGCTATGAACTATTTGATGTAGTTGTTCCAGTCTCCATTTTCTATTGCATTCGTTGCTTGATCGCGATCATGAATTGCTAGTCTGTTATTCTGATATGTGTAATGTAAATCGTCTTGTGATGCATACGTGGTTCTAAACTATATGTCAAAAATGTAAAGGCACGTAATGGGGACCTGCATAAGCAAATTTTGCATAGGAATGTGTGTGCAGTAATGACACATTAAAGAGCTAGTTTGCCGCTCGATTGTTCGATGATCCGGCTGATTCCTATCCAGGAATCGCTTCCTGCACATCCTTTGAGCAGCTAATCTATTTCCTTGTGCAGCCCCATACATGAAATGCATGTCAGCCAGCTCCGCATTGGTGAAACAATGCAGGATGCTCAAGATCTGTGTGGGAAATTATGAATACAACTAGTGAAGTGCTTTTATATGCCACAGTCATCAGTACTCTCTACCGGCTCAAGGCGGCATTATTGCACACACAATCCTTTACAAAATCTGCTTATTTAGGTCTCCTCTACCTGCCTTTACATTTTTAACATACAGTTCAGGACCACCCTGTATAATATGTCTTATTAAATCTGGGAAAAATTGTGTACGATTATGGTCATGCTTATTATTAGCGTTCATAATGAAATATTTTTAGAAGTATATCTACTAAGAATATCATCTAAATGAAAAGACATTTAATTTGGATTTCTGGTATTTAACGAACGTTATAAATCTAAATGCAAGTGCAACGTTTATGAGTGTATTTCGTGCATAGCTCATTAAACTTTATGCATAGTAAAAAGAAAAAGAAATATAAAAAGGTAATAATGTTAGTAAAACTTACCCTCATTACTTCAAATTCACAGAATTTCTTAATAAAAAATTCTTTATCAAAGTATACACCAAAACAATTCCAGTTCTGGTAGTGCTAATTGAGGCTAATTATTTAATCCTCAAAAACAGAAATTGTTGCACAACAATGTGTTCTCATATAAGTAAAATCGTTGCATCTGGGATAAATATTGGCCCTTTATCTAAATAATAACAGTAGGCTTAACAAATATACACAGCCGTCAAAAAGCCAAACAAAGTAACAACTACACTACCGAGAGATGACATTTTACACTACATCTTTACAGCTGAATTAAAATTCTGGATATATATTCAAAACTACCACCGCGGGTGTATTTCATTTGTTTACAAAACAAATCCGAAGTGAAAAACATCCAAATCGCGCTAAAAGTTATAAAAAACATAAAAAGAAACCACTCGCATCCATAACACTTTTATTAAACACAGCATCCAATAAGCTTCTTCTTCCCATAATGCAATGTATTGAATAATATCGAATTAATCGAAGTATATCGATAATACATATACCAGCCATAGATACAGTAATAAGACATAGATTGATCAGCGAGGGCAAAAAAGTGATGCCTTTTTTACTCGGGGAGAGACGGCCATTTTACTCTCTTATGGATGTCTTTCCCCGAGTGACTATATACGGAAATACACACAGATAATCTAGCAAATAAAATTTATGAATAATTTATGTACTAAAGATGAATGAAAAAACTCCAGATACTCATTTTTTCTTTCTCTCTTTTCTTTTTCTATGGAATAACGATTTTTAAAGAAATTTATCGTTTCCATCTACAGTCGGTAACAAAAGTCTCCGAAAACTAGCAAAAATTCCTATGTAAAAAAAGTACACTTAATACAGTTTTGTTAAATAAATCCTTGTCGAATCCTGTTCTTAGACTGACTAGGAACAGCAATCGACAAGGATTTATTTAACAAAACTGTACTAAGTGCACTTTTTTTACATAGGAATTTTTGCTAGTGTTCGGGGACTTTTGTTACCGACTGTACTATTTCTGTCTGGTTAGAAGTTTTTTTGTTTGGTTGGAAAAACTATTGGACTTATCCTCATCTTTTGAGATATTCGGGTTAACCCTTTAACTGCCAATCGCAATACAATCGGTAACAAAAGTGTCCGAACACTAGCAAAAATTCCTATGTAAAGAAAAAAAAAAAAAAAAAAAAACACTTCACACGGTTTTGTTTAATAAATCTTTATCGAATCGTGTTCTAAGACCTAAAACAATTGGAAAATCCTTAGCTTCAAGAAAATTGGTGTTAACCCTTTAACTGCCAATCTCAACATGTAGTAGAAATTGAGTTTACTCAGAAATGGATATAACGATTTTGATTAAAGTTTGGAGTTAAGTGTCTTTTTTGTTTTTGTTTTTGTTTTATAGAACTAAAACGTTTGGACATATCCTCATCTTCAGGAAAATTTGCGTTAACCCTTTAACTGACAATCGCAACATATAATAGAAATTGGTTTTACTCGAAAATGGATATAGCGATTTTTATAAAAGTTTGGGGTTAAGTGTTCTTTAGAGAGCTAAAACGATTGGGCATATCCTCATCTTCAGGAAAATTCGTGTTAACTCTTTACCGGCCAGTCGCAACATATAATAGAAAATAGGTTTACTCGGACAGGTGGGCAAGCAAACAGGCAGAAAAACTAACTAGTGGATCTGCAGATCAGGAGCCTCAACGTCCTATTTGCATGAGACATTATTCAATAGGTCATTTTTATTTATTCCTTATTATATAATGGTATATATTGATTCGATCGACTTGTTACCATAATCAGATACATTCCTGAGGGGGGTTACGGAATTGTAAGTAATTGCATTTATTTTTGTATCAATTCTTTCAAAGATGTTTAGTAAAGTTAATAAAATGCTAACTTTGTGCATTTCTAGTCGTTTTAGCGTTAAAAAAGCCTAATTTTCCCTTAAAAACACTTTAAAAAGCTACAATAAGGGAAGAAATGGATTTGGCGCCAAATTTGGCGACTATTTCCTTCCTTGGCGACTTTTTTGGCAACCTTGGTGAGAATATCCTTATTAGGGATATACCAAATATGGAAGCTCTAATCTCATTATGAGATACGAGAATTTTCCAGAACAGTCTGTGTTCGATAGAAAAGTATAAAAGGAGCATTTTTTCGCCAAGGCGGTCAGTCTCAGATCTGTGTCAGTTTCGTCAAATGCTTGCTTTGCTTTGAGCCTCTTTAGATGAAACTTTCTTTATGTGTTATTGCTAAACAGTTTGTCCTGTTGTTTTGCTGTTAACGGCTGTTGTTTAAGCTGTGTTTACTGGTTGAATTGAAGCTGATACTTGGTTTATAGACCTGTATTTTTCTGGAACTTTCTGTGAATACATCACTGAATTTTTGCAAGTTTCGCCTTGTATTCTCGGACAACTTACGGACCCCCCAAGTACGCAACAATATGTATTCTTAATAAACGACGGTCTTGTATTTTTTCCCTGAAATTCATAAATACCAAATTTCATAACTACCAAATGTCATACAAAAAAAATTACATAGCATATCGGAAATATTTTGCGTAATCTTTAAAATAATTTCCAATTCTATGCCCACAATTATCAACAGGAAAACATGCTTTTAAAATTCTAATAAAATTTCATTATATTTGATGGGGTGTAACCATGTTAAAATAAACTTTTAAGAAATGTCGACTATAGACCGTAATAGTACGAAATTATTTTATGTATCCCGCAAAAGTAGCCTCAGTCATTATAAACGCCAATAATAAGAATAAACCTAATAAATTATAACTCATTATTTTTTCAAACTAATTTGACATCATTTGAATGATTACAGCACATACTCGGAATTATTTTGTGTGGTCCCATAAATTATTTAGTCTATGCATAACCTTTTTTAAGAGTAAACATAATTTTAAGCATCTTTATAATGTATGTTAATTTTATTAAGTTCAATTCAGCATAACCGCATTAAAGTGCGCGCTTAAATAAAAGTTTGTCCATAGGCTCTAATGCTACGAAATTCTTTTGCTTGTCTCTGTAAACAAACCATAAACATTGTATACACCAGTAAAAACTATTCAGCTTACTTTGCGTTTAAAATTAATAATTGTTCCAAATTTAACATCGTTTGGATGACTACGTGACATTGTCAGAACACTTTTGTAAGGTCCTGTACATTAATTAGAAAGCTTAAGAGCACATATTTTCTTCAAACAACATATATTTAAACATCTTACTCACGTACGCTAGTTTAATTTTCTTGATTGCAAAATAAAGATGTTAAAATGCGTTTAAACGCAATTCACCTCATACGCCGTGATGTGAAGTATTTTGGCGTGTCCCTGTATACAATCCATAAAAAGTATAGACCTAAAAAAATAAATAGCTATTTCTATACCGAGCCTGCATATATGTGTCAATTTGCAAGTCAGTTGGAGAAGTTTTGCGGCCGCTGTTGCGGTACATACCAGGACTATAGAATACAAGGGCTAGGTCATCCCTTTGAAGATGTGCTTTCCGCCTTGTGACTAACTTTTTCCCCACCGGATGTCTTGTGACGTCACTAGAAACACGTTCCCCGAAAGCGAAATGTTTTGGACACTGGGCAGTTGTTTTTTGTCTCATCGTGGGAAAACACACACTTATTGAATTTATCCTGCTTCGATTCTTAACTGTTTTATTTTACAATTTATGTTTTTAAATGCTTAAATAATGCCATCTTGATCTTGTGCAGTTGCTACGTGTAGTAATACGCATCGTAACACAAAAGGAGAGCACATAATTTTTCACAGATTTCCACAAAAAAATGAAAATTTATGTAAAGAATGGATGCGAAGATGCCAGAGGAAGGATTCAGTAAATCAAAAAAATGCAAGTATCTGTAGTGATCACTTTTCACAAAAGATTATATTGATGATAGGAGAAATAGATTACTGGGATTGCCTGAAAGGAAAATTTTGAAACATTCTTCAATCCCAAGCAGAAATTTGCCTCTTATGAAGGCAGAAGAAGTCAGTTTGCGGTCTGTGAGAAATGAAGAAAGAAATATTTTGAATAGTGCTTTAGAGAGATTAGAAAATTTAAGTCCAATAAAAAATATTTTTGAACCAAATACGAATATTACATCTAGCAATATTGATTCAAATGAAAGTTGTGAAAAAGTACTTGGAAGTTGTAACAACTGTGATTCTTTAAAACAAATAATAGAGAATTTAAAGCTTGAATTGAGAAAAGCAAATACTATGATAGCTATCTTAAAAAGAGGAAAAGTTCAAAGAGAGAGAGAGTGTATGCACAAAAAATTAAAAGAAATCTCCAGAATAAAATTAATCTAAGAAATCAGTTGAAACAACAAATAAAAATGGCTAAAGAAAATGAAAATTTGAAAAAAAATTAAAGAATGCGTTAGTGGATTTTTGAGTAAAAACCAGTTGAATGGTTTAATAGAAAATAAAAGAATTAAATGGTCTGCTGCAGACATTTCACAAAACATTGTTTTGAGAGCGATTTCATCAAAATCTTATGAGTTTTGGAGAAGTAAGTTGGGTTTTCCTCTACCTAGTGAAAGTACACTAAAAAGGTGGTGTGCTAAATTTACGTGCTCACCTGGTATTTTGGATGATATTTTGCTCTTAATGAAAAAGAAATCTGAAAATTGTAATGCTAGAGACAGATTATGTGTTTTGAGTTTTGATGAGATGCATATTGACTCGAAAGTATGTTACAATGCAAAATTAGATGAAATAATGGCACCCTATAAAAGAGTACTATTTGTGCTAATAAGAGGCTTAACTTCCTCATGGAAACAGCCAGTTTATTATGATTTTGATAAGACAATGAACAAAGATTTATTATTATCAATAATAAAGAGTATTGAGGCAATAGGAATTAGAGTAGTAGCCATTGTTTCAGATTTAGGGGGCTGCCAAACATTATGGAAACAATTGGAAATTTCTGAAACAAATTCATGTTTCAACAGCCCATCAATTCTTTCGACAAAAATTTGGGTTTTTGCCGATATGCCGCACTACATAAAATTATTAAGAAATCATTTTTTGGATAAAGGGCTAGTCTTAAGTGATGGCACATTTCTTCAATCGAACATTATTGAAAAAACTTTGGAAAAAGACGAAGGGGAAATTAAACTTTGCCACAAATTGAAACATCAAATGCTTTACTTAAAAGGGAATGAACGCCAAAAAGTTGCACCAGCTAAAACGTTATTTTCAGCAACAACAGCCAAAGCAATAGATTATTGCACTGGGGATAAAAAAGCATCCGAGTTCTTTTTAATGATTGACAGTTTTTTTGACATTATGAACAGTAAATGTCTTGAGCCTCCAAGCAATAAACCATTAAAAGCTGCTTTTGGTCACGAAAAACATTTTCATTGTCAAACAGCTGTGTTAAATTCTGTAAAAAATGAAATTTTTCAACTTCGTGTGGGTGGCAAAAAAAGCATGTTACCCTTTCAAAAGGGAATAATAATATCCATTAACTCTCTTTTTTGACTGCACACTTCTCTCAAAACCGAGAATCTTAAATATATTTTGACTGCTAGGTTGACTCAAGATGCCTTAGAAAGTTTGTTCAGCCAGATCAGAGGTCTTGGTCGTTTTAATGATCAACCCTCTCCTTCAGATGTAATAGTACGACTGAGAAATCTCCTATTAGCTAACAAATTGCCTAATTTGTCATCAAAAATTAATCATGAAGCATCAATATGTAATGAAACGACATATTTGATAAGCGAAATATTGCACAATGCATTCCAATCGGATAAAAATGATGAGATGCAAGAAAATATATTCGACGAATCTGAAGTACAAGATGAACCTGAAATACAAGATGAATCTGAAATACAAGATGAATTTTTAAATTTCGATGATATTCCCGAAAATGCATCTTTCAAATGGGAATCTTGTTCAGAAAATGAGCTATCAAAAAGTGAGGAGGAAGCTCTGGCTTTTATAGCTGGCTTTATAGCGTATAAGATGAGAGAAAAGTATAACGATCCATCATATGGTACGATAACAAAAAACGTTTCTGATATACCTCCATATGGTTGGTTGGTTGGTTGGAGGATTAAGGCCGATTGACTCCTTATCCCCCCATATGGTAACTGGATAAACTTATTGTCAGCAGGTGGATTAACGATGCCGTCTATAACATGGATGGAAGCTGTAATTCAAATGGACCGCATATTTCGCCAATTTCACGGAAATAATTTTCGAAAAGGCAAGGGAGTCATCAAAAATTTGACGACAGAATTGCAAGTGCATTACAAGATACAATTAAATGCAATTCATTTATTTTCAAAAATTAGAACTTTTATAAGAATACGGTATTTGAACAGAACTTCATCACTTGTTAGCATGAGAAAAGCCAAACAAAAATCAATTAAATGGATGAAATAAATAAAAGTCAACTTAAAAAATAAAATTTTGGGCCTACTCAGCCTTGTAGTTGCCACTTGATGACCGCAAAATGAGAAGCTCAGTACCGAAGTTCGCAGGTTCGATACCAGCTCGGTCTGAGCGGGGTGACTATGCAAGGTTTTCCTTGCACGATAACGAGAATTCGGGTCACTTTCCCTTCAAAAATCCTCCCTGAAGGCATTCCTCATATAACTTTATACCGATATCTGATAGCATTTTGAACAATCAAGCCTTAACACACACACACACACACACACAAGATGAAACCTTAAACTTAATTTCGGCCAAATTTTTACAAATTTTATTTACATTATCTGTTGTAATGTAGGTAATTTGATTCAAAATAATTAAAATTTCATTTTCTCATATTATGTGTCATAGTACGAATTTGCTATTTTTGGTACGAAAATATTTCAATTCCTCTCCTCCCTCCAACCGTACATTTGATAAAATATCATATTAATTTTACATAAGTTGAAATATCCTTTTTCATTTAATTGAACTAACATTTAATGAAAATAAAATAAAAATTATAATAGTAGAGACCTGATTATGTCCATATTATTTAAAAAATATATGCATGTTCCTGTACGGAAGAAAAAAAAGAAAAAAAAAAGTTAGAAATTAACGTAGTAACTGTTGCTAAGAAACACAACTTCATATTTTGATGATGATAATTTTTTTACAGATTTTTGTGTAAAAGAAAATTTTACATTAAAATAAGAAAAAAATTACAATATCGGGTGTTGGTGTTGATGTTCAGGTTAAGGATAATTGTCTACACTAGGAGCCTGAGCTCAAGGAGGGTGATCTCCTACAAGGGAGCCTTACAAAGGTATTCTAGCACGTAATTTTGCGAGTTTCGGAGAAAACCACGGAAAAACTCTGAACAGCTAAATCGACGAATGTAATCTGGGATTGAACCCGGCACTTCCCGTCTTCCAGCTTCGACAGCAGAACCTTTCAGCCAGTAGTGGAAGGCTATAATTGGTGGACTTTTTTTTTTTTTTTTTTTTTTTTTTTTTTGCAAAGACCTCCTTGAATAAAGCTGAACGTCGGGCAAGGCAACATCTGGTACTAAACAAGATAAAATAAAATAAATAAAATTTTCTTGTCTAAAATTAAATTTTATTTAGCACAGACTCTCTTCTTTCTTTCTTTCTTTCTTCCCTTCTCTCTCTCTCTCTCTCTCTCTTCCTCTCTCTGTTACTTTTTTTTTTTTTTTTTTTTTTGGTAATGAAAAAATAAAATATTGACAAATAATAATAATAAATAAATAAATAAAATCGCTGAAAAAGTGATTATTTGTAGCAACTACTATCGCAAACTAAAAATTCTATTGTTACTTAATTTACAAAAATAAATAATTAAATTAAAAATAAATATATAAAGATAACTCCTGATTTTTTTTTTTAACTTAAAAGCTTTTATTTATTGTAATATATATATATATGTATATATATATTTAATATTATCAATATATACTTTTTTTTTATGCTTATACAATAGGTCTAAAAAAATTGTTTTCCCCTGGCTTATCTATACATTTTCCCGAAATTGAATCGGACTGGTAAATTTATTTATATGAATGCCGTAAAATTATCCCACTTTTATTGAAGTTATGATTTAATGAATGATGATTGTGCATTTATTAAATCATAAATGATTACCCACAGATTTCGCACTTTCAAAAATATGATGTTAATTATGCTTGTTTTAAAACTTTGCTTTAAAAAAATTATAATTATAGAAAATAACCTAACACATAATTGCTTCATTTGAATTTCAGTAGCATTCATCTCCATGCATTCTCTATTTAAAATAACTTAACGAAATAAGCCTGAAAAAAGAATTTCAAAATTCTTTAAAAATAGTACCTGCATTTTCATTATATATTAGAATTTCATGTTTTAATTTAAATAAAAATTTGTATTTTGATGCATGAGGTATTATTTCTTAATCTTGAAATGCATAAAAAAGTCAACATTTCACATAAATTAAATTTCAACTTCTGTCTATAAAACATTTAAAATATGCTTGCTTTTCAGTACTGCATCGTGTTAGCAAAATTTTATTAAAATTTGTTCCCGTAAGTGAAATATTGATAATCAAAAAAGATTATTTATTCTTTTGTATTTAAAGATTTCAATATTAACTATGAAAAACTATAGCTTGCTAACATTTTTCTCTTCGAAACTGCGGAAAATATAAAGATTTAAGCACTATATTAATATCTTTTTCGTAATTCCCATTTAATCACCCCGTTTGCTCAATAGTCCGAATCAGACTTGCGTGTTTGCAGCTACGTCATCAGTGAGTATTTCCGGTTTCACTTTTTCGACTGCGATGAACTAGCCCTTATATTCTCCAGCCCTGGGTACATACAAACTTTTCTCACAGGCCGTAATGATAAAAAAACTTTGGCGTGTCCCTGTACACGAACTACAAATGGCATGCACACCCAAAACTATACAGCTAATTTCGTGGGGATCATGAACATGTGTACCAAATTTCAAGTCAATAGCGTGATATTTGCGGCCGCTATCGCACGACAGACGGACAGACGGAACACAAAATCCTTTTGAGTCTCAACAGAGGGCCTCCACTGACGTTTCGGCAAAAATTGGAAGTCAATAGCTTGATTTTTGTGGTAGCTATCGCGGTACATACAGATTCTTACCATAGGCCGTAATGACAGAAAAACTTTGGCGTGTCCCTGTACACGAACTACTACTGGAATACACACCTAAAACTATACAGCTAATTCCGTTGAGCTCATGAATATGTGTAAAAAATTGCATGTTAATAGCGTAATGTTTGTGGCCGCTATCGCAATACATACAAATTCCAACCTTAGGCCGTTATGGTAAGAAAACATTTGGCGTGTCCCTGTATACGAACTAGAAATGGAATACATACCAAAAACTATACAGCTGATTTCGTGGGGCTCATGATCATGTGTACCAAATTTCAAGTCAATAGAGCTATTTTGCGGCCGCTACTGCGATACATACAAATTCCTCCCATTGGCCGTAATCATAAAAAAACTTTGGCGTGTCCCTGTACACGAACTACTACTGGAATACACACCTAAAACTATACAGCTAATTCCGTTGAGCTCATGAATATGTGTAAAAAATTGCATGTTAATAGCGTAATGTTTGTGGCCGCTATCGTAATACATACAAATTCCAACCTTAGGCCGTTATGGTAAGAAAACATTTGGCGTGTCCCTGTATACGAACTAGAAATGGAATACATACCAAAAACTATACAGCTGATTTCGTGGGGCTTATGATCATGTGTACCAAATTTCAAGTCAATACAGCTATTTTGCGGCCGCTACTGCGATACATACAAATTCCTCCCATTGGCCGTAATGATAAGAAAAACTTTGGCGTGTCCCTGTATACGAACTACAAGTGGAATACATACCAAAAACTATACAGCTGATTTCGTAGGGCTCATGAACATGTGTACCAAATTTCAAGTCAATAGCGCTATTTTTGCGGCCGCTATCGCGATAGATACAAATTCCTCCCATAGGCAGTAATGACAAGAAAAACTTTCGCGTGTCCCTGTATACGAACTACAAATGGAATACATACCAAAAACTATACAGCTGATTTCGTGGTGCTCATGAACATGTGTACCAAATTTCAAGTCAATAGCGCTATTTTTGCGGCCGCTATCGCGCGACAGACAGACACAGCCCAAAACCGTTTTGAGTCTCAACAGAGGGCCTCCACTGACGTTTCGGCAATTAATGTCATAATACTCTCTTAAAGCTTGTTCGAAACTGCAAGAAACGCTTAACACAACTAAAAATGCTATTCTAGCAATTTCGAATTATAGTCCCTAATATGAACGAAATTCGACCAAACTTGTATTCAGTTGAACCTTGACCTAAACTAGTGCTGATTAGATTTGGGAATCAATCGCTTAACAGGTGGTGCTGCCATCCTATTTTTTTTTTAAGTACTTAACATGACAGTATAGGAAAAAATTCATATAAATGTACATAATGTGAGTTATTTTTAACGCACGAATGTAAAAATTATATGAATTATGGATAATAGTAGTAATAAACTTGAAAAAAAAGTGCATGTAGGAGCATTACTTTCCTCCTGGGAGGAAAGTGTCCTTTCCCCGGTAGTACGTTGGGTACACGACAAAAAAAAGCCAAAAAGCTGCACTTTTTGATTGGAATATGCCACCTTCTGTGGTCAAAGTTTATGCCAAAATATAAATTTCCAGATAGGGAGCCACTTGAAAATCCGTGTAGAACACCCCCATGGCGGCCATTAAAGATGGCCGCCGTCAGCTGCCATATAGGGGCGCTAATTGTTTTGTATCTGAACTCCTAATCATCCGATTTCAATTTTCTTTCTTTTAATACCTTGTGAATAAGATACTTTTTAACTTCTATACATTTTTATATGTATATTATATGGTGTGACACTCACACTACTTATAATACGTTGGGTACACGACGAAAGAAGCCAAAAAGCTGCATTTTTTGATTGGAAAATACCACCTTCTGGAGTCATAGTTGATGCCAAAATATAAATTTTCAGATAGGGAGCCACTTAAAAATCCGTGCGGAACACCCCGACAGCGGCCATTAAAGATGGCCGCCGTCAACTCCATACAGGCACTCTAATTGTTTTTGTTTATGAATCCTAATGGTCCGATTTCGATTTTCTTTACATTTATCTCACAAGATATATAGGTATATTAAATATATCTTACGAATAGGATACTTTTTTATTCCTATACGTTTATTTATGTACATTAAAGACTATGCGCATTTTGGAAAAACCTGAAATTTCATTTTTTTCATGATTTTTATTAAATAAATAAGTTTTTAATTGAGCTCAATATTACTTTCTTCACAACAAAGGGTTTATGTGTGTGGAGTTCTGCGTATTTTTCTTCTTTTTACAAACAAACGTAACTCAAAATTACTAATTTTTCAGATACAATCCATAAATTCCTTATAATAACTAGGCAGCCAATAAGGTTTGATTTATGCATCTTTGTATGCCATAGATGCCATCTTAGGTTTTTTTTTTTTTTTAAGGCTTTAATTAAAATCGTGATTTTTTTTTTTTTTTTTTTTTCAGTTACTTAAAATTTTACTTTAACTGTTTTACTCAAAATCGCTATTTTTTGAGTTATGACTCTTTGTCATGAGAGCGACGATATGTCAAGAAAGATTCGTTCGTAACAAGATACAGTTCGCAATTACCATCCCTAATTGACCGAATGAAAGACAGAAGAAGTATCTCTAGGTTTAACACTAGAAACCAGAATCGAAAAGTTGGGCAGTTTGAACGTTTTTCATCAATCCACTCTTCAAATAAAATTTTTGGATTTCCTTGCATAGATGCTTCTTTAAGTAGACTGTATAAAACCACAGCAGTCTTCTGATATATGGTTCTTGCTTTTGTCACATGTGTAACTTTAAGACATGCTCCTGCTTCTGTCTTGATTCCAGAGTTTGAAACTACAGTAGTCCAACCACTACCTTCGAGAATCTGACCAAGCACTTTCAAAAATGCCTGTTCAATATGAAAAGCTCCAAGTACGGCTACAAACTTGAATTCACCGTAAAAATCAGGCCAGTTCCACTGAACAGATTTCGTCAAAGCAAATAGAGGCTGATCCACACATATGACAGGAGTTTGCCCGGGATTTAAAAATGTAGTAATTTTTTTTATTTGTTCCATTGCATGCTTCAGCATTGCCCGAGAAGAAGAACTTTCGTTAAATAGGGGTAAAAGAGAACAACGAGATAATTCAAACGATGAAGACTCTGTCCTTGAAGCATGGAAAGCTGCCCAAGAAATATCTAAATTTCCATCTGTTCTATCAGTAATAATATGATCTAACCATTCCTGTTCCATTTTCCACTCAGAACCAAATTCTGAAATTGACATTTCGGAAGAGGTGGTCTGGTTTGCTTTTGGAACAGTTGGCTCCTTCGAGGGCAGTATTAAAGGCTTGACAATACTATAGCTATCTGGAAGCTCTGGCACTTTTCTGTTATTTTGATCAATACAAGAAAAGCTTGTAGAAATTTCACGAGGCTTACCAACTTCTCCTTTCGCAGGGATTTGAAAGATAGATATCGCTGTTCCATGAAATGATGATTCAGATGTTGTGCTACTGTAATTATGATCTATGTTGTCGTACGCACCAATGACAAAAAGACCGTGAAGCAAGTTTGAGGGGCATACGACACCTTCTTCTTGAGCTCTGAGTATCTCCAAGTAAGCAAGATTTTTGCTGTTATCTCTCTAATTCTATTTGGTGATTTTGAGAGGCTTCTTTCATGCATGCCTTCAATTATTGTATGATTTCGTGTTCTTCCAAAAACAGACAGGCCGAGATATAATGGAATAGGTGGTTTATGACTTTTCTTATGGCGAATAATGTTGCCTTTAGGAATACGTTCACTGTGGTTAAAAACTATTAATTGGCTGATAGTCAAAGCAGGTTGAGTTACTTTAGTTGCATTCGGTGCTGAAGTGCAACAGTGAAGTAGATAACACACTAGAGCCAGAAGATCTCTCACGTAACCGAGTAGAGTGTGTATTTGGAAGGTCTTTACTTTCCATGTCCAGAAGATTTGCTAAGTTATTTGTATAAAGAGTGTTAAGATGAGACATTTTGAAAATAATTTCAGTGTTTCCAGCTTCAGATGCCTGGATTTTCTCTCTTATGAATCCTGCAACGGAAGCAAAAGCCATACTTTTACAGATAGGGCTGACCTCTTCTTTTTTTACTTCACTTGATGGGCGTAGAGAATTCGTTAAGTTTGTGTAGCATTTTGAGTGATACGTTGCTTCTTTAGCAACTAAATCTCCACCCTCGAGGAATGCTTTAATTTCAACATTATTCGTAATTTCGGCACATTTCTTAAGTTTATCGTTTTGTAAAGAAGCAATTTTATACAAAGACCTCCGAGCAGTGTCCTTTCCATTGCATATGAAACAAATTTCATCTTTCATCTTAATAGATAATGTAGTACGGACACCAGACCTTGTCTTTTTTTCATTTGGTTCTATTAAAGACTGTGGACTACCCTGAGATGACATTCTGGGCACGGACGAAGAATGTTTGCGTTTCTTTGCCCTGTCAAGTTTTGTTTTGTTAAAGTTAAGGGCACACATTTTGTGCCACTTTGCTTTATTTTTTCCAAATGTTTCTTCTGTTCCTTCTCCTTCATTTAAATTGTTTAAATTCAAACCAAGGGGCACTGAACCGATATTCTGAAATTCCATTAAATTTTCTGCAAGCGTCCTGTAGCCAGCACCAACAAGTGATTTAGAAGTATGTGTGGCAGGGCAGATCAGTTCTTAATATCTATGTTTTTGACATAAACAACATTTGGTCCAATCTATGCCACAGAGAGGAAATTCGGATTTAAAATCTGCCAGCCGCAAATGTACTGAAGCCATTTTCAAAAAAATTCAAAAGAGTTCAATCTGAAACAAAGAAAGTTCAGTGTTTAAAATAAGAATAACGTTATAATGGAATAAAAAAATTTCAAGAGTACGTCAGAAATCAATAAATTATAAAAATATCTCCTAAAAAATTGATTTTTAAAAAATTTCGTGGAATTTTAAGCATGTAGAGGTAAATGTAATAAGACAAAATGTGCCCTCTACATGCAAACTAAAAAAAAAAAAAAAAATCAAAATCCGATCATTAAAAGTTGAAATACAAAGAAAAATTGGTGCGCCTATACGGCGGATGATGGTGTCCAACTATGGCCACCATCGGGGTGTTCTGCACGGATTTTCAAGTGGCTCCCTATTTAGAAAGTTATCTTTTGGCATCTACTATTACCACAGAAAGTGGCATATTCCAATAAAAAAGTGCAGCTTTTTGAATTTTTTTGTTGTGTACCCAACGTACTATAAGTAGTGTGAGTGTCACACCATATAATATACATAGATAAATGTATAGAATTTAAAAAGTATTTTATTCACAAGGTATTAAAAAAAAAAGAAAATTGAAATCGGATCATTAGGAGTTCAGATATAAAACAATTAGCGCCCCTATATGGCAGTTGACGGCAGCATCTTTAACGGCCGCCATCGGGGTGTTCTACACGGATTTTCAAGTGGCTCCCTATCCAGAAAATTATCTTTTGGCATCTACTATGGCCACAGAAAGTGGCATATTCCAATCAAAAAGTGCAGGGTTTTTTTGTGTACCCAACGTACTACGGGGCCTGTGTAAATTTTCAATGTGGATATTTTAGAAAGAACTCGTCAATATTTCTAAAACGAATGGTTGAACCATAGATCTGTATTAATTTAAAACAAACTATCGATTTCTTTTATTTTTAATGTTAAATAAGTATATATATATATATATATATATATATATATAATTTAGAAAATATGATGAAACTTGAAGACAAGTGGGCGTGTATAACAAGAAAAAACGTTAAAAAAAAGTAACGAGTTATAGTAACGATGAACAATTGTAAAAAACAACACTACATGCGAAAAACACCCTTCCGCTTCCTCTTCAGTGGGTGGGAGCAGCAGAACAGACAATAAATTAAATTAAAAGAGGCCTAACAGGTTTCGGAAACATGGCGAAACTAGCATACTCCCAACAAAATCAAGAATAAATTACTGGCAAATTAGATATAACAAAATTGGTGCTTCATAAAAGTAACATAACTAAATTAATATAATAATCCAAAAACTACAAAGTCGATATTTGTGACAAAAATAATTTAACAAAAGGACATGCTAGATCGTCATGTTCCCACCCAGACCTGAAAGACAAAAACATATTGTAATGAACTGAACTTACTGCAATGTAGAAATAGGTCTTTAGAGCAAAAGCAGATGATTCACATGTAGTGGCTCAATACTGGCGCTGTCTTGTCCGATGTTCCAAAATCATAGTCCAAACTCTCCGAGTCGCTCAGCACCAAGTAGCTGCAGTCCGACATAAGGCGTTCCACAAGTTGGACTTTGGCCATGAGTCTTCATCAGCAAGCACTACTAGACACCAAGAACCATAAGTGAAGAAACCTTACCGCAGCTATCACCCCAATCGCAAACACTTATTAAAATTATTGGTGTAAAACTTTATGAAATTTAATGGATAGTTATTATTGTAATAAAGATTAGCAATGAATTTAAAGACTTGTTTATTGTAATTTGAATATTTATTGCATATCTTATAGAATCTATTTAGTTGACCAATCAAAATATTAATATAGATTTTTTTATGCAAATTACTATACCAGTGAGGCATGCTGTAACTATTAAATGAAAAATCTTTCTTTTTGTCATATAGATCCAGATTTAATGTATTATGTTGAACATCCAAAAAAATATCCAAGAAATTAACACAGTCATCTTCATTATTAGTTTTATTAAATTTCATAATAAATTTATGATATTCATCTCCAATCATAATTTCATCTCCTTCAATCATGATATTCATCTCCTTCCAATTTATGATATTTCATCTCCATTAAATTTCATAAAGTTTTACACCAATAATTTTAATAAGTGTTTGCGATTGGGGTGATAGCTGCGGTAAGGTTTCTTCACTTATGGTTCTTGGTGTCTAGTAGTGCTTGCTGATGAAGACTCATGGCCAAAGTCCAACTTGTGGAACGCCTTATGTCGGACTGCAGCTACTTGGTGCTGAGCGACTCGGAGAGTTTGGACTATGATTTTGGAACATCGGACAAGACAGCGCCAGTATTGAGCCACTACATGTGAATCATCTGCTTTTGCTCTAAAGACCTATTTCTACATTGCAGTAAGTTCAGTTCATTACAATATGTTTTTGTCTTTCAGGTCTGGGTGGGAACATGACGATCTAGCATGTCCTTTTGTTAAATTATTTTTGTCACAAATATCGACTTTGTAGTTTTTGGATTATTATATTAATTTAGTTATGTTACTTTTATGAAGCACCAATTTTGTTATATCTAATTTGCCAGTAATTTATTCTTGATTTTGTTGGGAGTATGCTAGTTTCGCCATGTTTCCGAAACCTGTTAGGCCTCTTTTAATTTAATTTATTGTCTGTTCTGCTGCTCCCACCCACTGAAGAGGAAGCGGAAGGGTGTTTTTCGCATGTAGTGTTGTTTTTTACAATTGTTCATCGTTACTATAACTCGTTACTTTTTTTAACGTTTTTTCTTGTTATACACGCCCACTTGTCTTCAAGTTTCATCATATTTTCTAAATTATATATTTTTGTATAATTTTTAGTGCTGCCTTTGGCGCCTTTTTTATACAAATACACTTTTATTAATAAGTAATTAAAATATATATATATATATATATATATATATATATATACAGTCGAACCTCGTTAACGTGAATTACTTTTAACATGAACTGTTACCACAATCCCCGTCAAAATTAAGATTACGTAGTATAACGATCAGTTACTGATAGTATGAACTACTGATAACATGAACAGATTTTTGATCCCCAGTTAACGAGGTTCGACTGTGTATCTTTTCATGTCTGCACAAAAATGATTTTTTTCAGCATTTATTATTATACTATTATTAAAAATCGTCTGCATTCATCATGGAAAATATTGCGTAAATTTGTATCCGCGATTGTAATGATCGATAGATGGCGCTTTCTCAACACTGCAGTTGTTAGTAAACATAGCCACGTGAGTTCCATTAGCGTTCTTTTTGTTATTCTACTTAATATTCGTACTATAATTTCTCCGCCATTACATTATGGAAAATTGATTGCTTTTGGAAAAAATACTTCAGTTTATTCAAAATTCGATCGAAAGTAGATATTTAACTGAAGCTGAACAAATATTAGTTTCAAATCATCTGATTAATTCTTTACTTCCATTAGCCGAAGCAACTGAAATTTAAAATTTGTCATTTGGAAATAAATGGATGCTTAATTCTAGATTTCTTGATCCTTTGGAGTTACACTGGAACACACAACAGTATGTGTTATCTTTTTTACCGGATTTATTCATTTTTATTCAATAAATATATGTGAAACTAAATATCCGCAAGCAATGGCGGCTGTATGGAATTCGAATTAAACCATGTTTATTGTAATTTCACCTTAGTCCACCAGAGGACGAGCATTTCATTACAATCGCGGATAGGATTATGGATAGGAGCAGTTTCATATGACGTCATAGTGACGTAGATGGAGGGCTATCAATTCCACGTGAAAATAAATAGACGCCATTTTTAGAACAGTAAGCAAATGACAGTTGAAAACAGCTCACAGCACCATGGCAACCGCGCATAGCAACCAATGATGGAGGGCACGCTGTCCACGTTGCCATGCTGTTATCAGCCCTATAGGGCAGTTGCAAACAGCTGATAACAGCATGGCAACGTGGACAGCGTGCCCTCCATCATTGGTTGCTATGCGCGGTTGCCATGGTGCTGTGAGGTTTTTTCAACTGCCATTTGCTTACTGTTCTAAAAATGGCGTCTATTTATTTTCACGTGGAGTTGATAGCCCTCCATCTGCGTCACTATGACGTCATATGAAACTGCTCTATAGAAGAAAATCTTGTGGCAATACTAGTTATAATATATTAAAACCATGAAGGTAGAAAGATACCTCCATGGTAGAAAGAGAAGGAGAAATATCTCCAATGGCGTTTCAGAATCACAACCGGTCCTAAAATTCATTTCGCCGCATCGTGACGCTGGTATCGGTACCTACGTCCATTTAACATTGTTTGAATATGTAAACTTAATTATTTTGTTTATTAAATTAATATTTTAAAGTAATGGACAATATTCCTGTGACGTCACCGTAGGTAAAATCGCCGAACACGTGGCCGATATTTTGTAAACAAATTAGATTCAAGATGTCATTTTATTGTTACGCATAACATTTTCCTAAATATTTCTGCAGTGAAACTTAATAATAATGTTCAAACAAGAACAAAAGAGAAATGTAAACAACTGAATCGAATGATAAAGTTAAGACTATTCCAAATCGTAAAATTGCAGAACATTTTATGTATATATATACACACACACACACACATATATATATATATAATGAAAAAAAGATTAATAAGAACATTTTATACACACACACATATATATAGACATCAAAGCTTAAATAATTAGAATTTCAATCACCTTAATAAAGGAATTTAATAAATGGAACATCCGTTTAAATTTGTTAACATCGCCACAGTTCACATGGCAACTTTTAATATTACATATGTTGATTAATATTAAAGTATATTACTAAAACTAGATTAAAAACAAAACAAAGGTATCACTCTGTCACTCTTATTTCAATTTCATATAATCTGTAACTCTTATAAATAACATTGCAAGATAAAAATTTGCAAGCCGCAATGCTTTTCTATGGTAGAGTTGAGGATTGTTTGCCTAACCAGCTGATATTCTTGTAGCCTCGAACCCAAAGTGGGAATATGGTCCATTAAAGCCTTAAAAATCTTTAAAAATATTTTTATCAAAATTCATTATTTGTTTACATTGTAAGGTATGATTGGCGTCGAGTTCAGTACGTAAATGTCGCCAGTTGATTTTAGTTTTGAAATTAGTGTAAAGTTAAGGTGCAGTTAAGACTTAAGTTACACAGAAGTTAAGGTGCAGAGGCAGACAGGCAAGTTGTGACAACAGATGGCGCTAGTCATGATACATGCGTCCTGAAAAGTTCGTTTTGGGACCGGATTTTGTCTATGCCGTTATCGTACCTGAGGATCCGCGTTTGTAATGATCAATAGATGGCGCTTTTTCAGCTCTTGTTGTTAGTAAATATTACAGCCACGTGTATCTATTTTTGTTCTTTTTGTTATTCTACTTAATATTCGTACTATAATTTCTCCGCCATTACATCACGGAAAATTGATTGCTTTTGGAAAAAATATTTCAGTTTATTCAAAATTCGATCGAAAGTAGATATTTAACTGAAGCTGAACAAATATTAGTTTCAAATCATCTGATTAATTCTTTACTTCCATTAGCCGAAGCAACTGAAATTTAAAATTTGTCATTTGGAAATAAATGGATGCTTAATTCTAGATTTCTTGATCCTTTGGAGTTACACTGGAACACACAACAGTATGTGTTATCTTTTTTACCGGATTTATTCATTTTTATTCAATAAATATATGTGAAACTAAACATCGGCTAGCAATCCGCGATTGTAATCAAATGCTCGCCCTCTGGTGGGCTAAGGTGAAATTACAATTAACATGAATAGCTTTCGACTTTCGTCGAGACGCCATTGCTGGCCGATGTTTAGTTTCACATATATTTATTGAATAAAAATGAATAAATCCGGTAAAAAAGATAACACATACTGTTGTGTGCTCCAGTGTAACTCCACAGGACCAAGAAATCCAGAATTAAGCTTCCATTTATTTCCAAATGACAAATTTAAAATTTCAGTTGCTTCGGCTAATGGAAGTAAAGAATTAATCAGATGATTTGAAGCTAATATTTGTTCAACTTCAGTTAAAAATCTACTTCCGATCGAACTTTGAATAAACTGAAATATTTTTTTCCAAAAACAATCAATTTTCCTTGATGTAATGACGGAGAAATTATAGTACGAATATTAAATAGAATAACAAAAAGAACGATAATGAATACACGTTTCTATTATATTTACTAACAACTGCAGTTCAGAAAGCGCCGTCTATCGATCATTACAAACGCGGATGGCGGCTTGATGGAATTAGAATTAAAACATGTTTATTGTAATTTCCCCTTAGCCCACCAGAGGGCGAGCATTTCATTACAATCGTGGATTGTACTACCATGATCACAAGCGGGCTTTACCTCTGCGGCTGCTAATTACATTTAAAAGAATTTTGAAAATTAGATATTACTTACCACGGAGTAAAAAGACAGGAGAAGAAGGTAACGCTGAAATTTTGTGATGTTGTTTTCTAATGTTTACAGATGGCGCCAGCGTGCAATCCTTCCTTCTCTCCAGCTTCCGCAATGTTATTCAATGGGGAAATGTCTTGTTTTAATTATTTTTCTAAAAATAATATCAAGCTGAAAAAATTTCGATTGAAAGCAAATTTCATTAAATAGAGTATTCTAACCAACATGTTTTTTTTAAGAGCCATTTTATACTAATTTTACTTTGAAAGAAAGCTTTTAAAAAATGACGATTCTTATGAACCGAAGCTAGCTAAAACAGACAATTGGGAGGAAGGAGAATGGATGAAATTTTGTAAAGAAAAAAAAATAAACTTACTTTAGGTGCAGAAAACACGAACTCGGACTTTATTTTTCTCCAAGGGCTTTTTTTTGTTTTTCTTATCACTATCATAGCCTGTTTTACAACTAGGAACGAAGCATTTATTTGAAACATCTGAATTATGCAGTTTTAAGAACTTACAAACAAATTAAATTGCTTAAAATAAAAAATTTTAAATGTACTTCAGCAAAATTCTATTGAAAACAACAGTATATCCGCGCCGAAGTAGGGAGGAATGACAAGTGGCGCCCTCAATATTTACCAAAAATTTAGATCACAGTTTCGTAGCTTTCTCCCATTGGACCTTCAACTCCTATTAATATTACTCCGTGTTACTTACTAATATAAAAACTTAAAAAATATTAAAAAAAAAGTATTCAATAGAGCAGGCGCACGTAACGTCACTGCGACAGATGTTTCCGCACATACTTTAGAATTGTAGGCAAAAGGTGGATAAAGCACCAATGGAGAGGTAGATATTTTGCCTACATGCGCAAAAGTTGCAGAATATCGTCGCTTGTTTATAAACATGCGCCTGCTCTATTAAAAATCAAAACAGTATTTAAAACATAATAACAAAGCAACTGATTATAAAAAATCATATTTTTCATAAATTACTTAAATTTAACTTACTTATGAAAACTTATTCCATTTCCTTCAATATATATCAACATTCCATTATTGTTTCCGAGTTTTATACTCTCTCATGGCTAATGCCAAATCTCTGAATGCTCTATGGCTTTGCTGCCTACGATGTGACCATACTTGTCTGTGCAACCAATTAACCATTCAACGAAAAACAACGCAAAAATCTGTTGACGAAATGTGTATAAGATTTTGCTATTGCTAATTACCAGCATTAACAACATTAATTTTGCAAAAACTTCTAAGGCCTAACTTTTAAAACTGCTATTAAATAATAATTAATGAGAAACAAATTTAAGCTTTTTATTTTTATTGTTCAACAGCAATATTGGCCGAAATAAGCTTAAGTGTTTGTCGAATATTTATCCTTAACACACTGATTCTGAAACGATATTATGTTGCTGATGTAGGAATGGCTAGTATTAACGATTTGCCTGTAGAAATTCTGCTACGTATTTTTCACTTTTATCTGGAATCTGAAAATCAGTATAGGCTTTTGAGTATTGTGTCGAAAGTATGTACATTGTGGGAAACCGTATGTCAAAACAGCAGCTTATGGATAAAATTCGACGGATCAGTTAAATACAAAACCATGAAGAAAATGTGTGAAGCTGGATGCTTGGATAAGACTAAAGAATTAATTATCAGTCCTATCGAATATTTCTCAAATAAAGATGCAAAAGAATTGTTTGGCCGCTTACACAATCTAGAAGTTCTCAATTTGTCGCAAATAGAATATTTCTCTTCAAAAAATGTGATCGGGACTCTTACTCGATGTAAATTGAAGCTGAAAGAGATTCAAATTGGATGTAAAAAACGAGAATATTACTCCACTATTAGGTATCGTGAGTTTGAAACTTTTTTTACTTCTAAGGGTGTCTATTTGACTGCAATAAAATTATCTGACCATATGGTATCAAATTTAAGCAAGATTCTCAAATGTTTATCTGATAACTGTCCGAACCTTGAACATTTAAGGGTCACTAACAATGTTTTGACCTCCGGAACCTTCCCGACAAGAAATTTTCAGTTAAAATGTCCCAAATTGAAATTTTTACACTTAGATCATAACACTCACTTCAGTTCTGGACAACTCTCCGTTGGATTCCCAAATCTTGAAGTCTTTATATACAATGAAATGAGTTTAACTACTAACATTGACGATGGAGACATCAAACATGTTCTGTCTAATTCATCTAATTTGAAATTCTTAAGCCTACCTAATTGCTGTCTCTCTGCAGAAGTGCTATGCTCACTCCCAGCCAATTCGGTAGAATATCTCTTTTTACCAAAGTCTTATGTCCTTAACTCAAGTAATCTCCCTGATATTTTTAAAAAATGGTGTCATTCTCTGAAGCAAGTAGATATTTCTTATTCCAACAACAAGCTTGTGAACGATGCAGTTCTCACCTTTACTACACTGCCAACAGAATCAACTATTGAATTTTTAGATCTCCGTTACACTCCAGTGACGTGTGATACTGTAATGAAGATTTTAGAGAAATGTAAGCACCTCGAGAATCTGCGTCTAGATCATTGCAGAAACCTTGATCGGAGATTTAAGAAAAATTATGCTGGCAAAGTAGAATTAAGGACTTTGCTTGCAAAGTTTAAAACATTTTATTCTGTCGATGAAGAAATGTCAGAGCAGGGCCGGCTCTAGGCGGTAGGCAAGGTAGGCAACTGCCTACGGCGGCAAAATTTAGGGGCGGCAAAACCATTTGAACCTCAAAAAATAAATAAATAAAATACTTCGATTATTATTGAATGTAGAAAATAAATAAATAGAAAAAAAAAAAAGAAAATAAATAAACAAGAAAATAAACACAACAACAATTTACAGGCTTCTCTGGCCATTCCTATAATTTGAAATGCAGACAAGAATAGACAAACTTGTAAGTTCTGTACAGTATGTATTGTATGCGCAGTCGTGACGCGAAGGGAGAAATGTACACTCGCCCCTGATTTAACAACCTCTTTTTGCCCTCTAATTAAAGAAAGTCAAGAGTTTGCCAATTGTAGGGACTTTTATCAGTGTTCTTCAGCATGTAGGAACTATTTGGAGGTACCCTTTCTCCCCAGGACTATCAGTATATCCTAAGTATGAAAGAACGTCCTTGGACATCCTCAGCCATACGATAGGGACATTATGAGTTGTCCGTAAAAACACGGCAAAATTTGAGTTTGGATTGGCAATAGTGATGTCAGATTTAAAACAATACTTCATTTGTGGAATAACGTCCATCAGATTCAATGGATGGATGGGGGGAGGGGCGATAAATTTTTGATGAAGATATGTTTCGATTGACCGATCAGAATTTAAATGCAAATTCAATGAACATTTTAATGTTTTCTTCCTGATGAAAGATCTACTGGTAAGGAACTGCCTAAAGTTTCATTAAAAGAGTTTGAAAAAAAAGGGGTTAAAATTAGAAAATATGAGAGGTCAAGGTTATGAAAATTGCTCAGATGAGAGGCGACAAATTCGGAGTACAATCAAGGATTAAAACTTTAAATTCCAGAGCATTTTACGTACATTGCAGCAGCCATTTATTAGAAACTTAGTAGTTAATGAAAGATTGCGAAGTTGGAAAAGTTGTATAGATTCCCTAATATCTTTATTCCTTAAAATCTATAATAATAAATGGAAAGGTTTGTATGTCTGTCTGTCTGTCTGTCTGTTCTTTTATACGTTCAGCCCCTATTGAACGCAGAAGTACAAAAATTGACATACGGATGCTCTGGAGCCTTTCCGATGTTTTCCTCGAAACAGAATTTAAAAATATTAATTAGTTTCGGAGATATTAATTAAAATGTTGACCCATGCCGATCAAAAAATGACCAAAAATCCTTTTTGCTTAAAAAGAGGCATTCTATCAGCATTCAGCAGACGATTTTAACGGCTGTCTCGAACGGAAACAAAACATGTGAAAGTCATTAATGTCACATGATCTTTAACTGGGGTTAAAAATTGCAAATTTCAAAGTGCTTCAAATTTTATTTTTCGCACACAACACTTAATATACAACCTATTCAGCACAAAACCAACCTGCAGTTAAAATTTCATCAATTTTCATTAATAAACAAAGCAGTTACATTTTAATTGCAAATTAAATTTTATTCTAACACGTAATCTATCCTTCAATAGACGATAGGAGTTTCCATAGCAACAAAATACATTTGAAGGAACTCAAAAATACTTTTTCTTTTTCTTTTTACTTCCATTACCCGACTACCGTGGTATATATAGGTTTTGGGAATGTCCTGATTAGGTTTTCTTTTGTATCTCAGCTACTAATTAAAATAATTTCATAAGTAACACATTATTTGAAAGCTTTATTGAATTCGAAAAATATTTTAAAGTTCTTTTAAATTATCGAAAGTTTTACCAGATTTACACGTTTTGAGGTGTCCTGATTAGGTTTTCTTTTGTATCTCAGCTACTAATTAAAATAATTTCATAAGTAATGCATCATTAGAAAGCTTTTTTGATTTGGAATCGAACAGTGGATTACAGAAATTTCTACCGCCAGATGGCGCTGTAATATTTTAAAATTTCAATATTTCAATTTCTAATTATGATTAAATTATTTTTAATACATCATTCGAAAGATATTTTAAAGGTCTATTAAATTATCGAAAGTTTTCACCAGATTTACACGTTTTGAGGTCTCCTGAATCAATTTTCTTTTGTATCTCAGCTACTAATTATAGTAATTTCATAAGTAATACATCATTAGAAAGCTTTTTTGATTTGGAATCAAACAGTGCAATACAGAAATTTGTACCGCCAGATGGCGCTGTAATATTTTAAAATTTCAATATTTCAATTTCTAATTATGATTAAATTATTTTTAATACATCATTCGAAAGATATTTTAAAGTTCTTTTAAATTATCGAAAGTTTTCACCAGATTTACACGTTTTGAGGTGTCCTGATTAGGTTTTCTTTTGTATCACAGCTACTTATTAATATAATTTCATGAGTAATACATCATTTGAAAGCTTTGTTGATCTGGAATGGAACAATAGATTACAGAAATTTCTACCGCCAGATGGCGTTGTAATTTTTTTAAATTTCAATATATCAAATTCTAATTATGATTAAGTTATTTCTAATACATCATTCGAAAGATATTTTAAAGTTGTTTTATATTATCGAAAGTGGAATTCGAGATTTCACCTGATTTACAATTTTAAGGTGTCCTGATCAGGTTTTCTTTTGCATCTCAGCTAATTGAGTAAGACCGTTCAAAATTGGTATATGTAAGTGAATTAGGAGGGGATGGAGGCGCGCAGCGCGCATGGGGTTGGGACCCGGTGTGAGTTTTTACCCGATGATAAAAGATTTTTTTTAAATTTTATTTTCTTAATAATAAATTTTTGATTTGAGAAAGAATATGCGTGTACAGCGCACGTATATCAACAAACGTGCGCGCGCAGCGCGCATGGGTCTGCGCTGCCGAAGGCAGTGGGGTCCCGGTGTGAGTTTTTACCCGATGTTAAATGATATATTTTTAAATTCCTTTTATTTAGAATGAAAGTTTATGAGTAATAACATGGAATTTTGAGAAGTCATAAGGATGGTGAAGGAGTACGTGCGCGCAGCGCACGGGTCTACGCTGCCGAAGGCAGTGGGGACCCGGTGCGACATTTTTCCCGATGAGAAATTTTTTTTTCTTTTTTTATCACATGATAAAAATTAATGCAATTTTGAGAATTCATTAATTATTGTGATTCATTTAAAAATAGTGACCAGCGAAGCGGGCGTAGCCTGCTAGTAGAAAATATTCATGATGCTTTATTAAGCATTTGCAAAAATATAGTGATAGAGAATATGATTCAGAATGAGGCAGTTTATTGATTACAGTCGGCAGCAAAATTATTGAAGCACTAAGCAATAATTCCTACTTAAAATATAGGCACCAAATACTATTTTATTAAGTAAATATCTGTCGAGTGATGATCTTAGTCTTATACTGTTTATAAAAAAGTAAGTTGATAAAAAGAAGCGATCAAACTATATATATACATGAAAAATGTGGATGTGTTCTTCAATAATTTTTTTGCCGACTGTACAATAAAACAATTAAAGTTTTTTATGATTGATCTTCATTTGACACAAAATTTTGAATTATATTAATCTGATTAAGTAAGCTATGTGAAACAAGTTTTTGATTTATACCAAGCCAATAATTTATTAAATAGCTCATTATTATTATTATTATTACTAGTAGGCTTTGCCCGCTTCGCTGGACATTAAACTTAAATGAGTTGTCAAAATCCCATATCTTTATAAATAACCTAAGTTCTCGCTGTGATCAGTAGAGGCTTTTCTCGTTCGCAAAGTGAAGAGTCTGGGTCCCCACTGCCTTCGGCATCAACTTACCCACTTCTTAATTCCCCTTCCTCAGCGGGTGAGTTCGAAGTTTTCCAAAATCCCACTAATGTACATAACGCATACACTTAATCACTGTACACACACCAAAATTCGCCATTCTAAGATAATTTAAAGCGAATTCAAACGGGAAAACATGTTTTTACATATGTTTATTGCCCTCCGACCCCCCCCCCCAAAAAAAAAAAAAAAAAAAAAAGAAAAAGAAAGAAAATAAAATAAAAAAGGAATAGTAGTAAGAATTATATGAGCATTATTTACTTAGCTCAATTCTATTAGACAGTTTATATGATTTTTTTTGTTTAATTATAAATGTATTTTTTTGTGTGGGGGGGGAGGGGCAGGGGGGGAGGGGCGGCACCTTTGAGGTTTGCCTACGGCGGCAAAAACGTTAGAGCCGGCCCTGGTCAGAGTAAATTTTTCTGAATGAAAACTAGAAGCAAAAATTAGTTGGTTTACTTTATTTTTTACTTCTTTTCTGGGGGAACTTGTAGGGTCCTGTCCTGTCACCAAAATGTCGTTTTGTTTCTTTGGAATGTATTAATACTGGGTCATTCCATGCCAAATCAACCACTCACTCAACCTGACCCCCTCAGATTTCTATGAAACTTGCAGGAATCATTCTCCTTGATGATATAAATGAGAATATATTTTTAAAAAAATTTTATCTTGTTCGATTTTTTTTTAATAATTTTTTTAAATTTCAAAAAATCAGCATTTTTTAGCTTGTATAAGCATTTTTAATCTCAAATTTCTCAAGTTGTATATGGGATAGCGAAATTTATGACCCCTCATTTTAAAGAGTATTTCACAAGGTTTAATTTGATATGCAACATCATTATGTTGGGTAAAAATTTTAAAAATTATTAAATTTTAAAATTTAAAATTTAAAAAATTTCAAAGATAGTGTTTTTTAAAAAATTTGAAAAAAATATATGTTTTTGGTTATACTAAAAGCTATATAACCTGAAACTTTTAGAGTGGGATCTCAACGGGATCAGGAGTTATGACAAAAAACCTAGCTACTCTACATGGTAAATTGTATTACAATAATCATATAATATGCTTACTTTATAAAATACCTGTTAATTAAAATTCACACATACAGTATTGCATGCTAATATAAAATTAAACATGGGGGGGGGGTCAATATTCAATGTAATTGTGCTTAATAAAAAATAAACAAAAATTTTGTTAAATTATTAAAAAAAAAAAAAAAAAAAAAAAAAAATTTTTTTTTTTTTTTTTTTTTTTTTTTAATTACTGTGAGTTTTATAGCTGGAATGTTTTAGAGTAGGTTCTTACTGCGGTTAGAAATTATAATAAAGAAACAAAGATACGTATAAATACATTGTTCAGTTAAAATTACTGGAAGCTTTACGACATCCAATACATGTTTGTACAAATTTGGCTATATCTCAAAATGTTTTCATTTATTATAAATGAAAACATATATAAATATAAATTTTTTCATTATTACAAATCACAAACTTTTTTTATAATAATCATGGCCAGCTTTCTTGAATGGGTTATAGCAATATATAGAAAAATGTTTTGGATGTGCTAGGTTTACTCATCTTTACACAAAGTCTTAATGATCATACAAATTTAATCATACATTTAATCATAAAAATCATACTAATTTAAAGTTGTAAGAAGAAATAAAATTTCTTACATCACAAAAGTAAAAACTAAATAGAATTGTTTAAATTAAATATGCCAAAAATGTTTGATTAAAAAAAAAAAAAAAAAAAAAAATGCTTATTTTACTTCTACTTAAAAGAGTATGGTAGGGTTCCCATGGGTCAGGGAGAATCTGGAAAAGTCAGGGAATTTGAAATTATTGAAAAAAGTCAAGGAAATGTCAGGGAAAAATCACAAATATTGTCTAAAAAGCTGGGAAAATGATGATATAAACCTGGAAAATGCTTTTTGAGCATTCAGTGTATGTTGCGGGTTACATGACTATGCTGTCTTTTATGTTGCAAGCTGTTTTATGTTTTACGCTGTGAGCCTACCTTTTATGTTGCAAACCAAATTTCATGACTTGAATTTTCTAAAAATAGACCTGGAAAAGTCAGGGAATTTTATTTTTGAAATTGAGTTGGAACCCTGGTATGAACCCAAAATCACAACTAACTTTTTCTACATTGAGATCTCAGAAGAGATATAAAAAATTAAACTACAGTGGAGATGCAGATGAGTCATATGCCGGAAAAAATTAAACTACAGTGGAGATGCAGATGAGTCATATGCCGGCAACAACATAAATAAAACAATCTTTAAATAAAGACAATTTTGAACCAGAACATCTCTAATTAGCAAATGAATTGATTATTATTTACTTACTTATGATTTATGCTGTCATCAATTTGTAAGTGTAGTAATTTATTATCTGAATGGCTTCTGATATAAATTTATAACCTTATATTGTAATCATTTTGTAATCTGTCTTTAAAAAACTGCGTAAGTTTTAAAACCATCACTAATGATTATAATCTTAAAAATTTTAAACTTGTAGAATTACACATACATTTAAAAAAAAAAATCAAATAATTAAATTTTTAATGATCTTAGAAATTTTCCTGAAGAAAACTTTTTTTTACTATTTTACTAGTCATAAATATGAACTTTCAAAATAATGTCTTTTATCAAGTAAGCATTTTATATGGTACAATTGAACCTCGAAAACCCGGACATCCAAAAATTTCTAAAATCCAGAAGATTTTTTAATTTTAAAATAAGACTTAGCTGTATCTTATTTCCATATTTCTTGTGCAATGCAGTTTAAAATTTGTTTAATTGAACACTGAATACATAAATTTGAACATAATCTGACATATTTTTATATTGTTTGTGTGAATTAAAGATTTTATTTTTTTACTAAAAAGGTAGGTTATAAAATGGAAAAAAATAAAATAAAATAAAAAATAAATAAATAAAATTATAGTGAAAAATAATTACTGAAATATTAAAAAAAAATGTTTCTTTAGTTTATTATCAGTTATTTAGGAGGCATTATCAGTTGTTTATTATATTTTAGTGTAATATATCTGTTTTAATTTAACATAGGTCTTTTATTATATTTATATTTTAATTAACCAATTTGATTTGTTGTTTATTTTCATTAACATAAAATTGCAGTTTGTATGTTATTATAATATCACAAAAAATTAGTTTTCAATAAATCTCTAAAATCTGGAATCGCCGTGGTCCTGCCAAATCCGGATTTTTCGAGATTCAACTGTAATTATAATACAATTTAACATGTAGAGTAACTAAGTTTTTTGTAATAACTTCTGATCCCATAGAGATCCCACTCTAAAAGTTTCAGGTTATATAGCTTTTAGTATAACCAAAAACATATATATTTTTCAAATTTTTTAAAAAACACTATCTTTGAAATTTTTAAAATTTAAAATTTTAAAATTTAATAATTTTTAAAATTTTTACCCAACATAATGATGTTGCATATCAAATTAAACCTTGGAAAATATTCTTTAAAATGAGGGGTCATAAACTTCTCTATCCCTTATAGAACTTGAGAAATTTGAGATTGAAAATCCTTACACAAGCTAAAAAATGCTGATTTTTTGAAAATTAAAAAATTAATTTAAAAAAAATCGAAAGAGATAAAAATTTTCTAAAAATATATCCTCATTTATATCATCAAGGAGAATGATTCCTGCAAGTTTCATAGAAATCTGAGGTGGTCAGGTTGAAAATTGAAATTTTTTGGTTGATTTGGCATGGAATGACCCACTATTCAATCTCTCTGTCTCTTGAAAGATTTTAATATTTTTTGTAAGATTAATGCATTTTTACTATGTTTGGCAACTATTATTTTTTAATCATTATTAAAGAAAGCTGTTTTTAAATATTTGCACTAGCCTTTCAAAACAAAAAAGTTTCATTGGCATTGAAGATATCTTTTGGGGCTTATTTAGGTTCCAATAAATTTGTCTCTTATAAAATCTTTTGCTGACTCATAATTCTTGACTCATAATTCTCATAAAACTTCAAAGGATTACAACAAAAAATTGAGTTTTTTCTTGTAAAATTGCTGCAAAAATGGGAAGATTCTGATTTCATGTTTTGTTCATCCTGATTAATGCAGTTTTTACTTCATTATTTATTATTAGCAATTCTCATTCTTTTTCAGTTCAGCTCAAATTTATTGAGTGCACAAGCAGTTTCAGTTTTTTCTCCGATTTTTAAAATCATTGATATACAGTACAGAAAGTCGTTCACACTTTATGGAAACGATTTTATAATTTATTTTTCTCTTTTTCAGTTTGAGATAATTTGGCAACTTTAGAATAAGCATCTGTTACTTTTGTCTTTTGATTGCACTGCAAAAATAAAAGATTTATTTTTAAGATAAGATGGTTCCTACAATTGATAGATGGTTATGTAACTGCACTTTCTGAGAATAAATTATCAGCAAATTGTAAAGTGGTGTAAAAATCACAGTTATTGCATTTCTATGAAAAGTATTTTTAATATATTAAATTTGAAAGGCAAAAAACATGACCACAAAACTTCATCCTGTTGTTTGAATGCAAGTAAATATCAAGAAAGTGGACAGGGTTCATACTCACCAGGGAATACTCAGGGAATTTGTTAAAAAAAGTCAGGGAAAATAAAAATTTTCATTAAAAGTCAGGGAAAATCAGTTATAAAACCTGGAAAAACAATTTTTTTCCTCTCTCAAGTTATGTTTTTCTTTTTTAGCTTCGTATCAAAATTTAAATGATTAAGTATTGTGAAAATACGCAGATAAATAATGATTTCTACCTGAATTTCTAGCATGATCGGCAGTAATATGACATCATACAGCAGAAGTAGTTGTATTTTGTCCTGTATAGAGAAGCATTTCTTGTAATATGTCACTAATATTTTCTTGAAAATTGTCTGGGAACTCAGGGAATATTTTCCCCATATTTCAGTACAGGGTGTCTACTGACTTGACAGAAAAAAAATTCATGACCTTTTTTATCGACATATCCTACCTTTCTTTTTGGCCTGTAACTGGGGGGCGTCGGTTTCAGAGACCACTTCAAAATTCTTTTCTATCACCCCTATTCTATTTTTAGCTCGACTGGACAGATTCGTCCAGTAGCTTCTTTTTTTGTGACACTGACCTTGATTTCTCATTGGCTAGAAATTTTTGCACCTGAGTGATTCCATACCAACTCACCTAAAAAAATAAAAGTTGGTTGCATGACCGACTCAGATTTTCTTTAAATTTGGTACACAGATTGATGATATAGAGGCATGAAAAAGTCCAAATTTTTAGCTACCTGCTCCACTTATTTATAGATATACAGGTCCTCAAAGTTCGTCTGCCCCTTCAAAATACCAAGAAATTGATGTTATTTAATTTTTTTTTTTTTTTTAAATTGTGCTCATGTAATATGAAAGTGTTAGGTATCTATGGAAACTAGTTATTCCAGGCATTCAGAAAAAAAAATACTACAATGCTTATAATGAAAATCGTTAAGGTACAGTACTCTTAGAAGTTGCAACCACAAAACTTTGATTTTCCCGATTTTGCTAAAATTGAGATATCAATTCCAGAAAAAAGAAAATAAAACCAAAGGTTTACTCACTTTCTGGTAGAGTACAGATGTTCACCATAAATTACTACACAATAAATTACTTGGGTTTCTCACTCCTTCTTGGAAATATTTAAGCTTAAAGATAAACCATAGGGCAAAAACATGCAATTTCGGCCATCTTGGCAGCCATTTTTCTCCTAAAGGGGGAGCACTAGAAACTTTTTAATTTTTTTTAAATAAGCTACTGATGTGTTAGCTATTTACAGGAAAAGAGTTTACTTTTGGTTATTATTTGCATAAAGAGATATCTTGCTGATAGGATGTGCATATTTTTCTCTAATACCATATGCTTGTGTTTCCCCTCTCACAGACTTAACATTGATAAAAAAAGATGTAAAAAAACAAAACTTATTAAATATTATATAAATATTGATTTAAAACATGTATAAGACTTTATTTACCCTCTGAACGTTACTTAGTTACTTTTAGAAATAGTGTTATTAGGTGAATGAAGCATTGAATAAGGGTGCAACATTCTGATTTTATTATATTCTGGTATTAAAACAAAACTAATGTGTACTCTATTTTTGTGATATTTTAAAGAAAGATGTAGGAAACCTTTTATTTTTTAAAAATTCAAGTTAGTATTTAGTGAAGAAATAAAATATTTACAAACCAGAAACACCTCATTTTATGTAATCTCAAAGAAGCGTACACACTTTTTAAACAGGAATATCCCAATCACAAGATTGGATTATCTAAATTTGCTGATTTGCGACTGTAGTGGTGTGTGTTAGCTGGTAGTAGAGAAATTCATTCAGTCTATGTCTGTATGATTCACTAAAATGACAGGCTAATGATGGCATCTCTAAAATAATCTATTAAACCATCTATCAGTGATTTTTTTTGTCTCATTATGTGTGTGGCATTAACAATGAAGCATGTATGTTAGGATTTTGTTCACAGTGTCCACTCCAAACTGCATTTGAAGAATTTTTAGATATGTTAATGGATGATTATGATGAAGAATCTGAAGTGATGTTTCAACAGTGGATAACTACAGTCCATTCAACACTCATTAAATTACTTTGTTTGCATCTGATTTTAAATCGGAACTTTTATTGAAAATGAAGTCCTAGGCAAAACACCATTACATTGCAAAATCTCAATCAGAGTATTTAAAAACAAGAAAAGCGGAACTAAAACCAGACGCGTGCATTTTATTACTTGATTTTTCTGAAAATTTTACTTTTATTGTACACGATGCAGTACAGGGATATCACTGGGAAAACATGCAAGCTACACTCCATCCTTTTTTAGCGTATGTTCGGCCAAATGATAACCTAAAAGTTATTTCTATGTGTATTATCAGTGACTGTTTGACACATGATACAGTGGCAGTAGTTTCTTTTCAAAGGCCTGTAATTCCATAGTTAACATCACAATATCCAGACATATAGAAAATAATTTATTTCAGTGGTGGTAGCTCAGCGCAGGCGCAGTACAAAAACAAGAAAATCTTTTTAAATTTATGTCAACATAAAGATGATTTCAAACTAAATGCTGAGTGAAATTTTTTTGCCACTTCCCATGGCAAAAGCCCCTGTGATGCCACTGGAAGCACAGTTAAAAGTTCTGCTTACAGAAACAGCTTGCAACGTCCTTACAAGGATCAGATAATTTCTCCACGTGATTTGTTTCATTATTGCACAGGTAATTTTAAAAATATTAAGTTTTTCTTTGCATCTGAAGAATATGTAGCAGAAACAAGAGCATTGCTTTCTGAAAGACTAACTTTCGCTGTAAGAATTGAGGGTATCAGGGATTATATAAATTTATTCCTATCAGTAAATCTGTGCTTTTAGTTTCCATTGTATCTACATTACAAACATATTGAATCAGATTGAAGTATCTGCAGTAGGTAAGCATCATGTCAAAAATTTAGTCTTAATAACATTTCTAAAGGTTTTTATGTTGCTTGCATGTATGATAAGAAATGGTGGTTAGGAGCTGTCTTAGAAAACTGTTTTGAAAAAGGTGATGTTCAATTACAATTTATGCATCCTCATGGTCCCTACCAAAACTTTTACTGGCCAGAGAAACCAGATGCTGGATTTCATACAAGCACCTGTTAGATATAGTACCAATGCCACATCAGCAGCAGCCACAGGATGCATGTTTTTAATATCAAATGATACTGTGAAAAAAATACAGGAACTTATGCTTGCAGTTGTCAGTTGAATAAAATTCTGTACACATCAATTTTTAATATATTGCTGTATTTCAAATATATTTGCTTATAAAATAAATATTTATAGCTCCTTTATTTTGATTGATTTTTCAAGAAATTATTTAGTACTTTAGAATTACGGATGGGCAACGTCCAGTTTTGGAAAAATTCTATTTCTTGTTTTCATCAAATATCTAATTTTGCTATAAAATGTAGAAATTATTTTTTTTAAATTATTATTAAATAATTTAATATATTAAATTTCTCGAATTCTTGTATAGATAGTGCAGCTATTAATATATGCATTATTATTTTTCCTTTTTATTAATGTTAAGTCTATGAGAGGGGGAACACAAGCATATGGTATTAGAGAAAAACATGCATATACTATCAGCAGGATATATCTTTATGCAAATAATAACCAAAAGTATACTCTTTTCCTGTGAATAGCTAACACATCAGTAGCTTATTTAAAAAAAAATTTTAAAGTTTCTAGTGCTCCCCCTTTAGGAGTAAAATGGCTGAAATTGCATGTTTTTTTTGTCCTATGGTTTGTCTTTAAGCTTAAATATTTCCAAGAGGGAGTGAGAAACCCAAGTAATTTATTGTATAGTAATTTATGGTGAACACCTGTACTCTACCAGAAAGAGAGTAAACCTTTGGTCTTATTTTCCTTTTCTTGGAATTGATGTCTCAATTTTAGCAAAATCGGGAAAATCAAATTTTTGTGGTTGCAACTTCTAAGAGTACTGTACCTTAACGATTTTCATTATAAACATTCTAGTATTTTTTTTCTGAATGCCTGGAATAACTAGTTTCCATAGATACCTAACACTTTCATATTGCATGAGTACAATTTTTAAGAAAAAAAAATTAAATAACATCAATTTTTTGGTATTTTGAGGGAACGGACAAACTTTGAGGACCTGTATATCTATAAATAAGTGGAGCAGGTAGCTAAAAATTTGGACTTTTTCATGCCTCTATATTATCAATCTGTGTACCAAATTTAAAGAAAATCCAAGTCGGTCACGCAACCCTCATTAGGTGAGTTGGTATGGAATCACTCACCTGCTTCCTTTTGAAATTCTTTTATTTTTTTACGGTCGGTCTGAGAGACCTCACATCCCTCAGTGCGTTACAATTTTGAGCAAAGGGAAGAAACATGGCTTTAAGATTGGGGCCGCAAAACATTATTCAGCCTTCTGAGCCCTGTTATGCAGATGAGTTATAAAAGATTTTAGAAGAAATAGGAAGTGATTTTAGTGACGTTGAAGAGTGTTCGGAAAAATATAATCAAGAAAGTTCTCATTCCCCAGATTCTGAAATTCCTGAATCTGGCAATGAGAATATAGAAACTGAGACTGAAACTTCTTCAACTAAATATTATTACGGGAAAAAACGATTCCAGTGGTCATCTCTTGAGCTGCAAAAGAATGTGCGAACTCCTGCACATAATATAATTTATCTTCCAGGACATCGCTCCTACAGGGGTAGTACTAGAATAAGGTGAAATTTCAGGACATACATTTTTCAAAATTTTAGGACATTTTTAGGACAAAATTAGTAAAAATTTTCATGTAAGATAAAATAAAACTAATACATATGTTACAAATATAAAACAGAGTTTAGAAAAAAATCGGTAGCACCATTTTCTGAACACCAACTTCTAAGATCTAAAATTGACTTATATCTAATCAGGATGTTTGTCAAATTTCCTGTAATAAATAACCAAGTAACACGCATGAAAGGGCACATCTAAAAGGGGTTTCTGTTGCAAATTCAAAGAAAATCTTAGAGCTTTTTTTGAGTTATCGACTTTTGGTTCCACTGCCAGTTTTTACCAAGACTTGGCAAAGTCATCTACTCACCGGAAACTAACAAACAATCATATACGAAAACACATATAAAAAGGAGTTAATAAGGGAAGTCTAAAGAAAGTCCATAGAGAGCTATTTTTAAAATGCATGTCGATTAATAGACAGCGCTGCCATACTGCAAATTTCCCTGAGAACGAGAAGATAACATCTCAACATCTATGGCGTATAACTGTACGAAACTTGAAATGTGAGATAACCATTATGGAAATGCATTTTTTAAAACATTAATTATAGAGAATAAAACTATCTTCCTTTGGATATTTAGTGTTAGTTTTCTACAAGATTAAAATCATCTGCAATCATCATGATAGATAATTTTAATAAATAATAGTTTAAAAAAAAATTATTTGTACTGAGTCTATTTGTTTAGGAAAATATAGAAGAAACTCTTGTGGTAGCCATAACATACTAGTTTTTTTCAGTTTTTATTAACGAGAAAATAGTGGTTTTTTAAAATTATTATTATTCAGTTAATAAAGTGACCAGCGACGCGGGCAAAGCCTGCTACTATTATTTAAATCTAAAAAAAAAAAATTCAAGATGTAATACAATGTAATGTAATGGTGACAAAGCAAAATGCTGTCTGAAAGAAATAGTCCTGTCATACTACTACTACTAATAATAATAATAGTAATGAAATGCTTAAAATATTTACAATAATCACATAAGTTATTTATTTTCAATGGGTCTCACTAAATCATATTCTAGAAAAAATGCATTTTAAACGGATAGAGATGAAGTCTCCCTCGAGGGTTGCCGAGCAGAGCGAGTAGGGGGCAGAGCCCCCTAGTATATTTTAGAATTATATAGTATATTTAAATTTTCTTTACTGATCTTCATTACTAATATTTCATTAAAAAAAGTATTAAATATTATGTATTTAAATTTGACTTAGAATATGGGGATTTCTTTTAATTTTTTTGCCTTTGTCTTGTATTATGCAGTGTTAACATTCCTGTTCAGTTTCAGTGTAAGGCAAAGAAGCAAATAGGCAGGCAGAGCCTTGCAGTGGTTTATAAGTGAAGCGAGCTGGGGGGAGGAGGCGAAGCTTCATTTGGATTGGGGTCTGGGTGAGCAGAACGAGCAGGGGGCAGAGCCCTCTAATTTTTTTAAAAAGAAGTCAAGGCTGTTGTTAATCTCCCTTCAAACTGCCCAATCTTGATGAAATTTTTAAATGGCAACCTTCAAAATACCAAATTTGAATTTTCTGCAGTTATTTGTTTTTGAGTTATGCTGATAACAGATATATATACAGTTATCAACCACTAAAAACTGGACTTGATCAGAACACCTTAGGGCTTTCATAATCAGGGTACCTCAAAACATGAATTATATATTTAAAAAAAAAAAAAAAAAAAAAAAAAAAAACAGAGTTAAAAAGAGAACTTCAAAAAATACTTTGTTTACAGCATGGGTATGAAAAACTAATTTTTCTTCCTGAGCAGTGTTCATTGACACAGTAAAAAGCAGCAAAGCACTTCCATCAATTACATTCAATGTAAAAGAACATTTAGTTCAATTTTGTGTATCCCTGTATATTGTCTATAAACAATATTGTGTTCTTAAAATTTAGTCTTACATAAAAAACACAAAATGAATTACAATTCCAACAATTTCCAAGTGAGCTCTAGTATATCCAAATAATTAGTGTAGCCTTGTAAACAAATGATGAATGATTTCCAAACCACAATGTACACAGAACATGCTTTTATGCATATAAAAATATACATTTATTTCATTTGCTTTAGTGCAGTCTATAGATGCTAAACTACTTACCTGAAATTTCTCCCACAGATGTAATGTATTTGAATTATTTTGGGTGTCCCTGTACAGGAATCATTTGCTTGATGACAATGAAAAGTTTAGTGTAGCATCCCTATGAGATACACATTTAGAATACCGAATTTAGGCTTTCTGCTACTATTTGTTCTTGAGATTGAGATATGCTGATAACAGACAGGCACACAGACCAATCGCTTAAAACATGATTTTTGGATTTAATGGACCTCAAAACTTGTAAATATGGTAAAAAAGCAATTTAAAAAAATTGACCCCAAAACAATACTTTCTCTATCAATTATATATATATGGGTGAAAGAAAGTAAAAAATAGGAATTATTTTCAGAATAGAAAAAAATTCATAAAATCTAGACAATTTTGCATTACAGATTTAGTATATGAACGCCTTGGCGATTTTAAAATTTTTGGCACTATTTGGAAATGGATTTTTGGTATAATTGTTAGAAAAAAAAGAAAAATCTAGTACCTATATTACTCTCATTACCCTATTACCGTAGGTAATGGAAGTACTGTATTCAGTCTAAAAATTTGATACTGAGTTTTCACCTGATTTACACGTTTTAAGGCCTTCTGAGTAAAAAAAAGTAGTTTTTGCCATTTGGTCAGTGTGTGTGTGTATGTGTGGAATCTTCTGGCTATCATATATCCAACACTAATAAAGATAAAAATACGAAACTTCAGAATTGATACAGGTCTGGTGTACAGATGAATTTTCCAAATTTTGCTGAAAATTGGAAAAATGAAAGTGGATCATTGGAAACCAGAAGTGGGACCATAAGTCTGAATCTCAAAAACGGCTTTAACGATTTTCTTCAAAGTGTCTATATAAACACTCTATTAGATGTCCTTTCGAATGATATAGTTGGTTAGTTCAGGAAAATTAACAGTCGTCCTGTATAAATTGCTCAATTTCAGGTCTCGCAAGTGCGTTCCTTTAAAAACGGTTGTATAGATTTTTGCGAACGGTAACTCATGCAACACTGACCAGATGGAAATCGACGCAAGGTGGCACGATATGCTGGAGCGGAGTGGAAGAAGATTGACAAAACCACCGGACAGCGAAGTTCACAAGAGCGTACCCACCTGATGAAGGCTGCGTGGGCTGCAGTTGAAACTGCTTGTAGAAGGTGATTTTAATGGGTTTTTAATGTTTTAAACTATAGAAGTCTCATTTTTTCCCTTCTTTTTCTTTTATTTCCTTTTTTTTTTTTTACAGTCTTCTATCTATCTATAATAATAATTAAAAATAAAAAAAAAAAGGTTTATCTGTCTGTCTGTTCAGTTCTGAAAGTTTTTCTAAATTGCAGCATTCCTCGATTGAAATGTGAGACGGGGTGGGGGCCTTATATTTTCATTTGCCCAGGGGCCCGTAATTTTTGCCACCAGCCCTGCTTGAGACACATTATTCAAATAACTTTAAACAATATTAACAATAAGAACAATATTGACATACTGACCAGCCTTGCAATGGTTTGGCGTTGCAAATAATTTCAAATAATCATTAAAATATAAGATGAAGAGATAAATAAAATAAACAGTAACACACACAAAAAAAAAAATGAAAAGTTAATAGTCTATTGAATTAACAAATGGTAATTTTGAAATTTTTGTAATGGGTCTTTTGAAGATGCTACCCCTACTCTTCAGTGTAACAACTGTAACGAGACCATCTTCATCAGGGTGGACATTCAAACTTCTGGCAAAATGTTATTTTAAGCTCCACATGTCCTCTATTGGTTTGACTAGCACTCAATCATGCTCTTTAAACTCTGTTTTAATCTTACACCATTTAGGTCTTTGCTGTAGTCAATTAAGATATTCAGAAGACCATCATTTCCAAAAGATTAATCTCTGATTGCCAACAGGGGTGCAGAATATGTCCGAACGCCCGAACGAGGTTCGGGGGAAATTTAAACTGACTGGGGAAATTTTGAATATTTTTTTAAGAGAAAATAAAAATGTAAATAAAAAATAGCAATTTGCTACTTTGAAGTGCTTATACACTAACAGCGATATTTTTATGTTACACTGTATACTTATTCTCTTAAAGATTTATTACATAGAACAAATGACTTTGTACAGCAAAGTAGAATTTTGCATTATTGAGGGAAATTTATACTGTGCTTGGGGGGAATTTCCGAGGTTTGAACATTTTCTGCACCCCTGATTGCCAATAACTCAATCTGTTTTGAGGAGTTGAGGTAAAATCTTAATCAGGTGCGGCAAGCAAAGATGATCCAATTAAAAAGTAGACTGGAGTTAAAACTTAAAACCCCAGGATCATTCAGATAATTTGGCCAGGTAAGGTGATCAGATGTTCTCTTTTTAAGAGGACAGTCCTTTTTTTCAACGTTCTGTCTTCTAAATAGAAAAAAGCAATAGAGGACTAAAAATGTCCTCGTTTAATAATTTTCGTCCTCTTTTTTTCAAATGAAAATAATTTTTAGTTTTTAATTTGAAAAAAATTGCAAAACTGGGACACCCAATTGGCTGTTTGCTGTATCAAATGGTGAATACAAACTTTTCTCTGAGTTAGGTTCACAAAAGAATAACTTTCTAATGAAAAAAGCGTATTGTGTTTATGTCTATTCAAATTCTTCGAATCCCAAAGAAATAAAAGTATTTCCTATATTAGTACAGTTCTTTGATACAGAACACGGGATGATTATGTGCTTATCAAGGACATCAATAATTCTGTAAACTCTGTTTATTTGAACCTTCATTTAAGTCATTTTTGTAGATAATAAATTTTGTATAAATTAGTTTTTCGATATAATCTATTTTCTTATTGCCATGCAATCATCATCCTATTCTTTTATTTTCTTTTTATGTATGCAACTAATCTCTAAATGTACTTTTCAGTTCAGTTGTGAATCGTAGGTAGTATAGGAAACATTAATCATATTTTTGAGTCCTACGGGGCCCAATAATTAAACTTATGCGTAAATAAGAAGGAAGTAATTATTTATTAATTTTAAAAACTTTCTACAAAATTTCGGGAGGGGTTGCAGCCCATCAACCCTCCGACCCCCTCTGGATACACCACTGAATACTAGATTGACACTGCCTGAAATACAAGATAAGTGCTATAACGTTCTTCACTTACCTGATTTTATATTAATTGTTGTTTGATACTAAATATTATGCAAATTACTTCTCTTCTAAGTACTGCGTCATATTAATATAAAAAGAACAGACCTTTCAACAAAAATGTCTGCTGTGAGTTTTGCTGACTTTAAATGAAAGTGAGTACTATTATGCATTGCTTCTGCAATGGAGCTAAGGGTAGCGTGGTTTCAAACAATGAACTACTCTGGCTCAAACTGTGTGTGCTCAAATAAAATTTATTTTCTCGTCAATGTGCCCTATTTAAAATTAATTGTAGCTTGAACATATTTACAGTCTGAATGGAAAAATTCATGTACAGTGAAACTTCTATGGGAGACCACCCCCTTTTAAGCGACCCCCTTCCCCCCTCCTCCAACGACCCATTTTAAAAGGCACCAATTTGTTACCTTATCTACTTAATGTTCAATGTTGACACTTCTTTGAACGACCACCTCTCTTTACGACCAAAGTTTTGCAGATTGAAGGGTGATCGCTCATGGGAAGTTTTACTGTATTTTTAAAATATTCATCGTTTGTACATTTTTCTATATTTTAAGATAAGTAATGTATATAATTAAAGAAGAGTATTTATTAATTACTTCTTACAATTTCAATAATTATTGAAAACTGTACTTCCTCAAATTTTCATCGATTATGGATTAAGAGAAAATCTACAAAATTTTTAATTTAATTGCTTTTATTTATTTATTTTATGAGGTTAGTAAAAGTTAGTGCATATTACATCTTTTCATTTATAATTGTTATTTTATTTCTATTTTACTTATAGATTCCATTTTAAAGCGATTACAAACATATTTTGTTTAAATGATAAAATTTTTGAGAATGATCTCAACTGCACTGGGTTGATTTTATGAAACACAGACAGTATTTATTTGTCTGTCTATTTTTTTAAAATAATAAATAAACATAATAATAAAGTCATCTTTTATAAGTGACTGCCTTTGTTATATTCCAAAATTTTAGTTTCATAAATTGCATACATTAATATTTTCCTCTTGAATTATTATCACATGGGTGTTTTCATATTTACAACACATTTTACAGCATTAAAAGATCAATTATATATATATGAAAGGGATAAAAAATAGTTAAATTTAAATAATTAAAACCTCATTTTAAAATCTAGAAATCATTAATAATTTGTAAGTGCACCTTTAAACTTTGTTTCACAGCAGAAGACGTCATAATGCGAAAATCAGAAAAATTGAACAACTTTCAGAATAAAAAGTGATGAATAAGTGCAATTCTCCTTTACTTGTGGTTAAGTAATGCATGTTAATTAATCCTGGGGATCCAGGCCTGAGCTGGACTGTCAATCATTAAATTAATAGCCAATAATCAGAGCAAGGAGTGGTAAAGTTTCGTGCCAAAAATGCCAGTATTTAAGATTGACTTGCTTAGGAAATCTACGTTAAATATTACTCTTATCATGTAAAGGCTCGCTAAGGAAACCTGCGGGCCCGTACGGGTGCCGCTATGAAGTGCCGACTTTCGGCATGGTTAACGGGACCTATGACGCTCAGGATGTCTAACTTTCAGGCCAAGACTGCATCTTGAACTTAATAAAGGATTATTAGTAAACCTAATGGACTCCTCATCCTTTCTAAGATGCTCACATTACGGGAATACCAACCCACTTAATATTACGACACCCTGTTTTACGCTACATATATATATATTAATTATGGTGCTAATTGAACACTGCAGATGTGATTATTTACTTTAAAAATACATTAGCACAAAGCATTAAACTGCAAATAAACATGATGGAAAAATCTTACTTTGCTTCTTTCATGATGTTTATTTGGGATTATTTACTTCGAATTACCAGCGGACATTTTACATTTAATGTCAAATATTTGCTGGAAATTGCAACTAAATAATCATATCTACAATGTTCAATTAATTCTTGGTCACATTAACAAGATTGGAAATAACATTTTAAAGAACAAACTATGTAGTTGTGATTTTTCATAGATTTTAGTATCACAGCCACTGCATTCCGGGAAGAAAAGTTAAGTTTAGTTTGCTACTTCTTCAATGTTGTGAGACAAAGCTTAAAGGCTTTAAATAATTAAAGGTATAAATTAAAATATTAACAAGAAAGTAAAATCATCCAACTTGTATAGCTTATAAAAACTTTCCAACTGGCACCCAAACTTTATGTTAATATTATAAATGCATATGCTTAAAAAGAAAAGAAATGAGGACAAATAAATGGTAAAAATGTAGAAATTGACATGTATTTTTCTCCTAAAAATAAATGGCATAAAATGATTTTAAAACAAAACATGGAATTTGTTTTAAGTTCAAATGATAAAAAAAAAGCTAAATAAAGTAAACACTTGCAACCAGCATTAAACTTACCAGAAAAATCTCTTTTACCTTCCTTACAGAAAATTGTTTAAAAATATTTGCTGCTGTTTTAAGAAGCTTATGGTTTCCATTTTCAAATAATCACAGTGTTTGATTTAACATAAAAGAAATCTATGTTTATGTTCACAAAGGTGAATTGAAATAATGTAAAAAAAAACTGTCTCCTATTCGAATAGAGTCTACCACTGACCATCAAGGGGGCATTTATTCAATATTTTAAGAAAAAATGAAATTTAAATAAAAAGCAAAGGGAGAACCAAACAAAATAATATAAGCTCTTTCTTTAATCAAAGCTGGGGGAGTGAACAGTACTTTTTCCGTATTTTATGGAATACATATGGAAGAAGAAAAAATAAAATTATACAGACACGACATTATTTCATTATTTAAAACATGAAAATCTGACATTGACAGATTTTAATTTAGTGCCAGAGGCCTACTGCTAAACTTGTTAATATCGACAAATTCTTCTTTAGTTAATTCGTGACAATCTAAATTCCATGATAAAGTTTTCATTAAATCAAACCAATGTGTTTCAGCTGCAGATACTGCAACAAATAACGTTGGAAGTCCAATCTGTCTTAGAGCTGCAAAACAACCTTTTTTGCTCTTTTTCCCAATGAGGGGGAGGTGTGCCTTGGGGGGGACTCATGTCAAAGGTGTGCCTTGGGGGGGGACTCATGTCAAAGTTGGGCCTTGGGGGGAACTCATGTGAAAGTTGAGCCTGGGGGGGACTCATGTCAAAGTTATGCCTTGGGGGGACTCATGTCAAAGTTGTACCTTGGGGGGGACTCATGTCAAAGTTGGGCCTGGGGGGGGGAGACTCATGTCAAAGTTGGGCCTTGGGGGGACTTCATTCAATAAATCCCCATTCAATAAACCGACTGAAATAGGCCCTTAGCACTATTAAGAGTGTATTATAAAAATTCGACAACGCTGTACCGACTGAAATAGGGGTACCTTGGGGGGGACTCATGTCAAAGTTGGGCCTTGGGGGGACTTCATTCAATAAATCCCCATTCAATAATCCGACTGAAATATGCCCTTAGCACTATTAAGAGTGACGTATAAAAATTCGACAACGCTGTACCGACTGAAATAGGGGTACCTTGGGGGGGGGGACTCATGTCAAAGTTGGGCCTTGGGGGAACTTCATTCAATAAATCCCCATTCAATAAACCGACTGAAATAGGCCTCTAGCACTAATTAAGAGTGTATTATAAAAATTCAACAACTGTACCGACTGAAATAGTCCTCTAGCACTAAAAAAGCAGTTTTATGAGTGAGATTTGATTATCTTTTAATGAATGTGTTGAATGAGTAATATATTTCAAACTCACTGTTGTTAAAGCATAAGTTTATTTAAAAAATTGTGCAACAGAGACCAGAACATGACAATTTTCACACAAATACAATCAGAAGTACACAACTTAATAATGATGACAAATAAATAAATAAATAAATGAACACATTAAACAATGCGAGTACAAGACTAGAATAATTCAACTGAACTAAAATGTAATATCACAAACCAAACAAAATAATATAAGCTCTTTCTTTCAAGACATACTCATAAAATGTATACAGTAAAAATCTTCTTAAAAATAAAACAACAGCATAAAAACTGCATCATAAAAATTGAAACAATTATATAAAAACAAAAAATGAGTTGCTCAGATGCCAATACAGTTAATCTTTTTACATAAAGGTGGAGCTGTGAAAATGCCAATGGTGTTCCGAGTGGCAGAACATTCTGTTTTATCTGGAAGAAGCAGTGTTTAATTTTAAATAACTATACATTGTTTTTGAAAATAGGAACATGTCAAAACCAGAGATGGGTGTGTTGAGGTTTTTTTCCAAACAGGCACAGTGTGCAACCACTCAACTTTTGTGTGTATACATTAACTGTAGTACCTTCAGCAAATACAATAAAAGTTTTATGATACTACTAAGAATCCCAGACACATTTACTCTCAAGAGTTAATGCCCGTTCTCATGTTGCAAAACACCGCTCAGACCTTTTCAAGCTCTTCCAATGGAAGGTTCTAGATCCTCCTCCTACTCTGTACCCTTCCATGTGTTCAGGCGTTTGAAAAGCACTGAAACTGTTCAAGGCTAAGAGGGGGTTTAACTCACGGCTGCCAACAACTACGCTTTAGCCTGCTTCTATTACACCCTACGCATCGTATACTTAAAGCTACACTTTTCCGTTCCCCATCATCATCTTGTTTACAATGAGCGAACTCTGATTTCACAGCGTATCTGCAAATCGCGGTTACAGATGAAGTAGCTTAAAAACTCCGGAGGTTGGTAGGTTGCTTCATTTCCTCCTCATAAACTGTTACAAACGCGTCAGTAGTGCACTACTAACGTGTGGTGATTGGATGTTTGGAGAAGCCCTTTTCTAACGCTAGATCTAGTCTAATCTGTTTACTTTCGATTTTCGGTGTTGTGTGTTTGTTGTTGGCTAGACTTGCATTTCTGCCTTTATTTATTTATTTATTTTTTTTTACTCAAGAGTGTACAAATTTGTTTAGTTTTTTATTTACTAGTATTTTAAGTTAAAATGAGCGATGATGATAATCCGAAGAATAAAAAAAGGTTCCTGATCAAAAATTTCTATCGGAGTATTCTTCTAAATGGCCGTGTTTGAGATCTATAGATTCATCACCCCATGAGGAATATTGTACAATATGTAATAGCAATTTTCGCATAAGTCATGGTGGACTTTATGATTGTTCGTGTCCTATTGCAACAAGCCAACACAAGCGTTTAAGTAAAATAAAAGCAACGATAAAGCCTTTGCCATCCAGATTTCATGTGGAAAGTAATGCAGCATCGAAGACTACCAAAGCAGAAATGCTTTTTACATCCTTTCTAATTGAACATAATGTTCTAATTTCTTCAGCAGATCATGCTGGAAATTTATTTAGAGCTATGTGCCCGGATTCAAAAATCACCAGACAGTGTCCTAGCGGTAGAACAAAGACGACGGCCCTATTAAGATGCATGGCAAAAATAACCTGTTCCTATATCGTTGCCAATTTGAAACATTTGCCGTTTTCGATGACAACTGATGAAAGCACTGATCAAAATGCTGTTAAACTATATCTAATTGTTGTTAGGTATTTCGATGAATGCAAGAAAAAAAAATGTTATCTTTAAAAGAATGAAGTGATATTTTGTATGTTTGATTGCTAAAAATCAATAAATTTCAGAAAGTAAGTCTTAATTGTAAACAAAAGATTTTATTCTTATTTAGTTTAAGCATTTTCTTATTTTTTAGCAACTACACTTTGTACCTTAAAACTACACTTTTTCTTGTTTGTTAACTACACTTTAGCAGTCCCAGAGGTTGGCAGACCTGTTAACTCCTTCAATCATTTGCAGATCTGTCGAAGTTATTTTTCATTTGTAACACTCAACATCATGTAAAGTTTGAACTTCTTCCAAAAAAATTTTTCTGCCTATAGTCTCGAAACGGTTTTAATGCTCCTTCAAATACTGTTTACTTATAACATATGCTTTTGTTTCAATTTTAGCATGTACATGTACACACAATTTAACTTTATTGACTCATTTTAATATCGACTATACTAATGTTCATTTTTCAGTTAGACATGTTGTTAGTAATAAGTTCTTTTTTTCTTTCTTTTTTGTGTGCTCTAACTTTTATAGTTTAAAAATTTAATTAAGTGATTGTTTAAAATTTTAGTTGAGTAATTTTTAGTTATTAAAGGATGTAGATGTCGTCATTCTTAAAAAAATAAAAATAAAAATAAAAAATCTATTTTGTTTATCTGGACTTAACAGCATGGGCTTCTAAACAACTCAATTAATAAATTAATTAAAACAATAATAATATAAAATAGTACTTTTCTACGAACTGCATGCCATTGGTGAACATAATGAAATTTTTGCCTCTAAAAATGAGGCAAAAATAGGCAAAGAGTTGAAATGCTCAGAATAAAATAGGTTGTCACAAATTCAATACTGAAACAATTTTTTTGGTCAGTTTTCAAACCAATTATTTATTTACTTAACTTTAGTTCATAATGGTGCATCCTGGCAAAAAAATATAATATTGGGTTGTTCGGAAAGTCATTTCGTTTTTCTCAGCAGAGGACTTAATTGTATTTTTTTCACACCTTCTTCACATTTAAGTTGCATTGACATTACATATTGTGACAGCTGATATAGCAAGGCTTGCTTGTGAAAAAGGTCGTTTTATTCTGCTCAATAGTTTTTGATGGGTGCCCTATCAAATAAAGAAAATCAGAAGCGACATTTTCGGCATATTTCGTTTTTGCTATCAAAAATGCGAAAATGCTATTCAAACAAGGAAAAAAAGTATACGATGTGTGCACAGAAAATTTATTTAAAGAACGCTATTGTCAAAACTGGTTTACCAAATTTTGTTCTGGCAATTTTGAGTTGAAGATGCATAACGTTCTAGAAAACCAGTTTGTGCTAATGAAGACAAAATAAAGTATTGATTTATGAAAAACTGCCAAATAACAATTTGTGAGATCGCTAAGAAACCGATCAAAGTGGAGAATTTATAATTCATTAAAATATTTATACAATATAAGAAAATCGTCTTTCATTTTCGAAGGAAAAAATGAAATTACTTTCCGAACAACCCAATACAAAAATCTCTATAAAATTTATTTCCATGATATCTTTTAAGTTTGCAAATTCTGCTTAAGAAATAAAAATATAAACAAACTGAGATGAATGCCTAAACTTTTAAAATACACACACACACACACAAAAAAAAAAGGAGTGTAAGGCAAAGATTTGTCAGTTCTGTCATAAAAGTATATGAAAAGAAATAAATGCAGCAATAACTACAGATCTACTGACACTGATAAAATAGGATTCATTAGAGGATGGTAAAGTATTTTAGTTTGAACACCCAACTTTCAATTTTCTGGTGTAAAGATACTCTTAAAAAGACATTCAGGCAAACAGGAAGTGTCATTGGTTGCTAATGTTACAAATAGCCAAAAAAAAAAAACGAGTGAAGTATTACAGCCTAATTTCACAGATGCTTGTGAAGAATACAAAACTCAATCCTTTCAGAGAATAAAGAATCAATATCTTTTTATTCCTCATTCACTATGGGTTCTTTTTTTTTAAATGCAGAAGGATGCAATCAAAGTTTTAAATTAATATTCTCATACAGCAAATAAAAATAGACCTATGGAGGAAAATGTGTAGAAGGACTGCACTTGAGTATTGACTGTCAACACAAAGAAATTTTTCAGTAACTTAGAGTCATTGAAAGCGGAAGAGAAAAAATAAATTCACACTCTTTTGAACACGCAACTGATATTTCTGTCGACAGTCGAACTCTATGTGTCATCAGAATGGTGTTACAAGATTTCACTCACAAGTGTAAAATATGGAAATTTTTGCTTCAAAATGAAAAGAATAAAACAAAGAGCCCATGTCAGAGCTAAATAATATATATATATATATGTTCTGCTCTGATTCTTCTAAAATAATATAGGATTTATCAATCTTGAAATCTCAGTGGGTGTAAAATAAATGCATCCCTTAAAATCCCCAAAATTAGAAACAGGAATGACACAAAATATTAAAAAAAATTTGCAAACTGAATGAGTGGTGCAAAGGCGATCTGAATTGAATAATCCCACGCACACGATGGCACGATGCCTGATGTTGGCTCATCAATATTCACATTTAGGGCTTTCCGTAACTTTTTAGCTACGTCGTATAAATTGAAGATTTCATTTGCAAAAGACTGGGTTGAATATTACAAAATCTGCACCGTGCCAATAGGAAGATGACTTACTTGTTAGAGTTGTATAGGTTTTCTCAGTTTAAATTTATCTTCCAAATCAAATCTAGGTGCAGAAAGAGCTTTAGTTAAAAGTGAATGCCCGCTTAAGAGGAACGATTCTCTTTCTGTTATGGCTCATTTCAATATCAAGCACTGAAGGAAGCTAGCAAGAATAGGATAACAGAAAAAAAGAAAGAAGTTGCTTTCTCAGATCCGTTTATATTTAAACATTGAAATTTTATTGATACTTTTTTTCAATACCAGAAAGTCCATCAAAAGTAAACTTATTAAATTAAAAATAAATAAATACATTAAAATTTGCTTTTATTCAATTAAAACTAATGAAAAAAAAAAAAAAAAAAAAAAAAAAAAATAAGCTCATTAAAATGAAGGGGGACTAGAAAACAGAAAAACACTAAAACAATGCAAGTGGCAAATTCTTTACACATACATTGCTTCAAATGACAATATAGAAAACATTCAATATTTTTTTAAATAGAGGTTCTTAGAAGTAAACAAATGATGAAATGAAACAAGTCATTTAACAAAATGCAAATACAATAAGTCAAAATAATAATAATAATAATAATAAAAACTTGTACATGAAGAATGACCGTCTATTTTAAAGCAGAACTTAAAAAGGCTAACTTTAAAAAACAAAATTTTAAAAGTAAAACAAAATGAAATAAATATTATAAATCTTTATTTTTCAATTACAATTTTTTGGTCATATATAACTTTTTTTTTTTTTTTTTTTTTAAGTTTGCAATTTAACAGCAGGATTCTTTAGCTCACACAAACTGACATTGTTCATTTTTAGAAACCAAAGGGGGCGTAGCAATTCAAAAATCATGGGAGGGGATCAAAAAATTTCATTTTAAAAAGGACTCAAAAATTAATCTTAACACAATTAATTAATAATTACATGTTAATTAATATTCACTAATTATTAGTATTAATTATAATATATTACCAATGACAAGCCTTTATAACACATTAACTTTGGTTTTAATTTGGCAATTCTTTTATTTGGCATTAAAAGGAAATTTCGTAATAATCAACAGGGGGGGCTTGAACCCCCTGAGCCCCTCCCTTTCCTACGCCCCTGTTAGAAACTTGGTGAATTTCTGGAGGTAAATCAATTGCAAGGAAAAAAGAAAATAAATAAATAGCATCTATAGTAATTGTGTTACTCTATTAACACATACTTGCTTTTAAAGTGAAATTAAATTAACGTCTAACAGCAAAGTAGATTCCTTTTCTAAATCACAACTTTAATTTTCATAAATTAAAAAAGAGGTTTTGTTTCTTTTTTATTTTTATGAGTGATTAATCACATTGTTTTTCGTTAAATCAAGAGCTCTGAGTAGATGATTAAGCTGAGCAGAAGTTGTTTTTCCATGCAAAGTATTTTACAGTGTATACACACAAGGTTGTAGGCTAATGGAGAGGAGGGAGGTTGAGTATTCAAAACTACCTATTTCGAAATTTTCAGATTTGGCAAAAATTTTGGAGTGACACTTCATTTATAACACTCAATATTATGTACAACAATTTGAACCCACCCCTCTGAATTCTTTTTTTTTTTTTTTTTTTTTTTGACTATGCTTTTGAGTGTACTTATATACAAATGATTTTAAAGAATAAAATAGTAATAAAACTTACTTATTACACAAAAACAGGAATTTACACAAAATTACAAAAAGTTTTTTTTACACAAAAACAGGAGAAGGTCAATCAACTTTTTAAATTTTTGTTTTGCAAGGCAATAATATTCAAAATAACATTTTTGAAAAACGGTTATAATTTGTCTGTGTGTATGTGCAAATGTGTGTGTTCCATTAGCTTAATCCCCATACTAGGTTGGATTAATTTTTTTTTTTGCCAGTTTGTGTCATTGTTATCTTGACCATCATCATAGCTTACCCTTTTTAGAAATTCACATTTTTTTTTTTTTTTTAACTTTTTATGCAAAAAAATAAATACAAGTATTCAAGAACAAATTCATCATTTTATTTTTTTAAAGAACTTTCAAGAGAATACCTTTTCTAGCTTGACATACTTCTTTACAGTTCTACAATAAAATGCACAAACGGGTCAAATTAGAAATAAATTTTGTCAATTCTAACACGCTGTATTCTAAAAATTCCTTTTTTCCGGTGAGTCAATTTTAGTATACATAATCAATACTTTTCAATTTTAAGCCAATAACAATTTCACTAATTTAATCTGAGCAGTAGCGCAGTGAAGTGAAATTATGTGTTTGGGCAACATAATAATTTTACTTTCTGTGCAAGTGGCTGATGACAGCCAGCATCCAATAAAATAGTTTTTAATACAATCAACTTCACTTGGAAAAATAATACGGTGTGTCACTCACACAGCTTTCTCTTACCCTGAAGTATAATACTATAAACACAGGTTGGAGATTAAGAGGTAAGATAATGATGTTATGTGAACCTATGTTAAACATTTCAAATTAGGCTTCGGGAGAGTTTTATATGATAATTAGTTGTGTGTGATGGGGGATACTGCCCCCCTCAAACCCCCCTTTCATTAAAGTCCCTACATTTATATACAATTTAATTCGGTTATTAAAAAAAACTTCTGCTTTTTTTAAATAACTTATTAAAATTATTATTTAAAAAAATTATCTTTTATGATAATGCAGACGATTTCCATATTAGAGAAGTAGTATAAAAATTGATAACTTTGTTTTAAATTATTGCAGATCGATGGTTCAACCATTCGTTTTAAAGGTATTGGTGAGCTCTTTTGAAAGATACCCATCATGAAAATTTACTCCCCTCGAGGGGGGACTTCTCCCCCCCCCCAGGAGGAAAGACTACACATACACAATTTTTTTCCCCCCTGTTGACTATCTCTATTACACAAAATACAGATTCGTTTCATTTGGTTTAGTGCAGTCTATAGATGTTAAACTCTACTTACCTGCCATTTCCCCCATAGACGTAATGTATTTGAATACTTTTGAATGTCCCTGTACACGAACCATTTGCTTGATCTTAATGAAAAGTTTAGTGTAGCATCCCTATAGGATACACATTTAGAATACCAAGTTTGAACTTTCTGCCATAATTTGTTTTTGAGATAGGCTGATAACAGACAGACACACAGACCATTTGCTAAAAACATGATTTTCGTATTCAGGGGACCTCAGAACATGTAAATATAACAAAAACTCGCGTTCGAAAATTTGACCCAAAAAAACAATACTTTCTCTACCTTATGGGTAAGAGAAAGTAATAAAAGACTCTATGAAATGGGAAACTTTTGTTCAACACAACTTTGAAAATGTGCTCACCTTAGATGCCACTGCGTGAAAGTCTCCCGTAGGATACTGCCATAAAATTTGGTTTGTAAATATATCATATCCAAAAAATAAGGCATAAAGAAATGTAGTAGGAATAAAAAAATATTTTTAGCTACCTAATGGAGGGGATGCTATTTTCCTGTAGAGTAGTAACTCATGAAGAAGGTTCTAATTTAGAAAAGGAGCCTACTTACAAAGAAAAAAAATACTTGTGCTTTAGGATCACTGGCTAAACTTTTACAGACTATACAGGCAGGTAATAAAGGGGATTTTGTTGTCACAAAAATAAATAAATAAATATATATATATATATAGCTTTGATGTCAAGATAAATATCACCAAAGTTACAATAGGTGTGGTATAAAATTGTAAAATGTATCACAAAATTGTGCACCCTAAATACATTTATAAAATGATACAATTGTTGAAAGGAATTTCTTACACTTAACAGAAACTGAATGTTTCTCCCTATAAAAAGAAGAAATAAGACACGAAGAAGCAACAGCAGAGATCAACGCTTGGTTTTCTGGGGCAACTCACACATGCACTTTCTGAATAAAATGGTAGTTATTCGAAATGTTTAGCAAATGATACAACATGATTTTATGATATAGGACAGCTTATGCAGAGATGCCAACCTTGTAGGATAATTTTCAGTAGTTTTGGGTACTTGTCAGTAGTCTGGGAATTCGGTATGATGTAAATTTAAGTTCAAATTAAAAAAAAAAAAAAAAAATTCTAAATGTTATACACTCAAAAATGATTTATTTTTATACATTAAACTAATAAGTTCTTTTTGTCATTTACTTTTTAAAATTATAAATAAAATTTTACCTTAAGAAAATATAAATATAAACTCAAAATAATTTATTGATATATTCTAAACAAATTTGGTTATCTTATACATGCAATATTTCTTTACTGTAAATAGACATTTCTTGATCACTAGCTGCAGATAGGAAGGAGGGGGGGGGGGGAATAAAAAACTAAATAGATGTTCAAGAAATGAAACCATTCTACTCCTTTATAGGTTCTAGAACCTAATAAAAGAATTTTAAAATGAATATTGACATTCATATTGCTGATGGAGAAAGACTGGGAAACAAAAGGCTTCTGTAGAGCTTTTAATCGACTATCGCTAGTAGTTGGTTATAAGAAAAGAGGGAGGGGGGGGGGGGGTGAAAAAAATTACTTGAGCAAGAAATGTCAAACAATTCTATTTCATCATAGTTCCTAGAATCTTATAAAGGAAATTTAAAGTGAATATTGACATTTATGTTGTGAATGCAGAAAGATTGGGAATCAGAAGGCTTCCGTCGTGCGTTTGATCGTCGATCGTAAATAGGGTTTCATTTTTTTTTTTAACGAACGATATCCGCGATTTTTTAAAAAAAATGTATAATCCGTAATTTTTATATGTTCTCCGTAAGGCCGTAATTACTGCCGTATTTCCGTAAAAACTACGGACAAACCGTAGTAGTTGGCATCTCTGCGTTATGTAACAGGAAAGTCTTAAAAATCAATATCCATATATGTATATTAACAATATTTTCATCACACGAGAGTCCTTTTCTAAGGAGACCTAGCCTATATTCCTACAAGTTTCAGAGAAAACCATGGACAACTCGGAATGGCTAGGCTGACTAGCGGAATTTTCAAACTGAAGTTTTCCAGTATGAAAAATGATACAGAAATAGATTGTTTCAACTTGAGTCAATTAAAAATTACACAGTTTAAATTATTCATTCCTCTGATAATTAACTGGGGCTTTAATGGTAAATAATTCAGCCATAAATAAATAAAATAATAAAAATAAATGATTTTTTTTTTTTTTTTTTTTTTGTGTAAAATGCTTAAAAGTAGATGCTTTTTTCCCCAGAAAACCGTACATCAATCCATGGAACCCTAAATGAGGTGCTTCGAGATAACTATTTACATCCTAATGATGTAAGCCAAGTACAAAACAAATGAAATGTGTATTAAATTGTAGAGCATCCAAATACATTGAGAATATATCACAGCAACATAAAAAATATAAGCATAAATATGGAAATGCTTAATATGTCTCTCGCTCTGTACACAATCTCCCACTCGAATAGCTTGGCATTCACTTAAATGGCTTCCATATCCACTGGAAAACGAAAAGGAGAATTAAAATGTTTAAAAAGTACATTTCATTTCTTCTTTTTTCTAAAAAATAATGCAGACTTTTTTCATTTTAAAGAAGAAATTTCTGTAAGTATATAAGTGGCGACTCTTTGAAAGATAGACAACTATTATTATCATCATCATCAATAAAATACAATTAAGAAAATATTATAAATAGTTAAACACTGAGTGAAAAAATTATAAACATATAAATGCATACTTACCAACATGGCTATTTTGAAAACCTTACAATTTTTAAGACCTGCATCAAACGTATTTTAAGGCACATCGGGCATTATTAAGTATGTCGTAAAATATATGTTTTTAAATGCATGATCAATATACAGTATTCTACAGAGCTTCAATAAGTTTTAAAATTAAAAATGCTTGTGAACAACACGAGTTTTTGAAAAAAAAAAATATATATGCCTAAAATTTAAGGAAGCACAAAATTATTAATATAAAATTGAACAAAAACATACCTGAAGTAATTTTCTTTCTAATCATTCTGTATAACTTTTATAACATTATTAAACTTGTTTATCTACAGTATAAGACATAATGATATTTCTGATTTATTTTACTAAAAGTTTGGCCAAAACAGGGTTCAAGTGTTTTAAATAGCTACTGTTTTTAAAGGAAACAAAATGAACTGAACTTGTTTAATGGTCATTAAAAATACATAAAAATTAGGAAATAATAAAGGCATTGATTTTTCACATTTAATAGAAAATAATGTTCTTTATTTTGTCCTATAAAAATTCAAATATTTGTAAGTGGCTAATTTGGCCTTAGCCAAAAGCTGTTGTTGATAGTAATGTCCTTTTTGCAAACTTTTGGCAATTAATGCATTTTACAAGTTTTCATCAGATAAGGAACTTCAAAATTCAGTTCTAGTTTTCCGTACACCACTGAAAACTCTCTCACACTCCGGTCAAGATTGCCAGCATAAGCTTAGATTTTTTTCCATACTTAAAATTTCCATATGCTCTGGTCAATTTCCCCAAATAACCCATTTTCTATCCATTCTTTCTTCTTTAACTACATCCAGGCATGAGAGTGCAGAAAATTAAAAAAAGAGGAAACACACATGTTCATAAAATTAATTTAAAAAAAAACATTAGCTAGCAATCAACATTTAATAACATTGACTGGTGGTGGAAAATGGGAAGGGGGGAGGGGGGGTTAGAAAGTAGTTCATGAGTGAGAAATATTAAACACAAGTCTTCTTCTTTATGGGTTATAGAATATCATAAAGTAAGTTTAAAATTAATATTGACATTTTTGTTGTGGATGGAGAAATATTCAAAAATAAAAGGCTTCCCGTAGCATGTTTGATTGGCGATGGCTAGAGATGAAAAAGAAGGGGGGGGGGAGGGAAGAGGACAAAAAAAAAATTTCATGAGTGAGAAATATTGAATAATTCTGTTCTTTTATATGTTATAGAATATGATAAAGCATGCTTAAAATGAATATTGACATTTATATTTTGGATGGAGAAAGATTGAGAATCTAAAGTTTTTTGTGGAGCGTTTGAACACTGATCGTCATTGGAGTTTGATTTTAACAAAATAAAAAATCGCGAAATTAACGAAAATCACAAAAAAAAGTGGAAAATCGCGGATCCGCAGAAAATTCTCATACCTGTACATCAAAAGGAATGTCATCTATCTGCAATGCACAAAATTCAGATTGAATTTTAATCTTTATATTCATCTATTTCCTGAAAACATGCCAAAGAAAATTTATCCAAAAAATGATTTACATCTGAGAATGACTTCTCAGAATTTTTCTCAATGTCAGCATGTTTTAAACAAATCACTCTTCAATGGAAATTTGGGCAAAATGTAATTGCAGCATGCAGTGAAATACTTACTTACATTTGAATAAAATTGACACTTTTCATTACTTTTCAATTGATTAACTAGCTTTCTTGCGGCAGTGCCAATAACTACATCAATAACACTCTTTTGATTGCATACATCAGCATATCTCACATCAATTAAAGAACTACTCGTCTTGATAACATTTGGTTGCACAAATTTCTCTCTAAATATGTCTGACAGTAACGAATGTAAAACAGGGATTTCCGGCACTTCAGACTGTAGAATCACATTACTTTTTTTTCAAAGACTGGAATTATAGTGTGTCTAAAAATAGACAATAGACTTTGTTTAGATCAGACAACAAAAACATGAAAATTCTCTCTTCTCTTGTCAAACTTTGCATTTTAGACTCAGTGCTAAGGTTAGCGCCAGGACCTGAATCTGTTTTTGTCTTCTTAGATGATGATTCACCATTGCTTAGAAGAGGTCTCTTTCTTGAAACATCACTGCAGCTTTTTTTACCTGCCTGTTTCGGAATTTGATGCCCATTAGAACTATATATTTTATTGAAAAAACTTGAAAGAACATTGCTCTAATAATCGTTTTAAACTTCTGCCTAAAGACAGCCATCTAGTGCACACATGTCGTGATAACTTTATGTTGTAACTTTACTTTCAGTAATTTAAAATCTTTTTTTTTTTGTTTTACAATGTAATTTAAATTTACCTATCTCTAATTGCAACATCGTTTTTAATTTAAAAACCTTAAGTTGAGAAGCTATCATTTAAATTGTTAAAGATAATCACCTTTAATCAACATTTATAGATTTGATCGAGATGTTCTGTGTGTTTACAATCTTTTGGCCTTAATATTTTTTCTAACGGCTCAACCGCCTGTTTCGTTTCAGCGCATGCATGGCACGCGCACGGTTGGGCATTTTCTCCTTTCCTTTACTACTGCTTGACTCCATGGTCTTGTTTTTCGTGCCGCTGCCACGTTTCCCGGTTGGGGGCACAGTAGCGACTTCTGGATCGTCACGCTGTGTATGAGATCGCGGCAGTGGTCCACGAGTGCGATTCAGCATAGGTGCACGTTGGTTTGGAGGTCCAGGTGGAGGCAGGAATTTTAAAGATGCATTAACACCATCCTACTTTTGTATGAACAGCAATAATGTCACCTTATGCACTCGTTTAGAACAAAAGAAGAATTGGAATGTCGGCAGTCCTTTTTACATAAAAATAAAGAAGTGTCTGAATAATGAAGTGTCATCAATGACCCCAGCTAATAAGAATGGCTTTTTATAGATAATACAAGACCTCCCACTACTGGTTGTATCTTATTCATTTTTCTTTGACTTTTAGTATCATTCAAGTAAAGATTAAAATTTTTCTACAGAAAATGTATCTAGCAAATCATCCTCACGGTGTAAGTGAACCGGCAACGACTTAGTCTTAAGCTACTTTTTCAATTGCTTTTTAAATTCACTCATTCTGATTTATTTTAGTCGCACTATACTGTAACAGACAAATATTAATATATTAGTAAATTTTCTCAACAACACATGTTTCAATATTTTGTGGCTTTCTACATCATATGCTGACTGAAGTTCTCTAAAATCTTCTTTTCTTTTTGAACTTCTCTCCAAATAGTAAAATATATCAATAAGCATATCATCAATGGGTACACATAAATGCCTTAGCTGCTTTCTCAGCAGATAAATGAATGAGGCGGCAAATGCAGCCCATCATTATAAGTTCTTCACTTTAATTTTTTAAGAAAGATACAACACCATTTTTGTGTCCCACCATCACAGGTGCATTATCTGCACTGAAAGCAATACAGTTCTTCCTATTTGCTCCTTTTGTTTGGAATGTATCAAGAATTAAACTAGCAATATTTTGCCCAGTTGAATTTCCAGACAAAACAGTCAGGACTAGTAATGAACTTTTAATTTTTCCTTCATCACTCTCAAAGTATATAGAAATAATTGGATATAATTGTGAGTCAAAATCATTGCTGACATCAACTTGTTCAGTAAGACTTTCTTACTTTGACATGCCATCTCTTTCACTATGCAGCACAAGCAAACTTTTTTGTAATATCACATCTCGGAAACATTTTTCTGAAAAGTCGGCAAGAGACATAGGTAGGTTGTGCTCTAAAATGAAGCTTGTGAAAAGGCATTCAGCATTTATAACTTCGTTCCCATGATTTTCCGATGTAAAAAAAGTTTCAATTTTTGGAGCTTTCTCCATGCTTTTTAAGAAATCATTGTACTCAGGGTTTAAACTGCCATTCGTTTTTTTTAGCATTTTGCTAAAAGGTATCATATTTTGCTAAAACAAGTCGGTCAGAATTTCGCTAAAAAACTAAAACTGGATAACTGTATAAAATATCTCTATATAATAATTCATATTTTTTTTTTTTTTTTTGTAATATTTGCAGGCAAAAACTACGAAAGGACTGAAATATTTGGGAATCCTTAATTGAAAATTAAAAATATTTAAAAGTATGTTAGAATTCAGAATTTGCTTCATAGAAGCATTTTTAGCACTAGTATTTCAGGATTATCTACCACTACACTTCACTTGATTTTTAAATTGCTTTTTTATTTTACACATAAGATATGAATACCTCTTTTTCTATTGATAAAATCAAAACATAGTTTCCCTGATTCATATTTTTAAAGTCACAAATATGGATGCTTGGTTAAAATCATCAATGAACAAAAGGAATAGAAAGCAAAACTGAGGATAACAAAGTTAAGTAAAAGAAATCAATGGTATCCAAAGAATTAACTTTCGAAAAAGCTAAAATAGTGCTTGCCTATTTTCGCTAAAATGCTAAAGTAATTTTTTTGCCAGGTTAAACCCTGATTGTACTTATTGCAATATGTTCTTTTATATTATTTTTCCTCCATGTGCAAGCTTAATATCACAACTGCACACCGTACAATGAGCAAAATTTGTATCTTTATGAGATTGCGCAATGCATGGGAATTCTTTTGTATACAATTCTAAAAATACTTGTCATATTGTTTCAATTTCGCTTTTATCATTTTGTACAATTTCAATATAAAAGATCAAACCAAAAAACAAGACAAATTTTCAAGTAATGACAAGTAATGTAAATTAATCAAATCAACTTTCAAAGTCATACCTGCCAACTTCCTGTGGTAAGAATCAAAAAGATTGAGTTCAAAAAATAGGACGATTTCGTTAAAATCAAGAGGATTCTCTCTATATAGCAGGTATATCAGAAAAAATTATTTTATTGAGGAAAATCATAGGCATCGGTTCTAAGATAAGCCAATAAGCTTAGTTTTGAACATTTAAAACCTGAGGAACAAATAATATAGCAAACATTATGTGAATTTATGTTTGATTTCTTTAGGAAAGTAAATTCTATTGTAAGTGCATACATTGCTTCTTAACAGCACTAATTTTTTTTTAAGGAATATTCTTCAAGTTAAATAAAAATATACTAATATTTTAATTCAAGATAACAAGTATACAATTCACAAAAAAAAAAAAAAAAAAAAAAGTTCTCATAAGCAAACACGGGACAATTGCCCTATTTGCAGATTTTTGCAGATTTGTACACTCCCAGTTTTATCAGGAATTAGCACAGTAAAAAACATTATTGCAAGATATGATTAATATTTTGGAACAAATCTCATCGATGAAAAGTTATGCATAAAGTAAATAAGATTTTTATGTATAATTTATAAATATATTTAAATGTGTTTTTTTTTTTTCTTTTTTGTAAATGAAAAAGATGAAATATATAGAAAATCTGCAAATCAGGAAGGTTTTTCTGGCAGGATGCAAGAAGAAAACACAAAAAATCAGGAATTCTTTTTGGAAATCAAGAAGACTTGTCAACTATGCTTATGTATGTAAATGGCTGTGTTGGTTGAAATCAGAAGCTGCTCCTCCAAGCACAGATACGTTATACATGAACCAATTACTAGCGACTATGTGACTGGCTCAGTAGATGCATGAACATGATCTGAAGGTAGTTATCAGCGATTCCTATGAACAAACATGAGATTTAATTTGTGGGGCGAGGAGGGGGGAGGACAGCCTCTGGGTAAGTTTTAGCAGAGTGAATGTCGAGAAGAAAAAGCTATGAATGGTATTTTAGAAAGAACTTAAACAGGATGCCTAGCAGGGAAAGCAGAAAACAAATAAGAAGAGCTTAAAGTGATATAGGAAATATAGGGAAAAGGTAAAGAATTATAAAATATTGGAAAATATTCATGATTTTTTGAAATATATAGGAACACTTTGAGGATATCTGTATCTCTAGTTATTCGAAGTGAGTGGTGTGATATCAACTTAAAATGAACCTTGAGTGTCTCATTGTTTTTCATTTGTTACTTTAGATCAAGAGGTTTAGTAGTGATGCAACACCCTTACAATTTTAGCATTATTTTCTACAGTTTTGTAAGTCTGCTAGTAAAATTTCACTTATAAAATTAGTTTTGTTTTAGTATTCAATATATAAATGCAGGTTACTTATGTATTTCTTGGGAATAAATATATTTCTTAAAGTTTTGTCTTTCTAATAAAAATTTTTATAGAAGTCAATGTTTACATTTGTAACCCTTGCGAATGTTAAGAATACTCTTCCAGTAGTCTAAAAAAGCTGCTCTTGCACCTAAGCATATTTGCACCAGGCCCAATCACTGCATGATATAATAACACGATAACCAATCAATGAACAGATTACACAAATAAAATATTAACACAAATAATATATGACTAGTAAAGCTAAAGAAATTAAAACCAATTCAATTAAAAATAATACCATTCATACACCTGAAAGATTCAACACTAAATAAAATAAAATAAATAGGCATGCATAAAATGCTAAATTTTAGAATTTTTCTTTTTTTACCTCCAGAAGGAATGTTACCATTGCTTATAGCAACAGGTGAAAACTTAGTGTTTTTCTTTGATATTTCTCTTGGCATGGTGTCCATATTAATATTATCTTCTTTGCTCACTAAAAAAATAAAGGAAAAGAAACATAAATTTTACAAAAATAATGCAAATAGTTTTTTTTTTTTTTTTAAGTTTTAAAAATGAAAAGTAAAATAATATAATAAATGTGCTTTATAAAATTTAATTTTTCATACAATTTATGGTTTGCTTATGGGCTTGTAACATTAACAGAATTTTGTTTATTTACTAAGATTTGTGAGTTCATACGAGATTTTTCATAAAAAAGAATTTTTTGCATTGTGATTAGAATAGTTGCATTTTCAAATTAAGTATGTGGCAAGTGAAAAGCCCTTTACGAAATTTAAACTCAACAGTATCTAAAACGTTATTCATTCTTTTGTTGAAATTTGCTTAATTTTTACTCTGTTTCACTGAATTTTTGGCAAAAGTTTCCCAATACATCTAGTTTTTAAACAACTCGTCTTCATTGAATTGCCAAACACACTTTACACAGGTAGTTTAACATTTTTCTTTTTGTTAATTTAATGTGGCTTTCATTGTGCAAAATTAGTACTCTGCAAATATTTCAAAGCTTTATGCTATTATTCTTGCCAAAATCTTGATAGGCACAATGAGAAATTTGTAAGTCTTCTAATTTTACCATTAATTAACAGAACATCAAAAGATAAAAAGGGAGGCACACATGTTTTTTCCTTATGAATCTTGATTAATGATTTCTGATAGTTTAAATAACACACTATTTACTGCATCTTGAAAATGCAGCAGAATACATATAACGTCACACTTTATGAAGAGGAAACGATATCTCCTCACTCTCTCATTAGCCTCAACGTGAAAACCAGCTTGTCCTTTAAAAATATTCTTTTTATTATGACTGAGATTACACAGTCTTACTAGAAATACTATATCGTGCAAATCTGTCCAAATATAACATCGATTTCTAAGGGGGAAAAATGTTTCTTAGCTATGCAGAAAAATGTTAAAACTGAATCCACAAGTATTTGGAAAAACTAGTATGTTGTGGCCACCACATGACTTTCTTCTATATTTTCCTATATAAATTCACTCAGTAAAAATAATTTATTAAAATTATTATTTAAAAAAATTATCTCCCATGATAATGCAGACGATTTCCATATTAGAGAAGTAGTATAACACTAAATATCCAAAAAAAGTCAATTTTATTGTCAATATTACATTAAAAAAATCGATAATTTCATTTTAATTTATCGCAGATCTATGGTTCAACCATTTGCTTTAAAGGTATTTGCGAACTCTTTTGAAAGATACCCATCATGAAAATTTACTCCCCTCGAAGGGGGACTTCCCCCCAGGGGGGGAGGCGAGGCTCCTACACATACAAAAAAATTTTCCCAGTTTACTATCTTTATTATAAATAATTCTGGCAAATTTCATAATGATTATTAAAAAATAATTCTCTTTATGCATATTTATACAAAATTTTGTCCTATACCACCCTGTTAAAAATTTAGAAAAAGTGGGATGGCAACATAACCTGTAAGACAATTTTTACCAAAAGTGGATAGGCACTCATTTATGTCAAGGTGTAACTAAATACCAATTTGTATGAAATTCTCTGCAGTAGTTCCTTAGATGATGTTGTTGTCACAAAATTTTGTCACACACACACAGACTGACAGGCAGACAGATATTTTCTAAAAATGATCAAATCGTGTTCTACAGCTCTCAAAATGTGTCAATCCATCAAAAACTCGAGGTCGAAAATTTTTACGAATCCAATTCTTTCTTCTATTGAATATAGAAGAAAGTAAAAATATCTTTGGTGTTGTGAAGACAATTTTTGTCTAAATATTACTAACTGAAAGCATTTAATAAGTGCATGTACAGGTATTTAAAACTAGTATGTTGTGGCCACCACAAGACTTTCTTCTATATTTTCCTATACAAATTCACTCAGTAACAAAAAAAAAAAAAAGAAATCGATAACTTTGTTTTAAATTATCACATATTTATAGTTCAACCATTCGTTTAAAGGTATTGACGAGACCTTTCGAAAGATACCCATCATGAACAATTTCTCCCCTTGAGGGAGGACTTCCCCCCCAAGGGGAGGTGGCGAGGCTCCTACACATACAAAAAAATTTTCCCAGTTGACTATCTCTATTATAAACAATTCTTGTAAATTTCATAATAATTACTAAAAAATAATTCTCTTTATGCACATTTATACAAAATTTTGTCCTATATCACCATGTAAAAAATTTAGAAAAAGCGGGATGGCAACGCAACCTGTAAGACAATTTTTACCAAAAGTGGATAGGCACTCATTTATGTCAAGGTGCAACTACATACCAATTTGTATGAAATTTTGTGCAGTAGTTCCTGAGATACAGTTCCCACAAAATTTTGTCACACACGCACAGACAGACAGACAGACATTTTCTAAAAATGGTGAAATCGTGTTCTACAGCTCTCAAAATGTGTAAATCCATCAAAAACCCGAGGTCGAAAATTTTTACGAATCCAATACTTTCTTCTATTGAATATAGAAGAAAGTAATAAATAAATAAATATATATGTATAAATATATATATATAAATAATGCCATATACTTATTTACACATTTCAAAAATACTGAAATTTAAGTTGTATTTTTGTATTTATATGATGTTGTACAGCCGTATAATATCTGCTAAAGTTTATAAACAATGCAATTGTTTTACAGTTTATTATTAAACAGATAAAATGTAGAAACATCCAAGGAATAATCCACAGAGTCACTGCTTTAAATTCTCAAAATATAGGGCTTTATTGAGTACTATGCATAAACAATACTAAAAAAAAAAAAAAAAAAAAATCATATTTATGATAAAAGTATTCTTTTGAGGTTGAATTTTCTTTACTAAGTTTTTGCTAGAATTGCACGTTTTGAGTTCGCCTAAATTTGAAATTTAGGTTTTTAGCCCTGGTTTGTGAACCTGTAATCAGTTTTACTCAAAAACACATACTAGCAGGTAGATTATAATTCATTTTTCTAAACCTGTATCACATGATAATATTACTTGAAAATTTTCACTGAGGTGGGACAAATGATCTGTGGTACAGGAACATACAGAGAAATTCAAATAGTTTATATGTTTAGGTGGAATTTATCATTGATATATTTTATTAATTAAACTACATTAATATACACTATAATTTTCTATACTAAAGATAATGAAATCAAAATATACTTTTTATATCCATAAAAGTACGTTTCCTATGTAGAATATTTTATGAAAAGAAATTCTTAATTTGTTTACGAAACAAACAAAGGAATTGAAATACATTCGATGCTATATGGTTGAAAATGGCGCAAAAAGGACAGCAAGTTTTTTTTTTTTTTTTTTTGTGTGTGTGTGTGTGTAAAATTTGAATACATTGTATGATGCGTATATAGCTTATAACAATATACAACGCTGCCAAGTCTAATATATTCTGTTGATAAAAATGTCTTCTAAAATGCGGAATAAGAGAAAGTAGTGAGCGTGCCACACTACGTTATTGTTAATAGATTAATGGATAGCTCTTTATTTCTATTTGTTTTATCTATTTATTATTATTATTTGAGGAAGTAATTTTTCAAAGAATATTTTGTTTTTTCTTAATAAGAGACATACTATGAAATACACTGTATCTACTCAAAATAAAATATTATTGAAAATTATTTTCACAATCTTAAAAGTGTCAGCAAGGTTTGTGCTTAGTTTTGGTTTCATTTTTAATGGTAGCATACAAACTATCTAGAATTAGTGCAGCTATCACTCAATCATGAACAATTTATAAAATAATTTTATTTTCTCCGGTTTATTACTGACTAGCCGCCTTCGGCGACCAGCTGGTTCGCGATCCCTGAAAAATCCGACTTTACGAAATTCCCGCTCGGTGGCGCCTGCGGCGCCTTTTTCCCGTATCAGGTCTAATAACAGCTTATTGATATATCGTGAAAATAGCTTATCTAAATCGCAGTAAACTCCCGTGCGGTAGCGCCTTCGGCGCTGATATTTCAAATTTCTAACTTTAGCTAAGTCCCGCTCGGTGGCGCCTTATCCCCGTTTTAGAACTTACAACACCTTCCTCGCTCATTGGAACTATTGAAGGTGTCATTTGAATCGGCTCATTTGAACTATTGAAATTTTAAAATATAGCAGCGCCATCTGGCGGTAGAAATTTCTGTAATATATTGTTCAATTCCAAATCAACAAAGCTTTCAAATGATGTATTACTTATGAAAATATTTTAATTAGTAGCTGAGATACAAAAGAAAACCTAAAAAGGAAACCTTAAAACGTGTAAATCGGGTAAAATCTCGAATAATACTTTCGATAATATAAAAGAACTAAAAGAAAACCAAATACCTTGCCTACGCTGCAACTCTTTTTTTTTTTTTTTTGCCTTTTTTCCCTGTTCTTCAAGCCTCCCTAATAATCGTACTCTTTCAAAAATATTCACAATCGAATTATCGGGCATTAAAACTACATACTACGAAATTTCGACTACTGCAAATACTGCAAAAAATAAAAGAAGACAATCTTTTTCCAGTAAATATGTCATTTTTTTAATTATTCATATATTTTCATGAAAATTGAACAGTAGCTTTATAATATGCTGTCTAGGCCGAATATTAATTCAAATGTAACGTGAATGAAAATTTGAAAAAAATTGAAAATTGCAATTTTCCCCCCCAGTATAAAACACATGATATCTTAATTGATTACAACCATTTCCGTTTTCATCACAGACATCACAGACAGTTGTCTCGTATGTGTTTTGTTTCCGATCGAGACCGCTTAGAAAATCGTCTGCCTGTTGAGATCGCTTTTTGATTAAGACATAGGTCTACATTTTAATTAATATCTCCGCAACTAATTAAAATTTTAAAATTCTGTTTTGACTATCCCCTCGGGCAGGCTTCTGAGCACCCGTATGTCAAATTTTGTAGTTCTGCGTTCAGTAGGGGCTGAACGTATGGATGCTCAGACAGACAGACAGAGAGACAGACAGACAGACATCTTCTTTTATTATTATAGATTTAATTAAAGGACCCAGATTAAAATCCAAATAATTCCAGTATCCAGAGCATGGTAAAAAGTGTGAGTTTTGTTTAGGAGGTTTATTAGCACATTTAGGAAATTTTGAAAAAGGGAAAAAAATCAATACTTTGAATAGGACAGGAAACTAATGCAAAACCAGAGGGAAACTAGTATGTTGTGGCCACCACATGACTTTCTTCTATATTTTCCTATATAAATTCAGTTGCCCATCTGCGCAGCACTAGTGCGACGTAAAACCCAACCAACCAATACAAATTCACTCAGTAAAAATAATTTATTAAAATTATTATTTAAAAAATTATCTTTCATGATAATGCAGACGATTTCCATATTTGAGAAGTAGTATAACACTCAATATCCAAAAATAATCTGGTGTGTCACTCACACGACTTTCTCTTACCCTGAAATTTAATACTATAAATACAGGTTGGAGATTAAGAGGTAAGATAACGAGTACTGTTATGTAAACCTATGTTAAACAATTCATATTAGGCTTCTGAAGAGTTTTATATGATAATTAGTTCTGTGTGTCAACCCCCCGTTTCATTAATGCACCTACATTTATATAGAATTTAATTCGATTATTAAAAAATATTTCTCTTTTTAAAAAATAATTTATTAAAATTTTATTTAAAAAAATTATCTTTTATGACAAGGCAGACGATTTCCATGTTAGAGAAGTAGTTTAACACCAAATATCCAAAAAAAGTCCATTTTATTCTCAATATTAAAAAAAAAAAAAAAAAAAAGTACGATTTTTTTTTCTAAGTTTTTTTTTTCGTTAAAAGTATAAAAAAAAAAATCGATAACTTTGTTTTAAATTATCGCAGATCGATGGTTCAACCATTCGTTTTAAAGGTATTTTCGAGCTCTTTTGAAAGATACCCATCATGAAAATTTACTCCCCTCGAGGGGGGACTTCCCCCCCAGGGGGGGAGGCGAGGCTCCTACATACACAAAAATTTTTTCCCAGTTAACTGTCCCATTACAAAAAATATATATTTGTTTCATTTGGTTTAGTGCAGTCTATAGACGTTAAACTCTATTTTCCTGCTATTTCCCCCATAGACGTAATGTATTAGAATTCTCTTGATTGTCCCTGTACACGAACCATTTGCTTGATCTTAACGAAAAGCTTACTGTAGCATCCCTATATGATACACATTTAGAATACCAAGTTTGAACTTTCTGCCATAATTTGTTTTTGAGATATGCTGATAACAGACAGACACACACACAGACACACAGACCATTTGCTAAAAACATGATTTTCGTATTCAGGGGACCTCAAAACGTGTAAATATAACAAAATCTCGCGTTCGAAAATTTGAGCCAAAAACAATACTTTCTCTACCTTATGGGTAAGAGAAAGTAAAAAGTCAATTTTATTGTCAATACTACATTAAAAAAATCGATAACTTTATTTTAAATTATCACAGATCGACCATTTGTTTTAAAGGTATTGGCAAGTTCTTTTGAAAGATACAAATCATGAATATTTACTCCCCTCGAGGGGGGACTCCCCCCCAGGTGGGGAGGTGAGGCTCCTACACATACAAAATTTTTTTCCCAGTTGACTATCTCTATTATAAATAATTCTTGTAAATTTCATAATGATTATTAAAAAATAATCCTCTTTATGCACATTTATACAAAATTTTGTCCTATACCAACATGTTAAAAATTTAGAAAAAGGCAGGATGGCATCACAACCTGTAAGACAATTTTTACCAAAAGTTCATAGGCACTCATTTATGTCAAGGTGCAACTACATACCGATTTGTATAAAATTCTGTGCAGTAGTTCCTGAGATACAGTTGTCACAAAATTTTGTCACACACACAGACTGACAGACAGATATTTTCTAAAAATGGTCAAATCGTGTTCTACAGCTCACAAAACGTGTAAATCCATCAAAAACCCAAGGTCGAAAATTTTTATGTAGTAAAGTAAAAAATTAACTTTCTATAATTTTTTTTTTTTTTTTCAGTCACCTATGATAAACATTTTTACAACTATTTGAAAAATATAATAACATTTTAGTAATCAAAACAGATTAGGTATTAATCAAAAAGCTGGGCTAGTCTTTCTTTTCTGAAGATAAACAAGCGAAGTCCTAGAACATAAAATTTTAGATTGAAGTTATAAATAAAGAAAATACTTTTTTTTTTAAATATCAGTTAGTAAACAAATCGTCGCTGCTAACAAAATAACATTGCTATACCATGTACAAGTACAATACAATAGACTTTCTGTTGCACTGCTAGTTTCGTTCCAGAGCATCATAAAGTCATGACTAAATTCTCCCCTTTTTAAAGTCAGCCAATTTTTGCTGCATTTTAAAATTAATTTACAAATGATTGATAGATTTTTTTTTTGCATTTTTGAGAACATTTTTTGAAACTGTGGGTCTAGATTTATCAGAAAAAAGTAAATTTGATCAATTTCCCCATGTGTGTAAATTCCTCATTAAGACAGATAATTTAATTCATCGTCAAAATAAATGAGATTTAAAATCTGCCAGTGGGGTTTTATATTAGCTGTTACTAAAATATTTTAGCAAATGAATACAGAATCCATTGCTAACTAATGCAATGCAGTTACCATATATTTTTATATGGAAATATAGAAAAAAAAAAGTCCTGTTGTACTAAATTAAATTCCGTTTTCTGCAGAATTTTATATCAATTACTTAGAAAATAAAAATAGCTTTGGATTTTATTATTATTATCCCATTTTATAATTTATCTTTATATTTAAGGCATGGCTAGAGTTAAAATAGCTATCGTGATTGCATTAATGAATTCCTTGGTAAAAAATGTCCAAGCTACTTCATTTTAAAATTTAAAAAATCACTATATTGGCCATAGTAAAGATGTTCCCATTCAGCCAATCGTTTAACTATGTTTTGAGTTAAAAAATTAAATCTTTATATAAACTAATGTAAGTTGTTGTCTTTTTTCTTTTAAATTTCCTTGTAAAAATCTCTGGGCTTAACTTCTAACTCTATAGCAATAGTTATTTAACATAATGATATTTATTACTAAATCTTTTTCGCCTAACGTTAGAATAAAAACTAATAATAATAAATTAACTGATAATATGAAATAACAATAATATAAACTAATTATCATTTCATCCTGAGTAAATTTTTACTTAATATTTAAAAATATCTTTTTTTTTTTAAAGTAATTTTGTAAAAGTGGAAAAAAAAAAAACATATTTGCAGATGATTAATTACAACTCTCAATCCATTTTTTGATTGAAAATATCTAAAGTACTGCCTATTTGGAGACGATAAATTTCTTTGTTACTATAGCAACACTGACATTTAATTTATTATTAATTTTTTTACACCATTGATCACATTTTAATTTTACTGGGGAAAGTGACGTCAGAAACAGAGAAAGTAACGTAATAAGAGAAATTATTTGCATGTTGGCAAACAGAATACCTTTATTAACTCAACATTTTTTAATTAATCACTTTGTTAATTGAGAGGAGAAAAATTTTTAACCAACTGAAATGTCTTCCTTCGGCACACCACTGACACCTCTCATGACGTAGAGAAAAAAATTTGACACCAACGTCAGTAACTTAAAAAAAAAAATAGAGAGAGAGAGAGAGAGAGAGAGAGAGAGAGAGAGAGAGAGAGAAAATGTCAAATAAATAATAATAATAATTTGATCACCCACTGTACATAATCATATAATCAGAAAACTTACTTCCCTCTTCTTTTTTCCATATAAAAATTAAAAAAGTGTAAAAATAAAAATATACTTCATTAAAAGTAATATTAGACATAACATATCTGAATAACACATTAGTTTCAATTAAGGCTGTACATCAGTCAGATAGCTCCCTTTCTCCCTTCCCATGTTTTTCAATGGGATTTACGTTGCTTCGTTTTATAAAAATGTCTCATTCAAAAATGAAGTTTTTCAAATTCTGTTTTTTGAATATTACTTTTTCAACCTTTTAGCTTAGTGAGCATTTTTTTTGAAAACGTTCATTTAAATATTTTATTTCAGTAAGTAAATCATGGGCTCTAAGTTTGGATCTCTAAGTAAAATATTTAAATTTATTTTTTAGAAAAATTACTCACTAAGCTATAAGGCGAATTGTTCAAAGAGTAATATTCAAAAAACAGAATTCGAAAACGTTCATTTTTGAATGAGATGTTTTTATAAAACGAAGAAACGTAAATCCCATTGGATAACATGGGAAGGGAAAAAAGGAGCTTTCTGACTGATGTACAGCCTTAACTTCAAGGCATCTGTGAATATTTATGAAAGTCTAAAATATATATTCACCATAAGTTGCAATTTCAGGGGAAAATTCTGTTCTGCAGGAGGAGTAGAATGGACATCTTGACCAAAAACAACACACTGTGATGACGATGGTAATGAGGATACATACAGATGTCACTGAGATAGCAATGACTGTGGCAAGCCTAACAAATATAAACATGAATACAGGTATTCAATTAAACAACAACAACAACAAAAAAAATCATATTTGTTCATGTTTCGACATGCTGAGATCGAATGTCAGCATGTGCAAAAACATGCTGACATTCGATTGTAATTTATTACCTTATTGTGTTCTTAACCCTTTGAGTGCTATGGACGCACATATGCGTCCAGCGAAAGTCATTAATATAGACTATGGGCGCAAATACACGCTTAGCAGATGTTAACAATATGGACTATGGATGCAAATACGCGCTTAGCAGATGTTATCAGTATGGACTATGGACGCAAATACGCGCCCGGCAAAAATGATCAGTGTACTATGCAACACTCACATAAAGTATTCAGTCCCTGGCCGCGAGTATTCAGCACTCAAAGGGTTAAACTCATACCAAAGACATTTCAAGGTTAGAGTGACCTGTTTACTCAGAAATAACACTGCTCAGAATGAAAATTGCACCTAGCACCATTTTTGCAAATTCTTATGTAAAATAACCTCCTGAATCTGAAGACTATTTTGCCCTATCACCCACCGTTTTCTGAGAATGCTTCCCCCCCCCATTTTTAACACTTTTCGGTAATTTTATGACTATAAATTTGATTTATAGTAGAGAAAGAAATATTTTAACTGTTAAATATCTTCTGAGAGCCTGAAGAGGTGAAAAATTCTATAACATGAACATTTGCAGCAAGGGGAAGATTTGGGGGGGGGGGGGGCATTTGTCACTGAAATTATAAGTTACATTTATTATATTTTATTAATCAATTATTATTATTACTTATTATATATATATATATATATATATATATACACAGTTGAGGATCTATAATCTGCATACCCATAATTTACAATTGTCTATAATCCACACTCACTTTGCAAATGTAAACAAAAGATTTTGCAGTAACGAAAATCCAACATTTTGGATCTATATGAGAAAATATAATGTTAATTCATATACTAAAATGAAAAAAAAAAAAAAAAAAAAAAAAAAAAAAAAGAGAGACCAAATTTAACTTAGATATACATAATTACTTTTAAAAGGGGAAAAAAAAAAACTTTTATTGCTTTATACTTTTTTAGCGAATCGGAACATCGTCTGAATAATATTCAATTAATGATCCAATAAAACACATGCAAGTGTAGTTTTCTAACTCCTGCCAGTAACGGCATTGCTCATGGGTGATGACATCATGTGTGTGGGTGGGATTGCATATTTTCACAAATGTTTAAGGACCATTAGTGTAAATGTTCTCTTTAGGGTGGTATTTCAAAAATACTATTTAAATAAAAATTTATACCAGCATTTGTTTTGAGGATAAGAACTACAATGCAGTCATTAAAAACTGCATCAAACTATTCCCATTCCAAGTATCTGGCAGCATACTGCTAATCAAAGTACAGAAGCAGGAGTACTGTTTTTATTTTAATGAATTACTCATTTAAGGGTTTAAACTAGGGATGAAACAGATAGTGATTTTACCGGATATCAGATATCCGGAGCTCTTGTACCTGCCGGATACGGATATCCGGTATCAGTTTTTTTTTTTTTTTTTTTGTATATTTCTTTTCTTTTTCTTTATTTTAAAACAATAAAATATAAACAGAAACAGATTTCATATACTATTCTTTTAAAAACATTTTAAATTTTATTTACTTAAACATATTTAATATTTTATTTATTTGTGCAGTATTGCCATGAGGAATAAAACTTTAAACCTAATATACTCATTCCTATACCTGCAGTTTGTCATGAAAAATATTGCCACAAGAAGATAGGCATTGTTCAGAATTATAAAACTAAAACTTATTATTTACATATTTTTTACAATACTAGTATTAAAAAAATGAAATAAAATATTTCACTAATATAATCATAGTTGAAGGGTTATTTTCATAGGAAAACTAATGTTGTGGCAATAACAAAACTTTCTGCTGTATCATTCTATATAACAGTGACACTTACTGTTTAAATTGTACAAAAGTTTAACCATAGCTTCTCACTATAAATATGTTACATATGGAGTTTAGTTAGTGCAATTTTAATCAACAGATGCTGAGATATAGGCTTGTGAAAAATTATAAGAGCAGCTCCACCTATCGGCTGATATACACCTAAATAAGGTCGGCATTCGTTTTCATAATGGTTGTCTTACATATCAAATTTTATGCACTTATGTCATAGAAGTTGAGACAGCTTGAGGTAAATTGCAGTGCAGTACTGCCACCTGTCGGCCAATATACACACAAAATAAATCACAATAGTGTTTCATAATGACTGGCTCTCTCATATACCAAGTTTTGTGGAATTATACTCAATAGAATCTCAGGTATAGCCTTCTCGCTTTAGGGGGAAATTTCCATATAGCAGCATTACCTATCGGTCAACATACAACCAGATTGAATCAGCATTATTTCCCATAATGCCTTTCTAACATAAAGTTTCATGTAATTATATGCAATAGAGCTTAAGATACGGCCTTCCCTAAAATTGCAAAATGCACTCTATAGCAGCACCGCCTGCTGAATGATTGACACCAAAAGTTGACAGGCACTAATATATGCCAAGGTGCATGCACATATATATTTCTATGAAATTTTGTGCAGTAGTTACTGAGATATAGCCTTCTTTTAAGTTGCATATATCACAGTACGGCAGCATCACTTGTTGAGCCATATGCACCAAAAGTTGATAGGCACTGATTTAAATCATGGTGCAACTAAATATAAATTTAATAAGAAAGCACCACAGAACTGGCGTTTTAAATTATTACTTACAAAACTTTGAATAAACACCATAAAATACAATAAACTCGCAACAATTGTTTTGGGTCGAAAGATCACACGACCCTTCATCAGGCGAACAAAGTAGGCACGAGTGCCACTTTGACGTAGCACTCCTACCTACTTTGTTCACCTGATGAAGGGTCATGTGCTCTTTCGACCCAAAACAATTGTTGCAAGTTTATTGCATTTTATGGTGTTTATTCAAAGTTTTGTAAGTAATACATATAAATTTATATGTAATTATACGCAGTAGTTTCAGAGGTACAGCTGGACAGAATTTTCGTCCCATACACACAGATAGACATTTTTTTTTAAATTGATCAAACCAGGTTCTGGACTTCTTAAAATGTGTAAATCCATCAAAAACTAGAAGTTCAAAAACTTTTATGAATCCAATACTTTCTTCTGAGACATTTACAAGAAAACATAAAGAAAAAAAAAAAAAAAAAAAAAAAACTAAAAGCTTTAAACTAGTATGTTATGGCCATCACAAAACTTTCTTCTATATCACTCTATATAATAACACTACATGCTGTTTAACATGCACAGAGGACACTTAATCATAGCTTCTCACAATAAAGATTTTAGATATGGAGTTTAGTGCAATTTTAATCAAAAGATTTTGAGATGTAGCCTTGTGAAGAATCATAGAAGGTGAGGAACAGCTGCAACAACTGTTGGTCGATATACACCCAAATTAAGTCAGCTTTCGTTCTCATATTATTTATTTTGCATATCGTTCAGTTAAATATTATAAATGCTGAGATTTAGCCTTCCTATTAACAGAGTAAATTGCAGCATAGTATAGCCACCTATTAACCAATATGCATCAAAATTAAATCAACATGTTTTATAAATATGGCCCCTCTCACATACCAAATTTTGTGCAATTATACACAAATGAATCTGAGATATAACTTCCCCCAATCACGGGAAAATTGCAGCATAGCAGCACCACCTATTGGCCGATATGCACAGAAATTAAATAAACATGTTTCATAATTGCCCTGTGACATAGTTTTTTTTTTAAATTATACACAGTAGAAGCTGAGATATAGTCTTCCTTTAAATAGGAGAAATCCCACTATAGCAGTGCCACCTGCTGAGTGATTTGCACCAAAAGTTGATGGATTTTTTTTTTTTTTTTAAAGGTGTAACTATGTAAAATTTATATGAAATTCTGTGCATTAACTCTTGAACTAGAACTGCTACACAAAATTTTTGTCAGACAGGCATTTTCTAAAAATGGTTAAATTGTGTTCTGGTTCCCTCAAAATGCGTAAATGCACTGACAACTGAAAGTTGATAATTTTTTTACGAATCCAATGCTTTCTTCTATTTAATGTAGAAGAAAGTAATAATTCAAAATGAATTTATGTTTTTTTCTTTGTATACTTTTTATTTATCTTATATTTTTACATTCTGTACAGATAAGAAAGAAAATTTTAGATTTATTAAAATTCTTTAATTTAAAAATAAAGATAATAAAAGATTAATAAAGATTTATTAAAATTCTTTAAGTTAAGTTTTTCTAATGTACAAAATCAAAAACTTTAAATATAATTGAACATTTTTTTTTCTTCTTTAAGAATCTGAAAGTGAAAGAACAGACTTTCTGAAAATTTAAATAGGTACTTTTATTTGAAGTAATTTTAATTTTTGGGACTATACCTATGCAACGTAATGGAGAAGGTCTAAATTCAGGTGCTTTAGCAAGATATTCCATTAAAAGTGTAAATGTATATATATATATATTTTTTTAAATACAAATCATCAAATAGGTAGGTGGCACATTTAACTGAATAGGTAGATGGTGCAGGCAATGTAGATGCTCTGCTAGTACAAATATACAGCCACAGAAACAACCTTCTTGCATATGGAAAAGTGGAATGTGAATAAATAGGCAGGTTCTAGTCAATAAATGCACATTATTTGACTCATTTTCAAAACAATCTAACAACATATTAAGTATAAAAGTCATGAAAACAGAGTTATATGCACTGCAGAAAATGAATATAATTTGTTCGGCAACAACAATGAACAGATCTTTTTACTGTTATGGGGAAGATTAGAGGGAATGTTATAGATCATTCTGGAAAAACCTAGCTAATTATGTATAAAATTAAAATAGGGCCTCTATATTTCTTTGATCTGAAGCTACTTTTCTCTAAATTTGTTTGCTTAAGTGGCTAATTTCAACTTTCACAAAGGCTAACTTTCTTTTTAATCTTTAAGCTACAACTGATCTAAAAATATATAAAAATTTGTCGCAAAATTTTCATTTGAAGGGAGTTTAAGCTTGAATTTTCCATTCCGGATATCCAGCTTGAAATTGCCAAAAATCCGTATCCGGAGTGCTGATATCCAGTACCCCATCAGATATTTAAAACTCAGCCGGATTCTTACCGGATATCCGTTTCATTCCTAGTTTAAACTATACACTGCTTCTACTTCACTAAATAAATTTTGTTTTATATATTTATTGCGGTTGTTACATTATAAAAAGAAACAATTCTAATTCTAGCTTCATTAAATAAAGTTTGTTTTATGCGCATTATACTAATTCGTATAGTGAGGAAATGGCATCATTGATCTATAATTTTCAAAAATATATAATCTTCACAAGTTCTAGAACCAAGGTGTGCGGATTAAAGACCTTCAACTGTATATATATATATTTTAAGAGTTAAAATAATTATTTTCCATTCTTCAAATCAAATTCATGGCCATAAAATTACCAGTGTGAGAAAAAAATTGGGGGAGGAGGTGACATCATGAGAAAACGGTTGGTTATAGGGCAAAATGGGGGTTATATTTGGATAAAGGAGGTCATTTTACATAAGAATCAGCAGGAATGGTATCAGGGATCGATTTTTTTTTTTGGTGGAGAACTATTAGTCTTAATTTATGGATTTATACGATACCAGTTTTACTATAGTTGGACATTTATCAAAAATATAATTGAATAATTTGAAAGCGATGTTATAATGTGAAAAAAAAAAAAAAAAAAAAAAAAAAAAACTAATAGCCCTCCATACTAAACTAAATTCTGCTTCTGCCAGAATTTCATCAAAATCTTTTTTTTTTTTTTTTTTTTTTTTTTTTAAGAAAAAGAAAAGAAAATTAATAATAATCAGTTTCGAAATGACAGTGTCGAAAAAGTTGAAGAAGCCTCCCCCCCCACTTTTCTCACTGAAATAAATTAATTTAAAAAATACTTATGCTTCGATATATTTATTTATTGGGAAAAATGATACAGTACACTCTCAAAAATCCGCACAGCTTAAAATGAAGGGTTTTGCGGATTTCAGAATTTTGCAGATTTTAGAGAAATTTCTTTTATTTACATCTTAGAATCTCATTTGAGTAGCAAATCTTTAAGATACAATTTATGTGTTACATATACAATGCTGAAATAAAGTGTGTCTAATAAATGTACAAATATTTCATGAAATTTTAATTTAAAGAACAATTTTTATGTATCACATTATAGTTACAAATTATCTCGATTTTTGAAAAGTCTGATCAATACTAGTTTAAATAAGAATATTCATACATATTTATTTTCCTATAACCTGCAAAAAAGTCAGCAATTCTTGGTCAATCACATAAGTTTGTGCTATGAGAAAATTTGAGTATTTATATTCATGAGAGAAAATCTTTCTTGAAAACTGTCTTTCTCCTTTTCCTCTAAATTATTATCATTTATTTTTTAATAATTATGTATAATTACACTTATCATTTTCTCCTCTGCAATATGTTGAGTGATTGGTGATTCATCAGCACCAGTTAAAAACTGATTTGTCTCTTAATACAGCTGAATTTTTGCAATCCACTAATCAACAAATCAATTGTGGCAATGTTTGTTTATATTGCAAATGATATGCGGATTTTAGAGAATTGCAGATTTTTGAGAGTTGACTGTACTATATAGTAGAAAGGATTAAACTGATTATTATTATTATTATTATTATTATTATTATTTTTATATGAAGAAAAAAGAAATATTTACAAGTAAATAAAAAGAAATTGCTATGAAGCTTTGTGGAAATTTAAACTTGAGGGTAAAACTGACGTCATTACAGATTATATATTTATTTTTTTAATGATGTAATTTTTTTATAACAAATAGTTAATTTTTAAACCATTTCCTTTATGAAAGAAAAAGAATATTTTTATAATCAACATTCATTAACTACAAAAATCAATGTATAAAGAAAATATTTATTTATTATTATTATTTAATTTTGATAATGACGTTATTTTGTCATATGCCTAAGCAAATTTAATATTTTTTTGCAGCATAGTGTAATTAAAGCTTAATTGTTTTTCTTGCAATTTATGGTGAAACAACCAATCAAATACCAGAAGAGATACACATTTGGCATTGCAAGCTTTTTGATTTTCAAAAGGGTAGTAATGCAACAATGGCTACCAGTGCACCTTTCTTGATAGAGTAGTATCAAAGTGTGTTGCCATTTTGATCTCTTAATAAAGGACCACACTAATATTTTGACCTTAAAAAATCATTGCATTTTTTTTTTTTTCTTTTTTTGCAATTTACGTGCTTACTTAGTTTTCTTCATTTTCACACTTAAACTAAAATTTTAGCAAAATATTTTTGCAGTTGTGCACAAGTTCGAAATTTGATTGTGTAATTTGAGTAACAGTTCAAAATTTAAGGAAATTTAGAATAAGTTATCCTATTTTAGGACAATTTTTAAGTTTTCGGAAATAAAAGATATGTACTATTCTTGCATCATACCAAAAAAGTTAATTTCATTTCAAACTAAGAAAGGGCTTTCAGATGCTGGCAACCTTGAGCTACTATTTTCTACCAAATCTGATCACTAATGACAACCTTTGTGGAGGTCAATAAAATGCTATTATGTTCCTTGTGCCTCTAAACAAAAGCTTTAATAAAAGAAAGGAGTTTCCATTAAAATTAAAGCTGCTAAGTACAATGTTAACATTCCCATTAAACCTAATCAAAATATCTACATTTGATCCTAAAATAAAATTGAGAGGAAAGTAGTGAGTTCAAAAGAGTTATTTTTATATATACCGTAAAATCCCGATTATAAGCCCCCCATTTTTCAAATGCAAAACCAGTAAAAAAAAGGGAGGGGCTTATAATCGGGATTATTAGAAATTTCTTTTTAAAAAATTTGTGGTGGCGCCATCTACCACCAAAGAATAAAACTAATATTTGTTATCTAATCCAGAATTGAATGTAACTTACAGAAATAAATCTTAAATTATTAATTTAAAATTATTTTATTATTAATTTAAGTTGATAATTTAAATTAATTTTTTCACATGGTTAATATGAAAGACTAATAATAAAATTAGACTTATTTTGGTAAAGTAAAGGCAAGGTAAATCTTGAAAGCAGGCCCACCTTATCCATTGGGCTAATTGGGCTGCAGCCCAAGGGCGCCACATGTTTAAGGGAGCCTTTCACATTTTTTTTTAATTTTTTTTTTTTATAATATATATGCATAAAGATGACATTTTGCTGGTCTAACTCAAAATTAATAGATAAACCTTTTTTAAATTTTCTATATTAAAATTATTTCAAGTATACTTAAATTGTATTCAACGTTTAAACAAACAAACAGACTAGTCTATTTCCACAAACAATTTCAAATTTTGGTGATATGAGTCGCACTTTTAATAAAATCTAACTCTTTCTTATCCCCCCTTTTTTTGGGGTGGGGGGGTGGGGGGGGGGGGGGAAGAATGAAAGGTAAGAAATTCTAAAGGCCGATTGTTTACGCTAATACGTAGACCTGCCTTCCATCGGTGGTCTTTTTATAGAATCTTAGCCCGATTTCACGCGAGATTTAGAGAAAATTAACAATAATTCTGAATAGTTATTCCGACGAAAGAGACAATCTAATCTTCCGGCACCTCTAATCTACAACTTTGATAGCAGAACCTTTTGGTCATTGGTGTGGCGGGGAAACAGAACTCTTGCAAAGTGCAAAGAACAGTCCCTCTAGGAGATTTCCATATAGCAGACTAGTCCACTAGTTTTTAATTTGAACAGGGGCTAATGACCTCTAGCGAATAGAAAGGGAAAAATTGATTGAATTGCCATAATTAATCAGAATTCAATCCAGAATGAGTCTTTAATTATTTGAAAAAAATTTATTATTTGTTAATTGTATATATTAATGTATTACATGGAATTAACTGAATACAGTGCTTTTCATTTTAAGTTTGGGAATTGAAACAGCTTCTTAACAGTAAGAAATATGTCTCAAGACAAATATGCTAAATAATGGAGTGATTTCCAACCACAAACTGAAGAAAATCACAAATACTTTTGATTACCCTGTATCATAAAAAGCTACAAATGACTTATAACTTTAACACATGATTTCACTTACTATGTACTTTTGTGTGTGTGTGTATATATATATATGTGAGTCGCACAATTTTTTAGATTTTTTTTTTTTTTTTTTTTTTTTTTAAACAAAAATTAATAATTTGTTTTGGCAAACTTTTTGCTTATGTCAAGAATGGATTTCAATAAAATTTTACAACACTTGCATAAAGATTCACTAAAAATTGTGAAATATTATTCAGAACCATAAATTTCTCACATATAATTTGTAGTAAATACTTTTTGAGCATTTGTAATAAATATTTTTTAATGTGCTTGGACTTATAACTCTAACAAAATTTTATTTATTTACTAAGATTTGTGAGTTCATAAAGGGTTTTTCGCAAAAAAGAATTTTGCAATAAATAATTGGATAGCTAAAATAAATATGTAGCCTGGAAAAAACACCTTATGAAATTTCACTTCTGGAAAACATCTAAAATCTTGTTCATTCTTTTGTCGATAATTTGCTTAATTTTTACTCTATTCAAATGAAATTTTGACATAACTTGCACAATATATCTAGCTTTTATCCTATGTAATAAAAAAAATTCTATCTCTTGTGCATGCATATTTAAAAAATTATTTATTATAAATGCTCATACCTCAGCAAAAATTACATGTGTGAATTTTAAGTTTCAGAATAATATTTCTCTAATGTCTTATAATTTTTTCCGAAAGTTTTGTAAAACTTTGTTAAAATATATTCTTGTTATAAGTATAAAAAAAAAACTTGTTATAAAAATTAAGAATTTTCTACTATAATATATTAATATATTTAATATTTATAATAAATTAATATACATATACATGTATATATATAGTTTCTAAATAATCGTGTGGTTACCACAAAAAAAAAAAAAAAAAAAAAAAAAACATACACATATTGTAAATATTAAGTGAAATCATGTGCTATAGTTACAAGTAATTTGTAGTTTTTTATAATACAGAAGGATCCAAAGTATTTCTGATTTTCTTCAATTTGCAGTTGGTCTCCTAACTGCAGTTGTGATTAAACCGATAGAAGAAAAAATATCCAGTAATTTGACCACCCACTCTATATTGAAATAATATTTTGTTTTGAATTTCGATTGAAAAAAAAAAAAAAAAATCAAACATTCTGGCAATGGATGGTATGATATATTGTAGGGTTTAAATTTGATTGACTGCACGTAAGTTCCAGGTCTGGGTGGAATTTCCTATGTGGGGGGACTTTTTCAGAGGTTCTAGTTGTATTTAGGCAAGTTTAGATGAAAATAACGAAATACTCCAAACGGCTAGGTCGACGAGGGCTATCTGGGATCAAACCCGGCATTTCTTGTCTGCCAGCTTCTGGCAATGGAACAAGACAGGTAAAAATGGATTGATACAGTGATAAAATGAATTGTTACAATGGAAGAAATATGTAAATAGTTTTACAAGAAAGTTATTTTGCTTATTAAAAGTATTTTTATATATATACTAGTTAATACCCGTCAAAATTTGACGGATCATGTGCATCTTAAACCTTTTCACGGTATAACGTTTTAAACATCACCTGTTTTAATAATCCGCATTGTTCTTAACCAGTTTAAAATCCACTACTGTAATCAATTATTCTTTAGTTGGAGGGGAAGGGGGAATAAATTTCATGAAATTTCAATATACAAAATTTAAGCATAATCCATATAATAAAAATAAAATCTGAAGTTTTTTTTTTAAATTTTACTCTAAATTTGACCAAAAGAAAGTTTGGAGTAATTAAAGGAGAGACAGAATTTATACATTATGGTAAGAATGGAGAAAGAAAGCACACATCAATATTTAATATTTTTCATACGTATTATTTTAATTTGCTCACATCTAGAATATTCCATTTCAGTTACAATGTGACAGTGGCACTATCTATAATCTGTCAATTAACTGTCAATTAAAAAAAAATCTCAGATTTATTTATTTATCTTATATACTTACATCTTATATAAAATACTTTTAAAATCACATAAATTTATAAGGCAAAATAATTTAATTTAAAATAAATTTTAATAGTGTTTTGTGTTTTCTTTACATTCTATAATTACGATTTATTTGCCCTTAGAAATGGAATATACTACTCAGGGCCCGAATAAATAAGAATGCATTTAATACTTTAGCAAATTAATTTGCTCATTAAATTTTTAATAATAAATTATTCTATGCTTATTTTTACTCGTATAAAATATCAATATTTTTAAGGTTATTCTTTTAAAATTATTTTTTTCAGTAATATAGTACAGAAATGAAATATAAGAGATCAATTTAAAATTATATTAAAAAATAAAAATAAATAAATAAAATAAAATAAAATAAATCTTCTTTTGATTTTAAACATCTACCTTCATTTTTTCTAAACCAAGTTTTCAATCGATAAAAGTTAACTTTTAAAGAACAATAAACACCAACAATTATTAATTTTAAAAGATTTTTTTTCTTTTAAGAAACTGAAAAAAAAAAAAATATTAGGAATATGGTATGGTATGTTTATATGATAAGAGATGGTGCCACAAAAACTCTTAAAATATCATCCTGTGTCGGAAAATTTTCGGTGAAATGAAAATGCCGATAAGTATTCGCGAATTGCTTTGTTTTTAATACACTTCCTTGGAAAATATGAATCAATGAATTAATCATGTAAATTGTTTTTATTACTGAGCTTTAATCAGGCGTCTGCCATAGGCATGCGAAATTTGAAATGAATGTCGTCTGCTCGAGTTCTATCATCGATGTACATATTGCACTGCATGAAGGGGAAGGAATAATCCCGTTCTGAATTGGTTCATAATCCCCCCCCCCCCCCCGCATGCTTAGAACGGGCGCTTTTGGTCTTAAAGAAACACCCTTGTGTTAGATTTTTTTTTTTTTTTTTTAATTTTACTTGCACATTTATGCAAGATATACTGAGGAACAATTTTACAAATTAAATTTCTAATAATTTTCATTTATCATTTCAAATGAAAAAATTATTATATTTAATCAAAAATTAATATTTTAATAAATATCCTAATTTTAGATTTAAATAGCTATTAAATTTTAATTAGATTAGTTTTTATAAAATTAAAAAACTAAATTGAATTTAAAAATTGAGCTAAACTTAAAATTAGGATACTTTTGGTAAAGGTAAAGGGCGCTTGAACGTGTTAGCCCAGGGCACCCGAATGTATTAAGACGGCCCTGCTTGAAAGGTTATCAAACATTAATTAATTTAGTGTTTATAAATTAATAAGAGTATATATTTAGGTGAATATTAAATGCATAAAACTCATTTTATATATTATTGTTAAACATAACATTTTACAAAAATATGACATCAATCTTTTTAAAAGAAATAATTAAATTAAAAGAAAAGCTAATATTATTTTTAAATGTAACCTTTAATTAAATAAGTAAATAAAAGAACTATTTATTCTTTGGTATATGAAAGGTAAATAAAGAAAAGTTTCCTTATAGATTCATTTTTTTTTTTTTTTTTATGAATATTGAGGAAGCCTGTAAGAACATTTTCTGGAATTAAAACTGGTGCTGCCATCTATTGCAAATTATGTTTACAATTTCACTATAGATCTATACTTATTTCATAGTTCTTATTTCATAGTTTCCACTTCATTGTTATTTTGTTAAAACAGAAGGAGAAGAAGGGAGTTAATAAATTTTGCTGTAAAAAAATATTAAAAAAAAAAAAAAAAACATTTATTTAAAATCATTAAATATATATAAGATTTCAGAAAATAATTTTTTACTCAAAATGAAAAAAAAATGGAGAGGGGCTTATTTTTAGGATTATGCAAAAAATCTAAAAATTGCCTAAAAGTGGGGAGGGGGCTTATTTTCGAGGGGGGGCTTATAATCTGTATTTTACGGTATATTCCATACCTTTTATGTGCTATACTGTATCAGCGGCATCCTTGCATGAGAATTCCTTTCATCTGAGATTTAACAAATATAACTCATAATTTTTTAATATTTAAATTCAATTAGGCATGCTGCTAAACTATTTGAGCATTCAATAACACAAAATGTCCCTTACGTGCGATCTATTTCATAAAAATATCTCGTTCTTGGACAGCAACTCTTTGAATCTGCTGTACTGCAGCATTCCGTGTGATGTTTCGGGTCAGATGATCTCGGGCAAGTGTAATTCACTTTCATCACATGATCACTGGTTGAAGTCACAGCTGTGTTTACTGGCACGGCTGCATCATTTTGGATGTACTCGTATTTTTGGCAAACAGCACCTTCTGCATTAAGAAATACTTTTTACAGCCATAAGAATAAAATGTTTAGTAAATATTACAAATAACAAAGCATGCAATTGCAACAGATTTCATTCTAAAATTTGAGTATCAGATTAAAGAAATAAAATAATTTATGAGCTGCCATTGCTTTATATAAGTGTAAGAAATAGCGAAATATCAAAGTGTTCCTTATAACAATGACTGTTTCAAATAATTAACAACTTTTGGCTTATTATTATAATTACATTTAAACAATAATTTAACTTTTTTTTTTTTTTAGATTTTCCAGTAAATCACCCTTTATGTTTTATTATGACCAAAATATTGTAAAAGAAAATTTTATTATTTTTAATTATCAAGCATGCATCTAAAACAATATTTCAAGCAGACTTAGATTAAAAAAAAAACAAAAAAAAAAAATCTGTGAATATAAAATATAAATTAATAAACTTTCTGAAAAAAAAAAACAAAAAAAAAAAGGTAGCAGAGGTAAAAGATTAACTATAAATTATAAAACAATAAAGACTATAAATTATAAAACAACAAATATATAAATAAAGCATAAAATAATTGAAAATATAGACATATAAGTCTTTATTATTTCTATGTTATATTTTTTTAATTAATATTACACTACTGGTTTAAAAAAGGTATTTTAACTCTTGTTTTTCCTTATGAGCAATTATAAAAAAATATCTGTGAACAATATTCATGTGATAATTAAAGTCATGACTAAATGAGAATTATTTTAAGTTTAACAGTAAAATTTACCAACAGAAAAAAGGGGTCCCCATCTCTGGATTTTTAGCAGATTTCAAATTAAGATTAATGGAAAATAAAATTATGCAAACTTTAAGTGATAAAATTTTTCATTGGTTCTGGTATGTCGACGACGTGTTTGCCATTGTTTATAAAAATACTAACCCTAACCATATTTTGAACATTTTAAATTAACTTGATCCGAACATCAAATTCACTCTTGAAGAAGAAAACCATGACCAAATTAATTACCTCAATGTAGAAACCACGCTTCTTAATAGTAAAATTAACACCATCATTTATCACAAACCAACCAACAGTAATATTATCCATTGCAATAGCAAAATCCCTTTTTGGTATAAAATCAATACAATTCAATCCTATATTAATCAGACCATTTTAATTTGTAATGAACCCAAAGAAAAACAGTTTACTAAAAGAGCCAATTACCCTGATAAATTAGTTATTAGACTTTACAAGAAACTTATCAAAAACCTTACTAAAGTTCAGAGTTATCAACCCCCCCCCCCTCCTAATTTCACCACTTTTAAATACCCTATGACTGAGATGTTTTTGTTAAAATTAAAAATGTAGCAGCCAAACATAATACAAGTATCCCCATTAAACCCAACCTTAATATTTTTCAACTTATTAGAAGTGATAAAGACCCGATCCCTCCTCTAACAACAGCTGATATCTATAGAATCCCTTTTTCTGATAACCAAGAAAATCTTAAATGCTACATAGGTAAACCAAAAAGATAAAAGGACACAGTCAGGACATTATAATAGACAAAATTACTACAACACTAACCAAAACTTATAACTAGGATGAAAAAGTTACAAAGATTGCAAATTACAATAATCACAATTATGCTACATATCGTGAGACAGTGGAAATCATCGATCATATCAATTTGTGCAATGAGAATGATGTGGTAGGCATCGATAAAATGTGGTGTCATCTTTTGAAGAGAGCTGCCAACCACACAGAAGACCAGTGGCAGTTTCTGAGGACTTCATCACCGAAGGAGCCAATGGAGAGAGAAGGGTGCTGTGCAGAAAATATTTCAGTCAGAGCGTGAGGATCTCACATATTTTTTTAATTTTTTCACATAACTTTTGGTAAGACTGAGAGAATTTCATGCACTCTTTTGAGATAAATTTAATTTTTTTTTTCTAAGAAGAGTCCTTCATAAAAATAAAAAAATCTTGAAATAGACTTGCCATAAAAATTGACAAACTGAAACACACTCTTCATAAAAGTTAGCTGTTTTTAAAAAGTTTACACAAAAAAAAAAAAAAAAAAAAAAAAAAACCTTTGAATAAGAAAATTACATATTTTGCTGATCAGCTGCAGAAATACATAATATTTCTACAATGAAACATTGGAAAAACAGGAAACATTTTTAGCTTTAGGTAAATAATCTTATATTTTAGGAATAAGGAAAAATTAAGTTTCATCAATTAGTTGTACAATCAGTGATCAACAGTGAAAAAGTTTAGATGTGTTTAAGCAATAAACTCAAATTTTAACCAATGCACTGTAAAATTAGATGTTATTATCAATTTATAATAAATCAGAAAAAAAAAAAAAAAATTAAGTATATTTCTGCTACAATTTTCACTTTGTTTTTGAATAAGGATGAGATATAATCTCACCCTTTGATGAGAACTCTGTTACAGCTGTCTGATCTCAAACACAATTAATAACAACTTACAGATGCAAGTTTGTAATTATACTTTCATGTAAAACAACTTTCAATTGCCTGATATACATACAGGGTGACATTTTAACAATAGAAACAGAATTCTACAGTTAAAATGTGAGAGGAGATTGCCTCCAAATTCAGTATGCAGATGATTTATGACCAACCCTAAGGAGGTCGAAAAAATGTTCACTCTAGGGAGATGCTTTGCATAGTTAAAAAACAAAAATTACTTACTATTCCAGTTGAACTTTTACAAATATCATTAAGTTTTTGACCCTGTGTGGGTTATTAAACTTGCAACACATTACCTGGTGGATATTTTTGTAATTTTATTTTTTTCAAATGCCTTCATGAATTAACAAACCACATAATATACCAAAATAGGTGACCAACAGACTCAGATAAAATGAAAAACTTTCTGTGAACACAAAATCTAAAGCAAAAATTTTCTGCAAAAAAAAAAAAAAAAAAAAAATGCTCCTATTTCATACCTGCCAACTTAAAACTGGTAAAAATTAAAACATTTTAGGAAAAACATCGGAAAAATCAGAACATAAAAAAAAAAAAAAAAAAGAAAACAGAACAATATTGAATAATAATAAAAAGAATTTTTACTCATAGAAAAAGAAAATAAACGTTTTATAAAAGTAAGAATTAAAACATATCAGTTTACTAACAGTTAATTTGACATTTCTTAAAGCCAATTGCATAGAAATTTATTTATTTTTGTCTTTTATCAATATCGTGGAATCTAGCATAAAACAGCACAGCATCTCCTTCTCTCCCGGGTCCAAAGCCGGTTAGGATGCAGTATGACGATCTCCGCTAATGAGTAATGATTCACCCTCTCCTCACTTGGCTTTTCCATTCAAAGAAAAAGCATGGCGCGATGCGCAACAAATACTGAGCGCTGATTAAAAACTCACGTGATTAAAGAAGAGAAAGCTGATCGCTTCATTCCCCCCCCCTCCTGTCCTAAAGCGGCTGCCGCCTAGCGCAGCCGTGAAAGGCCAGACTTTAGACTTTGGAATGAGCGGGAAGAAAACAGAACCATTGCTCTTATCAGTAGCATTTGCTAATAATGTACTATTGCACAAACAGAAACCAAAAATGAACAGTAGCTGTACGATTTTTTCGTGACTGCTGTTTGCAGAAATTTTTCCGTGAGCTCAGCAAATTTTTCGCGATTGCCGTCTGTGGAAAATTTTCCGCAAGTTCAGCAAATTTTTCACGATTGCCGTCTGCGGAAAATTTTCCGCAAGTTCAGAAAATTTTCTGCGAACACCGTTCGTGTATATTATGCAGGTCTGGTGACCAATTGCTCACCCATTTTAGCTGTAGAATGCTATTATTTATAGCACAAGTTTTGAACCACCCTGTACTCAAAAACAGACAAACTCCTTTCTAATTGAGTTTATACTGATCACATCCGTGAGAGGTTCTCTTATCCAAGCTAGTAGATTCGAGATGCCAGATCTGAATCCAGGTTGCAATCGTCAGCCTAGCCATAAGAGTTATCTTTCGAACTCACGTGAATACATGAAAGGATCAGCTAGAACAATTCTCCATGGAAGGTATTCTAACTAACCTAACCCCATACCATAGTGCATGATAACGGTTTCATTATTAATACAATCATCCATTTCATTTTAAATACAATCATCCCAACATCAAAATGTATTGGAAATTAGGACAATTTCTCATTAATTAACAAAATTTAGGTTTATTCATAAATAATTAATGAGTCGAGCTATGCCTGACAAGGTATCAATGAATGTCAGGGGCACTGCTGCTTTTGGCAGTATTGAAGTATGTATTGCTATTGCTATAGCAAGTATGTAATCGATTCTAAAATTTAATAGAAAATAAAAATTTAGTAAAAAAGTTTTGGAGGCAAAAGCAAGACAGATGTCTTGCTTTTGCCTCCAAGGCAGTTGCACCTAATGAAGAAAGGCTAGGTCCTTTCGAAACCGGTTGTGCTGATTTAAAATTTATGGTGTGTGAAGAAGTTTTAATTCCTTGCTATTGTCTGTACGCCAGTTTTTGAATTTATTTTTGGCGATGATGTCAGTCGGGTCACAGCTGGCAAAAGAGAAACAATTACAAAGAAGAAGAAAAATGTCAAAAACGTTATTTGACTGATTCAATGAAAAATTTGTATGAAAGATTTTGTAGTGAAAATTCCAATTTCAAAGTATCTTATACAACATTCACCAGATTTCGTCCTTTCCATGTTCTTGCACCTAGTGCTGAAATTAGAAATACATGTGCTTGCATTCTCTATTCTAATTTCAAGTTAAAAGCACAAAAGTTAATTAGTGTAAAGGCATTACCAACGAATAATTCTAAGACAATATATTCATCGACAGTATGCAATGTAAAATCAATCGATTGTATGTATAGTAAATGCATACATTGTAGCAATAAAAAAGTTGAAGCAAATATAGCTGAGGAGACTAATACCATTAACTGGTATTCATGGGAAAAAAGAAGAGAGGAAAGGGAAAAAATTGTTGGAGGAGAAAAAAAAGAAATATGCATTCAAAAAATAATTAAAGAGAAAAAAGAAGGATCAGTTGGATTATTAATTGAAAATTTTGAAGCAGATTTGATATGTTATAAAAAGCATGTTTTCAATGTTAATCAGCAGTTCCTAGCATATAGAATGTGCAAACTTTTCACTATGGTGCATCTAGAGCTCAAGCTACTCTCCATACAGGTGTCCTATATATTGGTGGAGAAAGTAAGCCCATTTCTTTTTGCACAATATCACCAAGCTATGACCATAGTCCTATAGCGATATGGGCCCATCTGAAGCCAATATTGATGTTGCTAAAATTCAAAGCACCCAACATTTCAATCCTTCATTTTTTTTCTGATGGTCCATGCACTCAGTATCGGCAAAAGAAAATTTTTTATCTGTTTACACACTTGCTATTTGAACATGGATTTCGTCAAGGTACTTGGTCATTTTTTGAAGCTGGCCATGGCAAAGGAGCTGTTGATGGCATTGGAGCAGCAATTAAAAGAACAGCCAATAACTTGATTGCTTATGGTATAGATATTTTTGATGCCCATGACCTTTATAAAAAAATTAAAGGTAAAACAGCTGTCAAAGTATTTTTTATTGATGAAGATGACATCAATTCGATACAACAGCATTTACCAACAGATATTCCTAGTCTTCCTGGTACAGTAAATGTACATCAACTAGTCACCAAAGAAAAAGGGAGATTTTTTATTTTAATAGAAGTGTCAGTTGTTATTGCAACAGAAGTGGATTATGCAAATGCTTCCCCATGGAAGAATTTAATTTCAGAAAAGAAGAAAAAATTCAAACACGTAATATTTCCATAAAAAGGATTTATTCTACTTCTTCAGAGAGTGAAATATCCATAAATTCTGATGAGGAATTTCATGCAGAAGACATGTCTCTACAGCAAGTATCTGATGCTAAATTGTGTGAAGGTGTACATGTTTTAGTTGAATTCGTAGGAATAAGCAAAAAAAAAAAAAAAAAAAAAAAAAAAAAACTAAATATACATATGCTGCTATAATTCAAAACAAAATGGATGAAGAGGGAGAAATTCAAATAATGTGTCTGAAAGCAAAGGACCACAATAGAAAAATATTTCAAATTGATGAAAATGATGTATCATATATGTGAATTCCGAACAAATTATTGCCATTCTCCCACAACCAAAACTAACAATGAGAGGCAACAGAATGTATTACGAATTTCCAATTCTTCTTAATACATATGAGAAATAAATGCATTATTTTTCAGTCATAGTAAAATCTCGATTATTACTTCAAATGTTCTTTTCATATTTATATATTATGTGACATTACTTGATAAGTATTTGCTTGATTTTTAAATAAGCTATACACTGATTTAAATATTAGATAATAAAATGATTTCTTAAATGATTAAAAAAAACATTGGAATGATATATATATTAAACTTGAAAATATCGTTAAAAACTGAGTAGTAACAGACTTGACATTTGGCAACAGATTATGGTCAAATCCGTTACCAACTGTCAAGTCTGTTACCGCACACTTTTTGATGATATTTTCATATTAATATCAATTTTTCCTTACTTTATTGTTATTTTCCTCTGAGATAAGAAACAGATGTGATTTTCCTACAATTCAATAATTTAAATAGACATATTTTGTTTTTTATTAGAAAAAGTTCATGTATAAATTTCTATGTGTTTAAAATTCATGGCTATAAATGCCTTTCATTTCATTTTAACTTAAGAATTACTGAGAAATATTATGTTTCGAACTCAGGGGACATAATTTACTTCGGAATAAGTTGTTTTTTTCAACTTTCATAAAACTTAATGGTATGAATTTCAGGAATTTTTGTATGGTAACGGACTTGAAAATTTGTACTGTAACTTGACATTGCAATAGCATTTTCATATTAAATTATTAACAAAAGTGTATGACCAATAACTTTTCCATGTACTTTAAATATTTGTCTAAACACCCATTTTCATTTCTGTAGAAAATTATGAAGTTTGAAAAAGAAAATTAAAATTCTGAAATCTAAGCGTATGGTGAAAATGGCCCATTTTTCAATATCTAAAAAAAAAAAAAAGCTTCCAAAAAACTCTTCAAAAATTTTTATGATACTGTGTAGTCAAAGGAAAATTTTCTGTTATCAATTGACACCTTTACTACTAATTAATTATCTGCAAAAATTAACACGCCGGATCTTTGAGGATTGAACTCTCGACCACTGTGTTATAAACTTGACGCTCTAACTAACTAAGCCAAGGAGCGACAATGAATGAATGAATGAATTATAAGTGGGTGGTTTACAAGAAACCAAGCACTGCGACCAGAGGTCTATTGTACTAACCCATAAAACCTAATCTTTAAAAAGACCAGTGGCAGAAAGAAAACCCAGCAGACATCTAACCGGAATATCCTGAAGCTCCCAAGGCTCAATTATATGCCGCCCCAAGTGCTCAAACCTATAGGCAGAGAAGACTTCACATTCACATAAAATATGTGTTGCAGTTTCCTCCTTGTACTTGCAACCCCTACAAAATGGATCACTAGCAATACCCATGACATAAAGATGTCTTTTTAAGCGACAGTGTCCCGTAAGAAGACCAATCACCTTGCTGATGCTATTTCTATTGAGCTTCATGAGCTCCTTAGCCCTTGCACTAGGATTACCACAGTTAAGCTCTTTAGCTTGCCTGCTCCCCTCAGTCTTGAGCCAAGTAGAGTACTGCAAGTTTCTCATGATGGAGAAAATAGTACCCCTCAACAAACTACCAGAAATACTCAGGACAGGTTCAGGACCAATAAAAGGTGTATCAGAACCCTTCCTAGCCAGCTCATCAGCTAACTCATTTCCCAGGATACCAGTATGACCTGGTACCCAATACAGGAAGATTTTATTGTTAGCAGCAAGAGCACAAAGAGTGAGATAACACTCCCAAACAAGAGAAGAAGTCATTACTGACTTCTGTAAAGCCAACAGGGCAGCCTGACTATCAGAATAAATGTCAATATATCGATTCTTATAGCCCCTATTCATGCAAGTCCTACAACACATAAGGATCGCAAAGACTTCAGCCTGAAAGACAGTAGCATACCTCCCCAAAGGATAGGAAAGTGAAGTACCATCCTCAGGACAGCAAACACTAGCACCAGTGCCATTATCCATCTTGGAGCCATCAGTGTACCATTTAATGTGATTCGTATTACCCCAAGGTGGAGTATTCATCCAAGATAGTATCACCAAGATACTTCACCTCACTTGAACAAGTGAGGTTATGACCAAAAAACTTGATATTTTTTAAGATAATGGTCCTTTTTCTATTAAAGGCAATCATATGCGTCTTTGCAGGGTTCACGGAAAGACCCCTGGAAGAACACCAAGCCTCAACTTTCTCAAGGGCATTCTGCATGATACAGCAAACAGTATCTGGAAACTTCCCCTTGGTTACAATGACAATATCATCAGCATAACCAATGCAATCCACCCCCGAGTGACCAATCTCATTCAGAAGTGAATCAACCACGAGACTCCACAGCAGTGGAGAAAGAACACCACCCTGTGGACATCCAGTATTTGCTTTGATCATTAGAGAATCACCAAGCAGTGTTGCAGAGGCAAACCTGTTGGTGAGAAGACTCTTGATCCAATTCACAGTGGTACTTTTGATATTCCTATTAGAAAGCGCATCAATGATGGTGTCAACAGGAACCTTGTCAAAGGCACCCTCGATATCAAGAAAGACAGCAAGAGCCACCTCCTTAGAGACCAGACACTTCTCAACAATATGAGTTAAGTGATACAACGCAGTGTCAGTTAAAAAATTATGTATCAATTATGTATCTGTTATCAATTGACACCTTTTCTACTAATTAATTATCTGCAAAAATTAACACGCCAGATCTTTGAGGATCGAACTCTCGACCACTGTGTTATAAACTTGACGCTCTAACTAACTAAGCCACGGAGCGACAAACATAACAGCTTATATTTACTTTAAAACGGAGGCACCTTGTTTAATAATGTGACACGATGACAAAGTCAATTTCATATATAAAGCTCAAAAAAAATATTTTGTATTTATTTTTACGTAAATTTTTATTTTATGCTTTTTAGTGACTAGATAAAAAGCTATTTAAAAAAACTCTTCAAAAATTATTAGGATATTGTGTATAGAATGAAAAATCTCTTTTTATCAATTGACACCTTTTCTATTAATTATTTGAAAAAATTAACAAGACACTCTAACCAACTGAGCCATTAAGAGACATAACGAATTGCTTATATTTTTTTTTAGTGTGGCAGAAAACGCGATGACAAATACATTTTCCTGTAACATATATAAAGCTTCTAAAAATTATTTATTAATGTATTTTTTACTTAAAACTTTTTATTTTGATCTTTTTTAATATCTAAAATATTTTGCATTTTCTAATATCTAAAAAAAAAAAAAAACTTCTTAAAAAAAACTCTTCAAAAATTCTTAAAATACTGTGTAGTCAACAAAAAATTTTCTTTTATCAACACCATTTTCTAATTTTCTGTGAAAATTAACAAGTTGGACCTTCGGGGAACAAACTATCCACCACTGCATTATTAACGTGACGCTCTAACCAACTAAGCCAAGGAGCGACAAACTGAGCAACTTATATTTACTTTAAAATGGAGGCGCCTTGTTTATTAGCGTGACAAAAATACAAAGTTAATTTCATATAAGCTTCTAACAAAACAATGATTAAAGACAAAAATTTTAAATCAATATGTAGAGTGCAAAGTAATATCCTCAGGAAATCTTTGTTTCTACAACTGTTAGTTACAGACTGATCCTACTTCCAGTGACCTACTGACCTACTTCCAGCGACAAATATGTTTGAAATATTCTAATGTGGTAGCTTCAGCTTTAGAACATCCCCGTACACTGCTCGTTTGCTGATTCACTGACACTAGATACCTTTACAGATTCCAGACAAAATTTGAAACAAATGAAGTGTACATTATTAGGGCTGACACTACGCTAATAGAATAACAACTTTTTTCAACACATCACCCTTTAAGAACATTTCAGCATCTTGTGGTCTTTTCTAACATTTTAAGTTTTCAAAGGCCTTTTTATAGTTTTCAACTTGACATATACCTAGGAACATACCTTAAGAGCGTTCCAGCAAGAACAAATGCATATAGAAGTAAAAGTAGTAATTTATTTTTGCTTTTGCCATTCATTATTAATTAAAATATCTAATTAGTGGCGAATCCAGAACTTAACTTTTGGGGGAGGCTAAGAGTTTTCAAGATGTTATTCCAGATCAATGAAAAATTTATAGAGTATTTCTAGTTGTAACATCTAACTGGGAATGTTAGTGCTTTTTTTTCTGGGGGGGGGGGGGGGGGGGGGCTTCAGCCCCCTAGCCTCCCCCCCACTGGAACTATATTTTTCAATTTATAATACAACATACAAACATTTATAAAGTAAGGCACTACAAATCACTGAAAAACAATAGACATAGTATATATTTTTTCGTTATTTAAATAAATTATAATATTCTTTGAGGGACAAAGTGGTTACAAAAGGTAGAAAAGAAAGTATAAGACACCCGAATTCTAAATAAAATTATATAAGAGCAAATGATTAAGTACTGGGATTTAAAATGTTATAAACAACACTTCGGATACAGGGAATGCCGTAAGTATATTGAGTTCAAGATGTTGCTTATAAGATTTAATGTTTCAACCAGATTTACATTACAAAATATTGAGAATGCTTAGCTATACACCAATCTTATGGAAACAACATGCTTTACGAATAATTAAATATAAAATATTTATTTTAACAAGATAATTTCATATAAACTTTTGCAGTATTTTAATATAAAGTATTAGTACTAATGCTGTTATTTTTGCTTTTAACTTTTTAAAAGAATTTACCAACCTGATGCTTGAAAAATATATAAGAAAAATACAATTAGAAGCATAATGTTTATGTACTTATTACATAAATGAGCATTGTTTTTATAACTGTATTGTTTGTTTTTCTGCATAAACATCATCTCTGACTGAATTATTCCTTAACTGTCACCGCGGTTTGAACAGTTAATTTAATTTTTAATTATAGGATTAAAATAATGATAATTATTTTAATTATTATTTTTATTTATAACTATAAAATATATATAAAAAAAAGATAAATATATTTATTGTAAACATACAATCGATATAAATTTTAAAAAGTTTCGATTCTAATGACTACATCTTCGATTATATGTTTTGGATTTGGAGTTGATTGATTGGTTTAGTTTATGTTTATGTCAAAGAGAGTGAGCTAGCTATGATGATTGAAGAAATTTATGCAGGTTGTTCTTTCTCTATATTTTCTTAAACCAATATTATATATTAAAAAAAAAAGATGTTTCGTTGCTGTAGTTGAATGGGCATTTCTTGAATCTACTGTATTGTATATAGCAGATATTGGATCTGCTGTATTGTATGCTTATCATTCATTATATAAAAGTTTGTCATTTTTGTACTCTGATAGTTTGTGCGAGTTTAAAAAATTTATGTTCTTTGAAGGTGTCGTTAAAAGGAAGAGAAAAAACCCCCTCTAGTGAATTTTTCTGATTTTAATTAATTTTCTGTCCATCGCGATAAACTTTGGGTATTATTTAATTTGTCATCTCACAAATTCATCTATACGCATATGCTTTAATTGGATGACGTAAATGTTTGATAAGTATCGTCAGTTTAATTAAGCTTTGATTTAAGTTTAATTTAAATGAAATGATAAATATTTTACATGATACTTGTCCCTATTATATGTAATGAAAAATTTCATTTACAGCTTGTCTAACGTATGAACCAAGTTTGGCAGATTTTGCTGACTTTAAAAAAGTGACTGAACCAGTATGGCTACTTGGTAAAGAGTACAACATACAGGATGGTAATTTTATAATGTTCTTTTCTGCAATTTTTTATTTTATTATAGGATAAATATTGAAAAAAAATTTACAATGTACCCTTCTTGTTTTATAACTCTCTAAACTTCAATATGAATGCATAATAATCTTAAAAAAATTTAACATTTCTGACCGTAGTCAGAGGTGAGACGAGTTTTACTTCTTTAAAAATTATTCAAAACAAAATTTTTCTGAAAATAAAAGAATATAAGTATGTTTGAATTTTGTCTCTAAATTGAACTTCCCTATCACAGCAAAATTCATGTCAGTGTGATGCACAAAAAGTAATTCCCCACCTTCTCAGAAAAAAAAAGAAAGATTTCTTATGAAAAAAAAAAGAACTAAATATAACAAAACTTTAAAGAAGACTGCTACATCTATTGATGAGATGGATCTGAATGACATTTAGAATTAACAAGTAAACCTCACATAAATACAGTAGAATGCTTTAAGACTCACAATCATATAAACAACAGTTTTTCAGTATTAAAAATTTCTCCCCTAACAAATTAAAAATTAAAATGATAATAAGAAGAGTTTAATTTGGTTGACAAATGTTGATCCAGCTTTTAATTTTCGGGGCCTATTTTTGTGAAAAACAAAATATTTTGTATGTTTGTTTAAAAAAAAAAAAAAAAAAAATTACATTTTTTCATTTTAGCAATGTTTCTGTATAATGTTTAATACCAAGTAGAGTCCTGCGCGGATCGGGTTTTACCCGACCCAAACCCGACAAAAAATTTTCATCAACCCGAACCCGCAACAGAGAATTTTTTGCAACCCGAAACCCGAAAAATAAATCAACATTACTTATACATCTAAAAATCATGCAAAATAAGATAAAATAATATCTTATATATTAAAGCACAAAGGTATTTCTTTAAGACCTAAATCGCACGATCTGAGCATGCGCCTAAGGCTATTCCTTTCCCTAGATGCAATCGGAGACCAATAGCTGAAATTTGCACGCTTTGCTTTGAACCAATGAGAAGCAACCAAAGCAGGCTCTATTCCTTTCCGTAACCGCAAAGACGATCGTTCGTGTTTACTTTATCATAAAGGGCAAAACTGGGAAAATTCATTAGTGGCCAGTGGCCGGTACTGTCAGTTTCATTAGTAGCCACTTTTTTAAGTTAGTGGCCACTTTTCACATGATAAGACTATTTCTCTCAGTCTGCAAAAAGCATTGTTACCATTTTGCGGTATAATCACCACAAGAAAAATATGAAAACAAAAAATACATATAATAATAAAATTAACACAGGGACACTGAAATTGTAATTTGTAATTACGCTCTTTTTAAAATTCCTAAATTAAAATCTGCTTAGGGTTGTAATAATAACAGCAAAAGTTTTCATCTTTCAGATAATTCAATACTACTTTTTTTTTTTCAATTTATTTAAGTGAAATAAGCCATTATCATTCACAGTTCACATTGATATTTACTAGTAAATGAATCAGCTGATTCATCATCATCACAACCTTTTACATGGTCATGTGTAAATACAGTTAGCAGTTTTATTATTGTTTCTTAGTTCTAAAAACACACTTTTTTAAATGATTTTATTTCAATAGAGTTAAAATATTTTCTCTTAAAAAGTACAGATGTGGAAACTTAGCTGCTTCATTAAAAATAATTTACTTAGCTGCCAAATTTGTAGCTTTAAAAATAGGGATATTTCTACTTTAAAATGGGAAGGAAAAAGGAAGATTTCTACTCAAAAGAAAGCAAATAGTACAAATTTTTTTGAAAAATACACATTTAAGCCAAATCAAATTTTGATACACACATTTGTCAAATATCTTAAATGGGTTAAATATACACTGAATACTATGGAGAAAATAATGGAAAAAGATTGTGCTTTGCAGGGCATTTGATCATTAACTGCTAGTGGAAATGGAGTGCACATGTGTGTGTGTGTGGGGGGGGGGTGATACATCTATATACTTCTTTATAGGTTCTAGAATCTAATCAAGAAAGTTTAAAATGAATATTTACATCTATGTTATGGATGGAGAAAGATTGTAAATCACAAGGCTTCAGTGGAGCCTGTGATTGCCAATCGTTGGAGGGTAGGGGGGGGGGGAGATTACAAGAATTATGAGTAAGAGATATTAAACAATTCTACTTCTTTACAGATTCTAGAATCTAATAAAGTAAGTGTAAAAAAGATATTTATATTTTTGCAGCAAATGGAGAATGATTAGAAATTATAAAGCTTTCTAAAAGCTGTGTGATCACAGATCGTTAGGGAAAGGGGGGGGGGGTCCACAAAATTATATGAGTGAGATATATTAAACAATTCTACTTCTTTATAGGTTGTAGAATATAACAAAGCAAGTTTAAAACGAACATTGACATTTATGCCATGGATGGAAAAAGATTGAAAATCACAAGGCTTCGATTGCCTATCGTCGCTCGATTTTTAGAATCTTTTAATGATCACAAAAAGTGGCGACTTTGGTGGCGATCGATGCATAATTTTTAATCGCCATCTTTTTTTATTTAGTCGCCACGTGGCCGGTGGCGACCGTTAATTTTGCCCTTTACTTTATCACATCGAGCGACTACTATCTTTTTGTCGTTTCTTTTAAATTTGATTGTAAGTATTAGCTTAAAAAAAATCACAATTTCGTACTTTGAACGACAGGAAGTTGTGTATAGATTCTTTTGTTTTATTTCATCCACTTTGTATAAAGCTTATTCTTTAGCAGGTGCCCTACGTTATTGTGTATAATTCCTTCTTTTTTAGCATAGGAAACTGAATTTTTATACTTTTTTTTCTGCATTGTGTAAAGTACTTCGTTTATTTAAAATATTCTTGTATATAAATATTTAACCTTTCTTCTGCACTGTATCTATATGTTTATTTCAATGATGGTATTTATTTACTTTGCCCAGCTATTAAATTCGATTAATAAAAACTTTTAATGTTCACATCGTACTAAAAATTGACAAAACACTCGATTTTGTATATAAAGAAGTGTTTTAATTTTTTTTTTCTTTTTTAATCTATGCAAGTTAATGATTCGGATCACTTACTTTACATGCTTTCAAAAGAAGCATATAAGAAAAAAAAATCTGTTGTTGTTCTGTAAACGTGTAAATTGGTTGCTTGATAACTATAAATGTTTTATGTACTAAGTTTTTCATGTTAAATATGTTTTGGAAAGGAGTTTTTATTATAAATTACCGCTTATTTATTTAGTTTGTTTTTCAACTTTTATTTTAATGGTATGAATAAAGTTAGACTAAAATGGTTATTTTATTTTATTTATTTTCATATATTTATGTGAGTAGATAGTTCACTATGAACATTTATAAAACCAAAAAGTGATGGAAAATTAAGTTGTTAGTATTACATTTAAAAGGTCAGTTTGAAGTAACAAAATCAGGTAAGCTATTAATTGTTACTGAATAGTAGTTCTAAAAATTTTATTGGTGGTTTGTGTATTTGAATTAGGCAAATTTTATTTCAATAAGAAATAAAAGTTTAACCAGAAAAAAAGATTTAAAAGTAAAAAATTAAAATTAAAAGCAGAATTTCCAATGCAAAAAAAAGATGAATTATACATAATATTGTAGAACTCATGCAAAAGTGTATACTTTACACAAAGTGAAAGAAAAGGGAAAAAAAAAATATATATTACACACCTTGCTGTTTTCCAGAAAAGGAAATTATGAACCTTTAAGCCAATACTTGCGACCAAATTGGAAAAAAATGTCGTAATTCATTCATACATTTAGTTGCTTTTTCACATATTTTCTTACATATAAATTTTTTACGTAATTTATATGTTTTAAAGTCTCCTTAGTCATCTTTTTCAAAGATTGGATAATATGTATGTATTGGTCGAAAAAGAGTGGGAGGGATTTTCTGTTTGTCACATCACAAAAAAAAAATATTATAATTGCGAAAAGTCAATTTCGTTTGGCTATTCCGATGTAACAACTTTGTTAATTGTTAGACGAGATTTTGTAGATACCTGTGGTCTCGATGGTGGAGGGGATATTTGTCATTAAAATTATTTTATAGAAGTTTCAATTAAAATCAGAAATGCAGAGGAAAGATAGAATGTAATTGTATGTATTAAACCCAACCAAAATATCTATCAAATAATTCGTAAGCAACAAAAATCCCCCCCCCCCTTCGAGATCGCGGGTATGCGCAAAATCCTGTTTACATACAGGGTGCTGATGATCGAGTGTGTCACCTCGTGAAAACGGCTACACCGACTTCAAATATCAAAAGCTTTAAAGAAAAGTTTAAACTTTAACGTAGATAAATAAACACTTTTAATATTAACTATATAATATACCTTTTATTAAATCTCTGCTCGCTTTTAAATCTGCATGCAAGTAGGAGATTTCAGGGTTTTTACATGTTTGTTACTTTCACCTTTTGGTTTACAGTATGCATAATTGGTGGTAGTGGAATTCATGGGGTATCAGATATTTTTAAATAAATATTTCATAAATGTTTAACTTACTGTTTTTTTTACTAAATAATATGAAAATTGCTAAAAAATATCTTAAAAAAGTGACTGTGTCGAATTCTATTGTAGAGCGACAACTCCATACAAAACCAGTGCACCCACTTTAAGCTTCATTTAAAAGAGTTAGTATAAAACAATGGTTCTCGGCTGGTGTGCTATAAAAAGATTTCAGTTGTATTTTTAAATGTTTTTAAGACGTTAAATTTTGACAGGTACCAACTTCAACTAGTAACATGATATAAAATAAAGTAAATTTTCATTGTCATACAGTTTGTAAATTATAAAAAAAACTAGTATGTTGTGGCCGCCACAAGACATTCTTCTATATTTTTCTGTCAAGTTCACTAAGTGCGAATAATTTATTAAAACTATTATTAAAAAGTTTAATGTGATGAATGCAAATAATTTTCATCTTAGGGAAATCTAACACTAAATATCCAACGAGTGACAGTTTTATCGTCTATAAATAACTTCTTAAACAATGCGTTTTTATAATGGTTATCTCACATATCATGGTTCGTACAGTTATATGGCACAGAAGTTGAGATATAGCCATCCTGTTATTGATTAAATTTGCAGTATAACAACACCACCTATTGGCCGACAAGCATTCAAACTGAGTCAGCATAATGTCTCATAATCTCGCCTTCTCACATATTAAGTTTTGTTTGATGATACGCAATAGAACATGAGATATAGCTTTCCTTGTAATTATGGAAATCGCTGTGTAGAAGCGCCACCTGTTGAGCGGTTTACACCAAAAGTTCACAGGCGAAAAACAATTCAGTCAACCCGACCCACACGAAAAAAAAAGATCAGTCAACCTAACCCGCATGAGAAAAAAATCTGTCAACCCGACCCGCGGGTCGGGTTGGGTTTGGGTAAAATCGGGTTACCCGACCCAATGCAAGACTCTAATACCAAGCTAATAGAGTTTTACTGAACTAAGTCTAGGAACTCATTAAGAATAGTGCCAAAAACATGGAAAATTTTTATAAAATGAGTTAAAATTTTTATTGTTTATTTATTTATTTATTTTTTTCTTTGTCCCGATAAGACTGCTGAATTATTTTGATTTTAAGTAATCGTTTTACGTTTTTTCAATTTGTGGTACAAACATACAAAGTTTACATCCATCCTCGTAGAACAGGGTGCTTAAAAAGGTCCTTATATTTTTTATGTGTAATAAAATTCCTTAGAAAATACTTACTTTTGTGTTTATAATGTTTAAAACTCCTTATTTTAAAAATATGTATATATGTATAGCATTATTGATTATTAAAATTGAAAACTTATAGTATTAAGAACAATAATAAATCTGAAATGTGTAATTTCTTAAAACAATTCACTATCTTGTGTTACTGCGTAGGTCTTGCTAGAATTAAAAACTGCAACAAAAAAGAATAATCTTTTAAAATATAAAAAATTATCTTCTACTTAATCTATAATTCAAATATACATTCAATAAAATTGATGACTAAAGGCAATTATATGGTAACAATAATTAAAAGAGCATTAAAAGCTAGTAAACACTTTAAAACATGTTTATATTTATTAAAATCTAATTTACAAAATATACAAAGCTTTTCATCATGAATACTTATGACATCTTCAAGTCATACAATTGATAAGTTGTAGTAGACAACATATATATATTTTAAGATTTTATCAACATAGCAAAATTGAAAAATTTCCATATAAATATGCATTTTGAGGATTGTTGCATGAAAACTAAACTATGAAATTGACTCGAATAAAATAAATTATTAGATTAGAATAAGCTAAATTGCAGTGAACGGTGGATAGCCTATTAGGTGGGGAATTCATTCTGTCACTGTTTCAAGCGTTTGGTCAAATTTATTTCTCTTAACATGATAATCATGTTAAGAGAATGTCCTGTACTAGAAATTTATCAGAAGATGTATATGATAAAGAGCTGAGCAGAGTCCACCTATGCCAGCTAGTTTTAATTTCTGATTATATTATGGGTTTGGGGAACTTAGGTAATTGTGAAATTTTCAGCTTTTTTTATTTTTATGTTTTAGCATGTTGTAAGGTGTACGGAATTAAAAAATTACAAAATCAGTGTGGTGTTCTGTGAATGTGTTAGTCTGTGTACAAAATATCTCAAGAACAAATGATAGCACAAAGGGACTAGTTTTAAAATATCACTTATGACGCTGGTAAAAACCCTATTGATTTTCAACTTTCTAATTTAAAAATTTTGCAAGGTTTGAGTATTAGTTTTAGTTTTGATACAGAAATTTTTATAAGGGAATTTTGAAGTGGAGGAGAAGTTTTGGAGTAGTTTTAAATGAAATTAATATTTTTCTACATTCCAATGGAATCTCAGTAACAGGTAACATGAGAAAAGTATGCACACATAATGCTGTTTATCAAAGGAGATCTAGGTTGCCGTTGTTAAGCACTGTTTTGTGTGTTCCTACCAAAGCACCTATAGGGGTTCTCTAGAGTTCCTACCAGAGAGTGTCTAAGACATCATACATTGGTAGCACATTGTCGTGGGCGAAAAATGTCCATAAATTGCAGACAATTTTTTTATGACTGCAGACAAAGACTGTCGGAATGTTGCAGACTAATTGTTTTATTAGTGCAGACAAAAACTGTCTGCAAGCATTTTTTTTCTGTGCCTACGACTATGTCATGGTGTTTCTGCCACTGAGTTCACAAGTTATTCAAATTTTACAAATTGATTAACATGGAAGAATAGGGTAAAATTTCACATAAACATAAATTTTGCGAGCTATTTTTGCCATAATGATGCCAGTTAATTTTGAAATATCACTTAGGATACTGGCATGAGTTTCATTAACTATAAAACGTCTAATTTGAAAACTCCATAAGTAATCGGAATCCATATGTAATTTTAAAACTTTGTTGAATTGTTTCGATTACTTTCTAGCCTCTAATGCGCAAAAGTTTTAATTTACATAGCTGCTTCAAGTTTTTTAGAAAATGTCTTGTTTTGAAATTTTCTGGAATGCCCACAACCCTACTTAAGAGTAAAGTGCATGATAAAAGTAACCTTGCAAATAAATACAGTTAGGAGCTCTTCATATTTATTGAAATTTTATTTTTCCGACTGAGTGAAAATAATGCCTGGACCGGGACTCGAACCCCGGATCTTTGACTTACAAGGTCAAGGCTCTACCAATTGAGCTATCCAGGCCGACACCCCGGTCAGCATTACTCACTCCACTCAGACAACCTTTAGGCAGAAACATCTCTGGTCTATCATGTAGATAGCTCAACAGAAAATAAGCCGCAGGAAATGGAAAACACCATTAGATAATGGGAGAAAGAAATACAATTTTTGTTAAAATTGTATCCTAATTTTTATTAAAATTTAAGAGCTCTTCAGTTATCTCTTTATTTAGTTCCCTAATTTATTTAGTTAGATAAAATTTGCTATAGTTCTTTTTAATTTCTTCTTTGTTGTAAAAAGTAATTACAGTCAACTCTCAAAAATCCGCAACCCTAAAATCCGCATATCATTTGCAATGTAAACAAACATTGTCACAATTGATTTGTTGATTAGTGGCTTGCAAAAATTCAGCTGTATTAAGAGACAAATCAGTTTTTAACTGGTGCTGATGAATCACCAATCACTCAACATATTGCAGAGGAGGAAGTGATAAGTGTAATTATACATAATTATTAAAAAATAAATGATAATAATTTAGAGGAAAAGGGGAAAGACAATTTTCAAGAAAGATTTTCTCTCATGAAGATAAATACTCAAATTTTCTCATGACACAAACTTATGTGATTGACCAAGAATTGCTGACTTTTTTGCAGGTTATAGGAAAATAAATATGTATGAATATTCTTACTTAAACTAGTATTGATCAGACTTTTCAAAAATCTAGATAATTTGTAACTATAATGTGATATAAAAATTGTTCTTTAAATTAAAATTTCATGAAATATTTGTACATTTATTAGACACACTTTATTTCAGCATTGTATATATAACATATGAATTGTATCTTAAAGATTTCCTGCTCAAATGAGGTTCTAAGATGTAAATAAAAGAAATTACTCTAAAATCTGCAAAATTCAGAAATCCGCAAAACACTTCGTTTTAAGCTGTGCGGATTTTTGAGAGTGTACTGTAAATGATTATTAAAGAAATCACTGCCGCTCTTATTATTATTAACCGTGATTTGATTCATGCATGCTGAAGTCAGCAGTGTTTTAGTGTAGTTAAAAGGTTTGATTTGTGCACCATTTTATAGTCGCCTCTTTAACAAAAGGCAAGAATTCCTCACTTGAGAGGCCTCTCCACTTATCGTCTCCAGAAGCCAATGTTACTCCATGGCGAACTTCGCCCCATTATAACTTATTAACTAATATATATTTTTTAATTCCGTTTTCACATTCAGAAACTTCCCAACTATTAATCAATTTATCGCTTTCTAAAAAGTATTTTTAAAAAATTTTAATATTTTATTTTGATGTTGTAAAATGTGAATTTTCACAATGTGAAATTTTTCATTTTTGAGCTTAAAAATGAAATCTTAAAAATAAAAAAAATCAATTTTTAGAAAGCAATAAATTGTTTAATAGTTGTGAATTTTTGGAAAGTGAAAACGGAATTTAAAAATATGCATTAGTTAATGAATTATAATGGGGCAAAATTTCCCATAGGCACATTGGCTTCGGCTTTCGGAGATGATAGGTAGAGAGTCCCCTTAACAACAATTTATTTATGGAATAACAATTTCATAACAAGTATTGTGCTGTATATTTTATTTTTCAATTCATTTAGTGTGTCCAAATGACTTTCTTTGCTTTTCACAATAACTGTTTTAATTGCAGATAAAGATTTTGAAGAATTAACAAAAGACATCAAAACAAGATTGTGGTTTACTTATCGGAAGCAGTTTCCTCCTATAGGTAAATCATATTGGGTTTTTATTAATGTTGAATACTGCAAAAGCACTTCTTTTCGCCTGAATTTCTGAAAATACTGAATAAACGTCCCCATACGCTTAGTGGAAGTTTCTATCCAAATAGAAAACTTTTTTTTTGTTATTTATTTTTTGTAAATTTGCCATCATAAATGTAAACACTGATTTATTAAATAATAAATCTGACACCATGATTGTTTGAAAATAATCCTAAAATAGTGCCAAATTTTTTAAAATAATTTATTAAAAGGGGAAAGTAAGTGATACCGGTTGATCAATTATTAACTGTATTTCATTTTTTGAATCACTACAACTAAATATATATGTGTCACGTAATAGCTATAATGAAGAGAGGCTTTCACTCAGTAATGAGTCCAAGGAGTAGAGACAGTCGTTTATTGAACATCTTACAGATTATGGTCTATGATTTAGGTCTGAGCAGGTGGAATTGAGTGCATCGGAGCCGAGAACGGCGGCAGCCCGCGATTACATCATGTTACCTCCCAGGGCCATTATTTTGACGTGAGTTTACTAGGCAAGAGCACACACGAAGAGAGGCCTCAATCCACGCATGTTTCCTCTTAAATGTCGGCATTTTAGGCGTGAAACCTCACCCCTCCTTCGTCTAATCATTGGCTATTAACTTAATGATTGACAGCTTAGCTGAGGTCCAGATCGCCGGGATTAATTAATATGCATCATCTAACCACAAAAAACTGCAAGTTGCGTTTGTTCAGCACTTTATTATCCTAAAATTCGTTCACTTTTATGACTTTAGCGTCATGATCGTGCATTGTAATAAAACTTACTTTACAGGGGAAACTTCAGAATTAATTTCAAGTTAAGAATTTTTAATGGGATTTTCTTTAAGTTACTTTACCACCACTACTTTAGAATGTAGAGAAAGAGGGAGAAAAAAGCTAGAAACCCATAGAAATAGCATGAGAAGAAAACCAATAAAAACTCACAATGTCAAGTGTGTTAAAAAAAAAAAAAAAAAAGCGGCTCACACCGGAAGTAATAAAAAGACAAAGTTGACTAGCAAAAGACATTGAACAGCGGGAACAGGCGGGCTGGGACGTTAAATATAACGACCAGGATTATTTTCAACAAAATTAGATTTTAATGGTGAATAATTAATCTTTTTTCTGGGCTGTAATTTCTAATATAAGATGCTTTGAAATCACTGGAAGATTGTACAATAGGTAGATCTTCAGGTAGCTCAGATAATAGATCAGATTTTTTACTCTCAATGGAACTGACACTATCTGCATCAGTCCAATAGTCTTCAAATCTATACAGTTAGTTCACTTTTGAAGTCTAAAGCTGTTGGTTCACCTTTGAAATCTAAAAAGTCTAAAGCTGTTGGTTCGCCCTTGAAGTCTAAAGTCAACTAAAAAGGAAATTCTTGCTTTCTTGAATCGCTGCACATCTAATTTCAGATAATTTGACTGATAAATTTTTATCAATATCATCTGCAATTTTGTTTAAGGCTCCGAATTCCAGATTATCCTCATTAATTCCAAGATTTACAGTTATGTCTTCAGATATAGTGGTATAATTTTCTTTGTCTATTTCATATCTATTTTTATTGGGAAAATGTTCTACAGATTTCAATGGTGATCGAACAGCTTTAGCGGTGAACGGACAACCTTAAGAAAATTAATTATTTTAAATTAATAGTGAGTAATAACTCACTATTAATTTAAAATAATAATTTAAAATCTTACCTCCCTTTATCCTTTCATATATATGCATACTTGCCAACTTTTCTGGTTTTCCCGGAAGACTTCCGGTTTTTTAACATATCTTCCGGACAGATGATGAAATCTTCCGTTTTTAAAAAAGTTGCGGACATCGTTCGTTTTAAAAAGAAACCCAAATGTTCTATGAAAACTCCGGATTCCCAATCTTTTTCTATCCATTACATAAATGTCAATATTCATTTCAAACTTGCTTTATGAGATTCTAGAACATTTAAAGAAATAGAATTGTTAAATATTTCTTGCTGATGTAATTATTTTTTGCCCCCCCCCCCTTTTATTTATCTCCAACTAGTGAAGTTCTTACATTAGATTCTAGAAGTAGAGTTGAAAGAGTTTAAATATTTCTTACTCTGTAATTATTTGTGTACCCCCCCCCCCCCATCCGTTCCCCGGATTCGGATAAAGTCTAGAAACAATAAAGCACTGGAAGTGCTCAATATTTCTCATGTTTGTAATTATTTTTAGATCTTTATTGCTGAATTTAATGAATCTGTTTATTTTTCCTCAATTAAATTAAATATTTGTATGTCATATTTATACTAAATGTGTAAACATGGGGAAAAAATGAAGAAAAATTTTCCTAAATCAATTTAAGAAAATCAATACTCAGTTGGTTTTATGCACATTTGATACTGATAATTAGCTACTGCTACTATTTCTTATATGTATGATTAATGTACATACACAAAAATCATATTCTATATTTATTTAAAAAATTAGTTATACTTTAACTTAACTAAGTTTTTTTGTCTATTGTTAAATAAATTTCTTACAGATTCTGTTTTGTAGATATTTATATGTTGAAGAGGAATAACTTCATGTAAAACTTTTATATATTTAGTGTAATCAATCTATAGTTAAACGTTTTTATAGATTGCTTCTAAATATTAAAATTGTAAAACTGTATTGTTTAATACGTCAAATAGAAAGAAAAAAAAAATCTTCCCTTTTTTTATGAAATCTTCTGGCTTTTCAACAAAAATCTTCCCTTTTTTTATTAAAATTGGTTGGCAAGTATGTATATGTGTTTGTTTGTTTTTTTAAATAATTTTTTGTCACTTATTTTTAGCAGGAAAACACATGTTAATTTATATATTTTTTACCATTTATCCATGCTCTCCCCTCCCCAAATGTATCTTCCTTGAAAATTGAGAGGGTGTTTGAATGTATTTTTACATTAATTCTTTTTTGCCTGTTTATATAATTATGAAAAAGTTAAATTTATTTATGATATATTAAATATTCTTGTTTGATTTCTTTTTTGGAGGTGGGGTGAGGGGATACTGATTGTGTAATTATTATGTCTTTAAAAATTTAAACTGTAATTTTTGAAAAAAAAAAATCCTAATCTGATAAAATGTTTGCATGATTATGGTGTCTGTAAATTATCTGGAATGATGAAGTAATGCAATAATATGCGAATATTCAATTATTTGAGCATCAGGCAAAAGGGGATTAGTAATGAACATTATGGTTATGCTAAACAACTATTGTTATAATGTTTTAAGTGAAGCCCCCAGAAACTTAAAATAAAATTTAAGAGACAACAACTTAGATTAGTTTATATAAAGACTTAGTTTTTTAACTCAAAACCATGGGCGTTGGCAGAATGGGGCAAGGAGGGGCACTTGACCCCCCATCCCCGCTGGAAAACTCTACTAAGTATTTCTTCTTTAAATTTAAAACTATGCTATCAGAATTTTATTGAAAAAAAAATATTTTTTTTGTGCCCCCCCCCCCTGAAATTTTTTCTAGCGACGCCACTGCTCAAAACATATTTAAACAATTGGCTAAATGGGGACGGCTTTAGTATAAGACACATTTAGCGACTTTAACAAATTATCGCTGAAGTAGCTGTGATTTGTTTTTGCCAAGGATTCATTGTTATGACCACAATAGCTATTTTAACTCTAGCCATGTGTTAAAAAAATATATAAATTATAAAATACTGCAAATAATTTGCTAATGATAATGAAATATTTATAATAATCATATAAATTATTTTCAGTATGTCTGACTAGATCATATAGTAGAAAAACATATTGTAGTATCTTTGCTGCTGCAAGTGCTATTTTAAACCTAAATGTTCATTAAAAATGTATGTACAGTATTATACATTGTCCTGAATTAACTAAAAAAATCTGATGTGGACACCACATGACTTCCTTATACATTCCTCCATTAGAATATACATATTGTTATGAAATATTGACATCAGGGTTTAAACTGCCATTAGTTTTTTTAGCATTTTGCTAAAAGTTATCCTATTTTGCTAAAACATGTTGATCAGAATTTCGCTAAAAAGCTAAAACTGGATAACTGTATAAAATATCTCTATAATAACTCGGATTTTTTTTTTTTTTTTTTTTGTAATATTTGCAGGTAAAAACTACGAAAGGACTGAAATTTTTGGGAATGATTATTTATGTAGTAATTTGGATTTATTTTTAATTTTTAATGATTGAATTTAAATGCAAAAATATTTAAAAGTATGTCGGAATTCAGAATTTGATTCACAGAAGCATTCTTAGCACTAGTATGTCACGATTATCTACCACTACACTTTACTTAATTTTTCAATTGCTTTTTCATTTTACACATATGATATGAGTACCTCTTTTTCTATTGTTAAAATCAAAACATAGTTTCCCTGATTCATATTTTTAAAGTCACAAATATGGATGCTTGGTTAAAATCGTCAATGAACAAAAGGAATAGAAAATAAAACTGAGGATAACAAAGCTAAGTAAAAGAAATCAATGGTATCCAAAGAATTAATTTTCGAAAAAGCTAAAATAGTGCTTGCCTGTTTTCGCTAAAATGCTAAAGTAATTTTTTTGCCAGGTTAAACCCTGATTGACATTTTTGCGTGAGGTAACTGATTCGTAAATAAACAGACAGGTTCTAAAACTGAAAAACTGTTACTCTAACCTCAAAAGTCATGATAATAGGATTACGTATACCACCAAACAAATACACTAGCTTCTACAGGAATGGGGCTTATTACAGAATCTCTCACTGGCAAATACATAGCTCAGTTAATGAAAATCCTTTGAGTATAGATGAGCTACTTTTGTTCTCTTTGCCGAAAATTAGCGTTGAAAAATGATACATTTTACTGAAACAATTAATTCAGTTAAAATTTAGAAAGTATTTACTTATTCTAGCCATACTGAAACAATATTTGCTGCCAAATTTGATCGCTAATCGGGCAGCAAAAGCACCCTGATTTTTTTTTCCTGGATCAACCCTTGTGTATTTTTGAATAGTAAAAATGTAATTTTAGTGTTTGTTTTAATTTTCAAACTGGATTATTTCAATGGTGCTTGTCATTTGCTAATAAAAGTGTTCTCTTCTTTCAATGAATAAGTTTTCTACTCTTACTACCATTTTACTGATAGTTCAAGGAACATCCCCTTCTTAAAAGAAATGCATTTTAAGCCCAACCCTTTATATTATTTTGAAGGCGTATGTTTTGGTCGAATCATTATTTTAAAAGAAATAAACACTTTTAAATTGGGTGATAGGTTCTGGTCTTATAATGGTTTGCATGCAAGAAATGCATACTTACCAACTTTTCCGGACAGATGATTAAATCTTCCGCTTTTAAAAAAATCGCGGATATTGTTCATTTTAAAAAGAAAACTATATTGTTCTACAAAAACTCCTGATTCCCAATCTTTCTCCATCCATAACATAAATGTCAATATTCATTTCAAACTTGCTTTATGAGATTCTAGAACATGTAAAGAAATAGAATTGATAAATATTTCTTGCTGATGTATTTTTTGCCCCCCCCCCTTCCTTTCATTTATCTCCAACTAGTGATCAGCAATCAGTTCTACAGAAGTCTTTTGTTTCCTAATCATTATCCATCTACAACATAAATGATAATATTAATTTTAAATTTCTTTCATTAGATTCTAGAAGTAGAGTTGAAAGAGTTTAATATTTCTTACTCTGTAATTATTTTTGTATCCCCCCCCCCCTTCCCCGGATTGTCATCAGTGATCAATTCTAGAAACAAAGCAATGGAAGGGCTCAATATTTCTCACGTATGTAATTATTTTTAGATCTTTATTGCTGAATTTAATGAATCTGTTTATTTTTCCTCAATTAAATTAAATATTTGTATGTCATATTTATACCAAATGTGTAAGCATGAGAAAAAAATGAAGAATAATTTTTTTCAGGTAGGAAAATTTTTCCCAAATCAATGTAAGAAAATTAATACTCAGTTAGTTTTATGCACGTTTGAAACTGATAATTAGCTACTGCTACTTTTTTTTATATGCATGATTAATGTACATACATAAAAATCATATTCTATTTTTTTTTTTTTTTTAATTAGTTATACTTTAAATTAACTAAGTTTTTTGTCTATTGTTATAAATTTCTTACAGAAAATGTTTTTATAGATTGCTTCCAAATATTAAAATTGTAAAACTGTATTGTTTATTATGTCAAAGAAAAAAAAAAAAAAATCTTCCCTTTTTTTAATTAAAATTGGTTGGCAAGTCTGGAAATGACTGGAGCAAGAACACAAACTTATAGACTTCTTTCTGAGACAGTTCCATCTCTAAATGTGCTTTCAAGATGTAACTGGATCTATTTACTTTCAGGTGATAGCAATTTGACTTCTGATTCTGGATGGGGTTGTATGCACAGATGTGGCCAAATGCTTATGGGACAAACTCTGCTCTTAAAACATTTAGGAAGAGGTAATTATGAGTGGCATTTCATTTTGCATCGAGATGCACATTTACCTTATTACAATGATACCAAGTTATATTATTTCTAAATGAAATCATTTCATAAAGATTTTGTTTAAAGCTTTTATGGTTTGTACTATGGATTGCAAGTTTAATCCTCAATATAAGCCATGTGGGGTGAAATAGGAGTCAACCACAGATATTGCTACAAGTCTGGTTTTATACTTACTTCACTGTATATTTCAGAGAAACAGCTGTCATCAACATAAAACCTTTTTGCCTTCTACTGGATGATTCAATCAGGTTAAAGTGTATTAAATATAAAACAGAAAAAATCAAGAAATAGCAAGAATGTCGGTTGATGTCATACTTGATTCTATATCGTTGTGAAATTAAATTTGTCCATGTTGTTTTTCCCTTTAGTAAAGCTAAATATAATATATTAATTGCATAAGTTACTTTAAATTACAATGTCAACAAATAGCATTAAAGTTCCTTTTTAGGCAATCTTTACATTTGGAAAATCTCGCCTTAATATATAATGTCATGTTTAAATACCATAGAAATACTTTTGGATTATTCAGGGTTGCTATGGCACCTGGAAAACTCAGGGAATTTTCAAAATGTATTGCAAAGACAGGGAAAATTCGGGGAATTTTGATATTTTTTGGAAAAAGAGGAAAACTTTTTCCATAATCAAATATTTTAAAAATTTTAATGCTTTATAATGAATCAGTTATGTTTTTTCCCCCAACTATAGTAAGCTAATAAAATTAATATACCCTAAATATGTTCAATTAACTTGTAAACATGTTAGATTCTAATGCTGCATGATTGCCTGTTATCTATTTTACTTCTAAAAGTGACAGGGAATTTTTTCTCCTGATTTGTGTAGCAACCCTGTTATTGTTAAAATGCATTACTCACATTGCCATTCAAAGGAGAAGTGTAATCTTTAATTTAACTTTAACTTGATAACTTTGTTTATTGCCATTTGCCTTTTCTCATGCGCACATTGGCGATCTTTTCTTCTGGAAGCTATGTTGACATTTTAAATCCCTTTCAATTGCTAGTACATAGATAAGTGACATCATTTCAATCAGCTATTATTGGCTGTTGATTGCAATCCTTTGCACAGTGTGTAAGGACTAACTGTAGAATGAATATTCGCTTACAATTTATTAAACTCACACAATCAACTGATTGGGAAGAAAATCATATTTTTTTTTTAAATTCATTTTTCCAACTGAGTGAGTAATGCCCACCAGTTGTCGGCCTGGATAGCTCAGTTGGTAGAGCGTTGACCTTGTAAGTCAAAGATCCGTGGTTCGACTTCCGGTCCAGGCATTATTTTCACTCAGTTGGAAAAATGAATTAAAAAAAAGTATGATTTTCTTCCCAATCAGTTGATTGTGTGAGTTTAATGAATTGTATTTATTCCTCCCATTGTTTAATGGTGTTTTCCATTACCTGCGGCTAATTCTGTTGAGCTATCTACATGATAGACCAGATGTTTCTGCCTAAATGTTGTCTGAGTGAGTAATGCCTACAGGTTGTCGGCCTGGATAACTCCGTGGTTCGACTCTCGGTCCAGGCATTATTTTCACTCAGTTGGAAAAATGAATTTAAAAAAAATAACAATCTTCACTTATTTCTGTTTGTGTTCTGATTAAGTTATGTTTAGTTTTATTTGCTGTCCATTTGCTTTAAGTTAATCATGCCAAATTTAGTTAATATCTTCAAACAATTTAAGAAAATGTTTTAGGAGTCCTTATGATTTAAAGAATCACATTCAGATAAGGTTGATTGGCAATAATTGTCAAAAGTTTTACACTTGAAAAGAAAGAAGATGTATGTCTCCTTGAAGTCAGCTGTGGCAGTAGTGTTTATTAAAATCTTGGTTCATTTAAACTAACATTGGTTTGCATTTATTGTTTTTGGAAATAGTGTTTATGAATATGTAAAAGTGTTTTTTTGAATGAAGTGGTTTTCAGCTTATATACCCGATTGGTGATATTGCTTTGGATGATCTTTGGTGAATTTGTTGTTTGTTAGTCTAGGATTAACATCATTGAGTAACTATTGTTGAATTGCAGTTTGTTAGTCTAAGGCTAATACAAGGAACTCTCGTTAAAACGGACAATCAAGGGCCGGCAGTTTTTGTTCATATTAACAAGAGTCCATTATAACAGGAGTTCATAAACTGAAGTTCTATATGAACTCTAAAATCACTATTATGTACACATACACAGTAGAACACGAATGAAAATTTGTTTCCTCAAGCCCTTTTATTCACTAAAAATATAAACGCAGGAAAACCGATACTTATTATTTACAAAACTTCTTTTCTTCATATAGTACAACTTGATAACAAAATCCTTTGCTGTGTCTCCACAGTAGAAGTGGAGACAGGTGCAAATGGTTGACCTCAACTGTCGCTGTCAATCAATACTATTTACCTCCCACGGTGTAATAGCGCAGAGTGAAAGAGATTAACCCTTTTATTATTAAACCTTTTCATGTTAAAAAAAAACTTTGAAAATATTTTGGGAACTGACTCTTTTTCGAAGAAAGTACGCTTTGAGGGGAGAAAAATGTCCATCTTTACGAATAAATTGTACGTATAAAGCGATGTTTATTACAAGCAATTCCTATAGGCCTTAGCTGGGGATTTTGCTTTTGTACATAATAACAAGAAATCCATCTTAAACGGGGCTGTCTTAACGAGAGTTCACTGTATCATATTCAGGACTATACAAAATTTCTAACAGTCTTTAAATTTTAATGGTTAGAAATTTTAATAAAGTGCTGGTGACAAAGTTGTTGAAATTTTTTTTAAAAACTTTTACCTGAAATAATGTTAAGCCACTTTTCTCGTTAAGTTTAACATTATCACAAATCACTTGCTATTGTTAAAACTTTTTCTTGTTGAGTACTTTTAAAATTGTTTGATTTTATATACTTGCCTTCTTTATTTAAATACAGCAAAAGAAACTTATTCATGCAATTTTAGCTAATTAAATAGAGCTGCAGTTTTTTTTTTTTTTTTTTTAACTCTACATATTTACTCTTCAAACACATCTTACATGCAGCTAATTTGCTATCCTATATAGCATTTTCACAGGCTTAAAAAAATTAAATTAGATATGAATTAAGCGATATGTATTAGAAATGGAAAAGTAACGCTATTGATTAAAAAAAAGTACAAAAGAGGGACGACTGCAAATCCATAGTGGTAACTCATACTTAACTAATTGAATTTAAAATAATACTGTATTTGTAAAAAAAAAAAAAAAAAAAAAACTGGATATGTTGATAAAGTAAGTCACAGGATTCGAAATAGAATGTGGGATTATGGGAATTGAACATAAACCCCAGGAATCCCATGCAAAGAAAAATATTGTGTGGGAAATTCCCCCTTTATTGAGAGCGACTGGAATGTGACTGCAGTGGCACACCCAGGATTTTCATCTAGAGGGGAATGAAGATTAAGAGGGTACATTTGTAATAGTGATGGGTGCACGCATATTTACAATGAGGAACATTCTTTTCATCTTTCTTTAGGAATAAATAAACGAATGATACAAGCTGAATTTAAGTTGAATAAATCTCAATATTGGGCTGCAGTAGTTCTGATTGAGCTTGCAGACATAAGGCTGTAGGATCGAGTCCATGTATGACCAAAGACTGTTGTCTACAATATAACAGCTGGTGTACATAAAATTCACTGGATATGATAGGTCCTTTATAATCCTATCGAAACAGTAGTTGTAGAAAAACCTTGCCAGTGTTAACCCATTGTGGAATAATGGTTAAAATTATGTCACTGAGGAAAGTTGGGAGTTTCTCCCCTGGGTACTAAGGGTAAATCTATATTTCATTTGCCTTAAATGTTCGTCCCTGTTCTGTAGGCCTGATAGGTAAGTAATATTGAAAATACAACTATATAATACTTTTTAATTATTATTATTAATTTTATTTTTATTAGCTTCTCTTTATCCCATCCCCCCTTTCTTTTCTTCGCAGCTTAAAAATTCTCACCAAATCATGTGTTTTACTTTTCAGCAAGCAATTAGCTTTTCACTTTTTTCATGCAACTTGACATCAGAAAATTGACCCTTAAAACTCTCTCTCCACTCTTAAAAAAGTTACTTCGGCCAATATTCATTTTGTGGATCTATGGTTCTGTTCTGTCTTGTCATGAATGAAAGGAACAGCAGGGTATACATATCAATATTTTCATAATAAGGCATAAATTGCGTTACCCAAGAATAGAGCATGGGCATATCAGTGGCAAAAATGTAAACTATGCATGGACTTTTCTGTATTTTCTAGATACCATTATAAAAAAATAAATGCTCCCTCCAAGCAATAGTAATGTATCTCAGTTTTGTTCAGAGACAAAATAAGCTTTCATAAAGATGCCATAAATATTCATAAATAAAATCTCAAAATTGTACTGAGCCTGATATTCCATTTCCCTGAAAAATACATTCCTATTTACTTCCACATCAGCATTGCTTCTGTCTGAATTTTTACTTCCATTACTGTACTACCATAGGCAATGGAAGTATTGTATTGGGTCCAAAAATTCGATATCGAGTTTTTACCTGATTTATACGTTTTAGGGCCTCCCGAGTCCAAAAGAGTAGTTTTTGACAATGGGTCAGTGTGTATGTATATGAAGAATCTTCTGACTATCCTATCTCCAAAACTAATAAAGATAGAACTACGAAACTTCAGAATTGAATCAGGTCTGGTGTACAGATGAATTTTTCAAATTTTGCTGAAATTTGGAAAACCGGAAGTGGGTCATTGGAAACCAGAAGTGGGACTATAAGTCCGTATCTCAAAAACAGCTGAAACAATTTTCTTCAAAGTGTCTATATAAACACTCTGTTAGATGACCTTTCGAATGATATAGTTGGTTAGTTCAGGAAAATGGATAGGCGTCCTGTATAAATAGCTCAATTTCAGGTCTCGTAAGTGCGTTTCTTTAAAAACAGTTGTACCGTTTTTTTTTTTCAAACTTGCCCTATTAACTCCCTTTTAAATATCCTTTTGTATGTAATTATTGTTGTTTTCCGGTCAATAATTGAGTATGCAAATTTTTGTTAAAAGTTGGTATCGCGAAAACAACTCTAACGATTTTCTTGAAAATTGATACATTAATCAACGTTAGATATCCTTCCTAGTGTATTACATGGTTATTACAGGAAAATTAAGTCATCCTGCTTAGGTAGGTTAATTTTAGATCTCAGAAATCGGTGTTTCAAAAAATAACTTCCATTTATTTTCTTATTTTTTAACTTGCTATGTAACTTTGTTTTATATGTTTTTACGCATGTATTAAATTGCTCATACCAGAAAAGTTTTAGATTTCTACTTCATTAGGTCCATTTTATGTCTTCTGATCATATTAAAAAAAAAAAAAAAATGATATAATACATGTAATAATGGGTAATGGAAGTTGTGTGGTTATTCATATTTCACACCAGATTTTTAAATACTCGTTTGATTTCATGAAAAATTTTGCTTTTTGATTTTAAAAGCCCATTCTGTAAAAACTGTGCTGGGAAGTCTAGGGTATATTTCGATGAAAAACACAAAAGTTAGTTCATTGTCTTCTATTTGTCCATAAGGATTTTAAATATTCATAATATTTAATGTATAATTTATAGTATCTTTTTTTTTTCTTTTCTTATAATATTTGTGTTTGAAAAATGATATTTTTTTCATATAAGTCTGAAAAATTTCCCCATGTCAGCTGGTTCTGGAGGGGGCTTGAGCTCCATAAGCCATCCCCGTGGGTGTGCCACTGTGTAACTGGATGTACCGATGGCAAGAAATTAAAAAAATATTTCTTGTTTAAGACTTGTACTTTCCTTCTATTTTTTGACTTCCTATATGATAAACACACTGCAGCGGCTGGCGCAGTGTGAAAACAAAAGCAAAGTTTCTTTGGGAAAAGATTAGCAGTGAAAAGAGTCAATATAGAAAATCCTATCACCGTGTGCCCTGTATCAAAGCTTAACCAAAATATGAAATTCAGAAAATGGTCACAAAACCACAATCTTTCAAAAGATCAAAAATTATTTCTCCCCAATATGATATACCAATCCAAAATGATAAACACACATGAGTGGCCAGTGCTAAAACAAAAACAAAGTTCCCAGATGCAAAAATGAAGTTCTGATACAAAACAGTTACCAGTAAATAGTGTTGATACCCTGAATTGTATTACCGCAAAACAAATCATCAATGCGTGCTCTTTATCAAAGCATAGCTACATTTTAAACTCATTGAAAAAAAGAAAACAGACTAACAAACATTATATATTTACTACTACATTACATTATATCTGTAAATAAGATTCAAGAAAATGTATTATTAAAAAAGTTTATGTATTAAAAAAAAAAAAAAAATGTTATATGTTTCCAGTGTTAAGTAAAAAATAAAATATTTTGCTGATGATAGAATATTATCATTATTATTATCAGGGCCCAAAATTTCAACTCAGATTACACTCGCCACAAAATAGGGTTGTCATTATTTTTTTTATTATTTTTTTTATTTTTTACACATTTAAGTTTTTTTTCCCCCTAACTATTTGAAAGGCTTTTACAAGTATGTCTAAAATTATATATATTAAAAGTGTGTCGTATATCATCATGTTTCATAATCATCTATTATTAAAAATCATTATAATGTATTGTATTTGAGATTTGAAAAAGATTAAAATATCTAATAACATAAATGCAAAGAGTCATTAAAAAAAGAAAAAGAAAAAATACTTTGTCAAACAATATATCCTGTGAAAATCTTTCTATTATGAAAGATTAAACTTCCTTATTTACCTATTTATTTACTTAACTTTTTATATTAGAGATGTCTTTTTCGTCCATTTTATTTTTGTAATCAGACGGAATGTTGATGTGTATAACTCATTCATTGTTGTCATTTGAAATAGCCATTTTAAAATTACTTTTTTGATAAAATCGTTGCTTACAAATCATTACAAACAAGTGCAAATCAATGGCGTTTCAGTAAAAAATTGGAAAATATGAACTGTTCTTTGATCATTATTCAACAAAATAAACACAGGCAGTATCTTTGAACGGACTCGAGCTCATTTTTATGTGGCAGTATCGCATAGGCAAATTTTTGCCTATCTCTTCTCTCGGATAGTGGGCGATGGGCAAAGAAGCTTTCTGCTCATCTATCCTTACTCTGTTTGGAGAAATAACAGTGAGAGAAATGAAATGCCGAAGAGATCAAAACTTCTATGTATGCACTAAGCATTTATCCTTTCCCAGGCTGGAGCGATCTCGGACAGCACACACACAGACTCGGCTCTCTGAGAATCTAAAAAGGAGAGGTTAAATGTGAGGTTATAAAATGGCAAGATTTTGCCATATTTAAATCTATAAAAAGAATGTTTTCTGCCACCGTATCGTGTAAGAATTGTCTTTATAACTGGACCAAATTTTTACTCGCCACAGTAAAAATTCCACTCGTCAATGGCAAGTTGTCGAGTGGAAATTTCGCACCCTGTTATTATAGTACATTCTTTTAAGAATAAGTTAGTATACTTTTCTAAAATGTATTATTTAAGTTATCGGTGTAGTTTATGGATAAGTTATTTTGTGGTTAAAACACTGTTGCTTGTGTGAATCTTTGATGGATTCTAAAAAATTGCCAAAGCTCTGTTATAAAGTAATAAGAGAACATGCACATAAAGCTGATAATATTACAGACTGGTGATGAATGCAAAGGAGAGTTTGTACCTGCTGCTAAAGAAAAGAGATGCCAGCACCAAACAGTGACTGAGATTTGAATACTGCACAGGAGAGTGTAATTCCTGTCATCTACTGCACAGTATTCTGGACAGTTGTATTCAAACATTCATCACGAGAGCAGGGGCCACTTTACAATTTTGGCAGCCCTAAGCAAATTTTTTGACGGCCTCCTCTAATAGATATTACGCCAGGGCAGCTTATAGATATCATGTGCCCCCAGGTAAATTTTCTCACTGTGATCCCTAATCTCCCCCCCCCCCTCCATTACAAAATAAAAAGCTACTATATTAAGATTCAACTTATTCTAATATTATAAGTTAATACAAATTTAAATAACATTTTATTATTATTATTATTTTTCTTTTATAAAAATTGAATTGGATCCAGCATATTTAGAAGTATAAGAAAAAATAAACAAGTTGAATCAAACCTTTAGCTTTTCACCTGACTGTGCTAAAGGTTCAATTGGGAAAAGTCTTAAAATTTCTGTTTATACTAATCTTCATTCTCTAAATGACATCGCATGTATTGATGTATAATGGAACTACTGTACATCAATACTGTTATACCTGTACATGTATTCATATACTATGTACAGCTTGTACCATAAACTGTTTGGCCGAAAATTTGAGTAAAAACTATTACAATGGAATGTAAAAGAAACTTTTTGCATGGCCAGAAGAAAAGGGAATTTAAAATCCGTCATTCCCTCACCATTGCTTAGCTATCAGATTGCATCACAAAACATAGTGAATCTATCAAGTTGCTACATTTTTACCACCGAAAAAGTTCCAGAGTGAATAATAATATAATATTAAAATATTACTGTTATTATTATTATTATTTTTTTAAATTAGTTCTTATTTTTATTATAATTTTAATCCTTCCATAATAAATGATAATTTTACATTTTACATTAAACCAGAGGATAATTCTAATGGTAAAGCGGGCCCTGCACGAGAGGTCTGCGTTACCTCTAGTCGTCTAATGCAAACTTCTTATTCGATGTATCATGTTTATTCAAATTATTGACCTTTGTGTGCTCAGAATAAATCTCATAGTAAGTTCATTTAAGCAAGTTCTGTAAAACCCGAGAATAAATATCAATGTGATTCATTAATATGGAAAGATTTATTTGTGTAGTGGCTAGGATTTGTTCTTTGCTCGGGGATCTGGTTGATGGGTGAATAATCCAATTTTACTTTACTGATTTATAATGCAGTGAATTCCAATTAAAATACAGTATTATAATTAAATATTCGATTTAATTCAGTTTGATTCATGATGAAAATCCTAGTAATTGTTCTTTAATGAATAAATTTATTAGTCGAGAATTCTCATATGGATTTATATCCACAGACACTGACTTACAATAAATTTTTTAAACTCTGAGTTAGATGGACTCACCAGATTTTCTAAAGAAATTATAGAAATTTTTGAATGCTTCTCAACGTAGGATCCCATGCACATTAAAATGAGCTCTTTTGGAAAATGTCTAAATTGGGTTCAGAAGTTAAAAATTTATTTAAACAATGTTAAAGAAGTTGCTGATATGGAAAACGAATACAAAGACATTTTCAATCTGTTTGTGAAAAATGTGCAACTTTAAATTTCACCCATAAATGCAATATTTTCATAAGTAAATATAAAAATGTGTACCCGAACAATTGTGTTATGCTGGAACTGTTGCTAATTATTCCAATAAGTTCAGCTGCTGTTGAGCAATTTTTTAGCACTCAAACAGACTGAAAACCAATTACAGAAATCGAATAAAAGATGTGACTTTATTATTATTTTTTATGAGGATTAGAAACTCTAAAATGATGTTAGAATCCTTTAATTATGGAAAAGCTATAAAACTAGTCAATGCAAAGATCAAAAGACAATATTAAAGTAGTCTTTCTCTTTTCCTTTCTTTTTTTGAAAATGAAATTTTTAAAAATAATTGTTTTGATTTGTAACAGGGCTCTTAGAAATCCCTGTCGACATTTAGACTTAAATAGGATTGTCCCCCTCAAAATTCAGACCTTATTTCAAACCATGGATCATGAATTTTTTTTTCTCTCAAGTCAGCAGACATTACAAAACAATAATTTTTTAAATTTAAAGAACTACAATATGGGATTTAAATATTTCATTTAGTAATTATCCTTATTGAAACTTTTTTTCTCACACCTGTTGCTGCATTTATTTTTCAGAATGGGTTTGGGAAGCCGACTGTTCCAATGAAGAGTACAGAAAAATTTTGAGCCTGTTTAATGATAAGGAAGAGTGCCCTTATTCCATTCATAAAATTGGTAAGAAAGCTTTTAGAATCTTTCTTTGGTACAAAAATGTTTAATAAACAATTTTTAAGTTTTTATTTACGTGTTCTCGGTAAGCACAATAAGCTTTACAAATAACCAAATTTTAACACTAAATTAATTTTTATTAAAATGCCTATCATTAAATGTCAATTACCATAATTTAGTGTATATAAGTCGCAGCTTATTAAAATGTGGTGAAAAAAAAACAATGCTCTTAGATAAACCGCACCGGAAGGTAAGCAAGCATTGTTACGATGATGTGACAGATAAGTAAGGAAAAAATATATCAGTCTTCTGACATCTACGCAGGCTAATAGAAATAAATTATTAATTATAAATGAAGATAATAAATGATTTAAAAAATAATTCGGTATAAAGAAAATAAAATCAAACTATACCAGTATGCAGATGTAATGCAATAAATATGAGAAACACGGGAACAAGATGGGGGGAATCCGGGCACATATACAAAGTCTTAAAAATAATTAATTATAAATAAAAGTAATAAATTATTTTAAAAGGCACTGTATAAGAAAATAAAATTAAATAAAACCAAAATTAAAGCCAGTATACAAATATGATGCAAAAAATCAAAAACAAGGGAACAAGATAACGAACTCCAGACGTATATGCAAATTAATATAAATAAGAGATTATTAGTTAATAAATAAAAGATTATAAGCGTGAATCGGTGCTCGAGAAACTCGAATACTAAACTTCTGTTTTCGTGGAAGATCGACTGTACCAAAAAGTATGGACGACGGAATTTGTCATTATCGTTAGATAGATAAGCCGCAGTCCTAAAAAATCAATATTTTTTTAAAGATAGCCCGCAATTTATCTTCACTAAATTACAGTAAATGAATTAATCCATTTTTTTCTTTTCTTTTTCCTTTCTGTCTTTTTTTTTTAATAAATATTTTTATGTACACATATATTATTGTTGTAATTTAATGGTAATTTGATGACAATTGAGTTATAGGTTGTAGCTTACATCCTTATATATATATGAAGCTTATTTACAGAAATATGCCAGAGTCGCTAAGTTAATTATCGACAGAAAAAAAAAAAAAAAAAAAAACAGACCTAAAAGAAGAAAGAAATCAGGTGAGACCTGCTTACAATGCTAAACACTATTACCTTTTTGTGAAGCTACAATGAAAAACACCATTTTTTATACCTCAATCAAGAGATTTATTTGCATGAGCCAGTCAAAAAGCAACATGAAATCTCTAATGATGCCACCCTGTGGCTGAAACATGTACCAATTAATTCTATAATTAGGATCCACGGACAACAAGGATGAAAAAGCTAAATTAGCATCATAATGGCAACAGTAGAAAGGCAAACAAATGTAACATTTGCTGAGAAATACAAGTAGTGTGTGAAACTTATTCCAACTTAAAGAAAACTTAATTAAAGGAATCTGAAAATAGGATAATAGAAAGGAAATAACTTAAGTAATTAAAGATAAATAAATAAATGTTTTGTATATATGTGAGGACACATGATAATTTTTTCACTGTTTATCAAATATATATGAAATATAATGGATAAAAAAGAATTAATATTTTTATATTTTAAATTATTATTTTCCTATTTTCAGGATATTTTTTTTATATTTCAGAGTAATATTGCAAAATGAATTAAAAGAGATTTAAGCATAAAAAATAACGAACGGAAATTGCAATCGCGATAATTTAAAATAAACAAGTTAATCATTCAAGATATTTTGATATCTGGAAATATTCTATAAATAAGTTTAATGAGCAATAAAAAAGTATTTGGCACCGGAAAGATTCAATACAAGAATTAAATTAGCGATGTTAAAAGAAATAGAAGATTTATGGTTCTAAATTAGAGTTTGATTACTTATGTCAAAGATAAAGCAATAAATAATTGTATTAACAGGGCCCACAACTAGTCTATAAAGTCTATAAGAGTCTGCATATTTAATATTGAGTCAACAAAAGTCTATATATTAAAAAATTAGTCTATAAAGTCTATTTTTCCAGCAGATACGCATATAAAATTTTCAGATGTATTTTATATCCCCCCCCCCTCGTTTTCACCTATAAGTTCCATCTTTATTGCTAATGTATATCCTTCTTTTATGTTAAATGTTAAGTAAATCACATAACTTATTTTATATATTTATATCCTTGTCTTGGGATCTCAGGAATGGCTCTAACGATTTTGGTTAGAGTTTGGGGTTAGGGGATTTTTGGGTTCAAAAAACGATTGGGCTTATCCTCATCTTCAGGAAAATTCCCATTCGCTCTTTACCCTTTATCTGCCAGTTGTAACAGTGGCAGAAATTGGGTTTACTCAGAAATGGATATAATGATTTTGATGAAAAAGTTTGGGGTTAAGTGTATTTAGAGGGCTAAATCGATTGGACATATTCCCATCTTTTAGAAAATTTACATTCACAGCAAACCCATCAGCTGCCAATTGAAAAATATGACAAAATTTAGGTTCACTAGGAAATTAATGCGACGATTTTAATAAAAACTTAGGTTTAAATGTTTTTGAGATGACAAAGATGACAAATCCCATCATCTTCACAAAAATTAGCCTTCCATTCATTGTAAAATAAGGCAGAAACTTGGTTTTCTCAGAAATAAACTGAACTGTTTTGATAAAAACATAGAAATAAGTTTTTTTTTTTTTAAATGAGAAACTTATCTGACGCCCGAGCAACTCGTGCATGTCCTGGTGTCCTGAATGGGGCCTGTCATGTGGCAGTGGAGGCCAGCTTATATAAAGGAGAAGCGTGTGCATCCTGCCCAGTTGGCATAGCTCGACTGGTGCAGTTGAACGCCGTAGGGAGCATGGCTTTGTGGATGGTCGAGCACCGTCCTCAGAAGGTAAACTGGCCCTTCTGGCCGTGGAACAGTTGGGACCCGAGGCAGACGGGCCTGCTGTTGACCAACCTAGGTTAGTCCGATGGGTTGACGTAAGCTTTGGGAGTCTAAGCTGTCCATATCTGGGCTGGTACTTGCTGTCGCGTGATGGGTTACTGCTGTCATGATGACAGAGACTTCTCCTTCGGGGACAATAAATATTTTGGACTGCATGGACCACAAAACGAGCCTAGGTTGGTTGGTTGTGCGACGCAAGTGCCGGTTTCCATTATATCCTCGTCTTGAGGAAAGTTAGCATTCACTGCTGTATTAACCCTCATGTCACCATATCAAAATATGGCTGGAATTTGGTTTTCTTGGAAATTGCTCGAACAATTTTGATAAGTGTTTAAGGTTTGGGGGTTTTTTACATGACAATTCAAACTGAATTTTCCTCATCTTCAGGAAAGTTAATGTTAACTGTTAGCCTTCACTCTGCCCTTTGCAAAATTACAACAGAAACTTTCTAGGAAATGGCTCTAACAGTTTTGATAAAAATTAACTTTAAGGGTTTTTTTTTTTTTTTAGACGAGAAACCAGTCTTATTGCTCCTCATCTTCATGGAAATTAGTATTCACTATTAATTTTTATTTTTATTTATTTTTTAATTAGTTGGTACTTAAATGATTTTGAAAAATATTTCAAGTTGGTGTTTTTTTTAAGGTGACATTTCGAACTGAAATAACTCAATTTCATTTTAATTAGAGCTTACCGATAACCCGCTTACTAACTGGAAGAAATGTGTCATAAACTTTGTTTTCCTAGAAATTGCTGAATGATTTTGAAAAAAAAAAAAAGTTTAGGGGTTAATTTTTAGTTGAAAAAGGGTCTCACTTACCTTATTCTTCAGAAAAATTAGCCATCACGGGCCTAGAATAATCTATAGTAGAAATCTTGTCTACTAGGAAACTGAATGGTTTTGATATGAAATTATAGTTAGAGATTTGATATGATAATTCAATTTGAATTTCCCTTATCTCCAAACTTTCAGTTGTAATTTGCATTGCACCCTGGAAAAATAAATAATAAATATAATTATCTTTAAACAAATTACTGTATACACACCCATGATTTTAACTATGAGGACGAATGAACTTGGTCATCCAGGTACTAAAGTAAATTTAAGTCTATAAATTTCCAGTTTTAGTCTATAAAGTCTATATATATTTGAGGTAAAAACTTGTTGTGAGGCCTGTATTAATGACTTGGCGGGTTAAGGTTCCAGACGGTCTGGGAAAAACTAAAGTACAGCCAATAAGGAACAATGGAGAGGCGTGTTATTAAATGGGTAGCCAATAAAAGGAAATTAGATATACACCAAATTACTCCAAAAATTAAGGGTTTAAAAGATGGAACTCGCCAAAATTTGGGATCTTCCTTAATTAGCTCTTGCCAGTAAAATCTAGTAAATCTGTGCCACCGAATTTGAAAGTTAACGTGCGTGGGCCGGTTCGCCGGCAAATTCCGTTTAACACGGCGGGGCCGCTTTAAGAACCCCCCAACTTCATTGCCTTACCGGACTCGGTTTCCCAGCCCTGAAATAGATTTTAAATAAAGAATTTCCAGCTAGCCTGACTAGATTATGTGTTCCACGACTGTCACATAGAAATTCGTCACATATATATATATGTGATAAATTTCCGTCACAGCTTCTGGAGTCAGTAAATTGCAGTCAGGGCTCTAGAAACACAAGTAGGCTTGCAATACATAACTTTATTTTAATACCAATGATGGCTGGAGATGGTCAAAGACAATGGACAGTTCAGATTTTGTAAGCAGCTGAGTTAACTGAATTCTGCAGTTCCAGACAGCGGGTACAGAAATAGGCTGAGGTTTCACATTACTATGTTGAACGAACTCGCCGTTACTTAGTTTTCGGATCCGGTGGCCGGTGTTTAGTCAATTGTTGTCATAGTAGAACTCTGGAAGTCTTTTAATTTTGGCGTGTCTCCTCTTTTATAGTTATAATTTTGGCATATTTCTGGTGTAATCTTAATCTCCTCCCCATTTCTTTATTTTTCTATCTTTTTAAAAGAATTTACTGCCTAATATGTGAGATTTCCTTTAAGTCATTTTGCAATATTAATTTAAAATATGAAAATAATACCCTAAAATACGAAAATAATATTTTAAGATATAAAAGTACTAATTTAATTCTTACCTCCTTTTCTATCCTATTATATATATATATACACACACACACAAAAGCTCTGGTCCTGCTTTGCCCGAAGCCAAATTGAGAAATTCTGCTTGAAGTCCAGGCCAGGCTCTCAAGCACAGATCCATGCAGATATCTAATGCATGCAATACCATTTATCAGAGAGGGAAAAAAAAGAAATTGAGAATCATTAATATCTGTGTAAATATATTACTTTCTATGTTTCATTTAAAGTAACATATTTTTCAGTGAAATAAATTTCATGAACGAAAATGTATATTTTCTGAAAAACTATTTTAATTCAGAGGATGGTAGTTTTTAAACTGTTTTCATATTGCACAAAATGCAAGCAAAACACACATTTGATATAGGTAGCTAATTTACAATTTTACATAATTCTGTAAAACAGGTGAATAATATTTATCATATCATATATTCCTTTTCTGATGATGCTTGATAGATTAAATATCTGATGATGTCTGTTTAAATATCAGAATAAATATCTGATGAAATCCTGATCTGATTTTGAATAGCAGAATATTTAGAAATGTATTCACACAAATAATTCTCACAGTTTCCTTTAAAAATTCTTGCTTCTAATAGAAAAATAATTTATATTCAAAATGTATTGATCCTTTTAAATTGATCTGTCTGAAACTGGTTGATAACCTATTTCTTTACCTGTGTGTGCTTACAAAATATTGAAAACTTATTATGTCTGTTTATAGCATCGAAAGGCTGTACATTCGAAAAGCAAATTGGCCAGTGGTTTGGTCCTAATACAGTTGTCCAAGTTCTAAAGTAAGTGACGGATTTCTAATGCTTGCATTTACATTGGTTTTTTTTTTTTTTTTGTGATCTTGTTACTGCATGTTATTTGTATGTGGTACTTTATATTATATGTTTTTTTTTTTTTTTTTTTTTTTTTTTTTAAACTTTCTTTTACACATAGAGATGTGTGCAAAAAAAAAAAAAAAAGCATCAAATACTGTCATCTGTGTTAAGCACAGAAAACAGTAACTATGCTGCTACCATCATCATGATTGGATGAAAATTTAAAAAAAAAAAAAAAAAAGTATATACACAGTTTGAACAAAAACAAAATACAGTAGAGAGTCTGAAATCCGCCGAAGTTCAAAATCCACTCAGCTTGTCAGATACTAGCAGGCTTCGGCCGTTTCGCTGGGTACTATATTTAACGGATTTCTTTTTAATTGAATAATTGAAACGTTTAAATAAATATTTTCGATTGGTGACTATTTTCTTCACAGTTTTAGTATGGAATAATTCCTCATAACGTAGTTCTAGTTCAACATAAAATACACTCAAATCAATAAAAATCAAATAAACCAATCAAACCTTTCGTAATTTCTCATAACGTAGCTCTAGTTCAATGTAAAATACAGACACTAAAATCAATGAAAATCGAATAAACCAATCAAATCTCTTGTAATTCCTCATAAAGTAGCTGTAGTTCAATGCAAAATACACTCAAATCAAATAAACCAATCAAATCTCTCCTAAGATTCTCCATTCTGCATCATTATAGAAATGGGAAGTTTTATTTTCATGTTTTTATTAATTAAAAGAAAACTAATGAATTTTTTGATTAGTTTTCTAATAAAAAAATCACAGTGATCCTTTGGAGGGCACCTTTGTGTTAAATTACATAACTGTCCAAGCTACCGTTTTCAAGAACAGTGAAATATACATATATATATATATATATATATATACAAATATTGCTCACTTAATAGTATAAGATAAACAATGAAATTCACTGTTAATAAGTTACAAAACTGCAAATCAGTAATCTTGAAAAAGATCTTGATTGTGCATTCTGTACTTGCATTTTATGATTACAAAAAAGTTGTAATAATATAAAAGACTGACAGAACCAAGTTACTGATAATGAAGTTATTGACAGTATATTAAATCCATCAAAAGAAAATTATGATGATGATATCAATGAGGAATACAATAAAATTTATTTTTAAAAATGCTATCTCATGAAACCATAACTGTTGGCAGAACTAACTTAAATTCTTATTGGGGGAGGGGGGGGGGGGATCGTGTTACAGAACAAGAAATAATCATTATTTACAATATGCAAAAGAAATAAAGAAATCTCAATGTATAATTTAAAAGAAACTGCATGTGAACAGATTTTATCTAAATTTGATAATTTATTATTATTATTATTGTTTTCATTATATATGATTATTTAATGTTCAGAGTTATTCCTATGTACCTAATAATTTAATATTTAAGTGAAATTGTGTCAATATTCAGTTGTACGTGTTTAGTTTGAATAATATATTGCTTTTATTATTCAAAGTGGGTCCCAAAATTTACCAAATCCTGAAAGCCGCACAACCTCTGGTCTGAAGCTGTGCGGATTTTTGGCTCTACTATATATCTTATATTTCATGAAGGAAAACTTAAATTTTTAACACACAATGTGGCAAAAACATACAGACCCATTCAGGGAAGAATTCTGTTATGAAAATTTAAGGCTACTTGTTCATAAAAAAGAAAAACCATTACAAAAACCAATGCCCATAATAATAATCATTAAGAATTAAATAGATTTTGGGTAAGACAAGTACAAATTCTGTATTTTTTGAATTTTTAAAGCAGAATTAAAAAAAAAAAAATCATTGAGTAATTCTCTTAACAATTCCCCCTATAAAATAAAATGGGATTCGACTGTCGGCGACAATGTGTGGCGAGTCTCCAAGAGCTATAGAATGTACACAGATGCCTTATTATTTATATAGATTATCCAACCATTATACATGCATAATAGTCATTAAAAAATACTATAGCTTTCTAGCTTTATACATATTTAAAACCATTAAATCGTAATTTCTATGTTTTGTCTATCTTTTTTTTTTTTTAAATTGAATAATTAACTATATATTTTTCTTTGAATAGTTTTGTTTACTTTTGTATCCTTTAATATATTGGTTTTATTTCGCAAAATTTTCATATTTTAGAGACTAAAAGTCTTTTCAGAAAATTTTCTGGAAAATCCAGAATCCTACTGATATCTTCTAGGCAGGGCTGTGGGGAGTTGAAGTGGGGTAGGTTTGTGAGTAGAGAGAGTCAAGGTCACTAAAAAACATGACAACTCCTTTTAGACAATTTGAAGTGAAATAAAACAAAATGCATTTTATATCAAATTGATTTTATTTACTATATACATGAAAGAGTAAAAAATAAAAACCCTTTTTAAAAATTATAAATCTCTATTCAAAATTATGGATTAATAAATACCCCTGTGAACTTAATTTCATGGCAAGACATTTTATAATGCAAAAGTCGAAAATTCGAAAACCTCAAGAGCAAAATTAACTCTGACTAATATGCAATTTTCAAGTGTTGATGGTTAACTTTTTCATATTAATTGAACCTAAGCTAAAGTGGGTTTTAAAAGCGAACTCCTTACTCAGGTGAGGTGCCTATCATGTCTAAGATTGCATTTTTCTACATAGCCTAGAAAGACCTTCCATCTTTTCATGCGACATTTCACTGCATCCGTCATTTTTACTATATACATTAATGGATACCAAGTTATTTTAGGGTTCATTGGCATGTTAATAATAAATAAGTGTAGGGAAGAAGGATGGACGTGATACTTGTCATAACTTTGTCATTAAATAATTAAATTGGTTCAGGGCTGTAGCTAGAAGAGGCCAGGATGGGTAATGCTTTCTCATTAAACAACTAAAAATTTCCAAGATATTTCTATTTTCATTTTTTTCTCCTTCAAAGACAAAATTGCATAATTTAAATTTATTATACGCTAGCTGACTTCGGCGACCAGTTGGTTCATGACCATAGGTGTCAACTTTTTAAAAAATCTGGGGGGGCGAGTTTCAGTGGAGCTATGTTCAAATAAGATTTAAAAAACTTTAGAATTTATATATATCGCATGTGATACTCCTCATGTGGGCCCCTCGCATGTGATACCAACAATACGGCTGTTAAAATGCATTCTTTATAAAAATTTTAACTTTCTATAAAGGGAAAAACACAACTGATTTAATTGTGAATCAATGAACAAAATAATGAAACAAATCAGTAGGCAAGAAAAAGGAAAACTGGTCTAATTGTAAAGTAATGAACAAAATAATGAAACAAATCTGTAGGCAAGAAAAAGAAATATTTAATCCGAACTGATATCAATCTTATCAAAAAGTAATAAGGAGAAATACAATTTCCGTAACTTTAAATTAAAAAAATTCTAAAGGTGATAAATGACTGGATTGAACCTGGCTACTGAACTAATAAGTTCATTAATGAAAATAGAGACTAATTTCTTTTCATACATACATATGAAACTAGTATGTTGTGGCCACCACAAGACTTTCTTCTATATTTTCCTATATACATATTTAATCAGTAACAATATTAAAAAAAAAAAAAATTTTTTTTTTTTTTTTTTTTTGCTAAAAGTAAAAACTTTGTTTTAAATTATCACATATTTATAGTTCAACCATTCATTTTAAAGGCATTGACGAGATCTTTCGAAAGATACCCATCTTCAAAATTTACCCCCCCCCCTTGGGGGGGAAGCGATGCCCCCACATGCACAAAAATTTTTTCCTAGTTAACTATTGCTATTATCAATAACTCATATTAATTTTACAATCACAAGTTAAAAATAACTCTCATTATGTACATTTATACGAAATTTTGTCCTATATTGCCATGTTAAAAATTTAGAAAACATGAGATCACAGCGCCACCTGTTGAGCGATTGATCCCCAAATGTAATCAGCACCAGTTTATGTCAGGGACCAACTAAATACCAAGTTTGGTTAAATTTCGTTTAAAAAAAGAAAAAAAAAAAAAAAGTTTTTTTTTCATTAAAAGTAAAAAAAATCGATAACTTTGTTTTAAATTATCACAGATTTATGGTTCGACCATTCGTTTTAAAGGTATTGACGAGACCTTTCCAAAGATACCCATCTTGAAACTTTGCCTCCCCCCCCCCGAGGGGGGGGGGTACTGCCCCCCCAGTTGGGGGGAACCGATGCCCCCACATGCACAAAATTTTTTTCCTAGTTAACTATTACTATTATCAACGAGACCTTTCGAAAGATACCCATCTTGAAAATTTACTTCCCGGGGAGGCCGCCCCCCGAAGATTTAAAAGTGGGGGGGCCAGCCCCCCCTGCCCCCCCGTAGTTTACGCCTATGTTCATGACCCTTTAAAAATCTGATGGTATTAAACTCGTGCTCAGTGGCACCTGCTCCCTGTTTCAGAACTTACAACAATTTTTTTCTAATAGTGAAAATACCTTTAAAAATTTTCATTGTAGTGTAGCAAATTCCCGCTCACTGGCAAAAGTGGCTAACTCTCAATGTTACATGATGTTAAACAGCCTGTTTGCTCTCCGTGCAAACAATTGTTTAAAATTCTGACTGTAGCAAACCCCCACATGGTGGTGTCATCAATGCCCTCATCTGTTCTTTCCCATGAAATACACTGTTCGCTCACCTTGAAAACGACCTTTGAAAATTCTCACCATGGCAAACTCCCACCCGGTGGCTTCAGTCCCTTAATCTCTCCCTCTAATAATGTTACACTTTGATAATAAAATAAAAAATAAATTAAATTTGTGCAATTTTATTTTCAGACAAAAAAGATTTTATCAGCAACAAAGAAAAAATTAATCAGCAACTGTTTAAATTTTGTGTGTATAAAATAAATTAATCTTGATCGTATTTGGGTGTTTATTGTTTGGAAGGTGGCGTTACTCTTCTGCATATTCACCATTTAATTAGAGGCTATATCTCAGCTTCTGTCGAACATTATAGAGTTAACAAAATGTACCCGTCGCTCTATTTTTTTTACTCACGTTTCAATTTACATGTATATCGGCTGAAAGGTGGCAGTATTATGCTCCATTTTTCCTTATTTGTGAAAAAGCTATGTCTCAAAATCTAATGTACATAACTGCACTGTTTTTTTTTTTTGTTTTTTTTTTTTTTTTTTTTTTAAATTTATGTGTGTATTTAGTGTAAGGTTATTTGTCATAAATCATGTAAAAAAAAAAAAAAAAAATCCTCAGCTTTGGCAAAATAAAAAGTAAAAAAATCATTTATCATAGTGCATCTATTAATAAATAACTTCGATGTTACAGATGGAGTATCAAATGGGAATTTTCTTACACATGTTTAAATTTGTTTGTCTATTGGTAAAAAAAAACTATACCTCAAAATATTAATAAATAGCTTTGATAAATTTTAGACTCAGAATGGCTAAGCTATCAAGGGCAATTAGTGATTTCTGTTGAAATCCATCTAAAACAGGGCTGGTCAACTCAAAGGCTGCCTACTGTGTGAGTTCTGAAGCCCACGGCAGAATTCAGGAAATTTCTAATTTGACATCTTTGGTTAAAATATCTAATATTAATAAATTGTTTCTGACTTTTTTAATGAAAATACCAATTAAGGTAGCTAAAAAAACAAATATCATGCTCAGTGATGTTAATAAAATATTATCAGATCAATGACTGATTCTTACTATTATACTTATGAATGTATAATCATAAGTTTTTGATTGTTTTACAGTTATTTTATGAATAAAAATATATTTAATACACATATTTTCTGTTTTAAATCCTCACAAGCAAACCGGAAAAAAAAATTACTATATTTATAGGGTTCATGCATTTATACAATGAGGTCCAGGCCCAGCTGTGTAAAATAGATTTTCAATGCAGCTTGCCAAGAGTTTTGGGTTGGACAGGCTTGGTCTAAAATTTGCAAAACTTTTAAATTGTTTTTTTACTCTACTAGAAAATAAAAATAGAAAAAAGAAAGAAAAAATATCAACTATTATTCCTTTAAAAGTAATTTTTTTCTATTTACATAAAGAAAGAAAAATGAATTTAAATAAATCTAATCTAATTTTTTTTTTTTTAAAGTGATTCTTCAGATTTTTTAACTGCATACAGGTGAGCAGTAACAGTGACCGTGTACCAATTTCTGCTTAAATCAATTTAAAATTGAAAAAACTTAAAAATGCTTTTTTTTTTTTTTTTAATTCTCAGTACCTTAATTATTTCCAGTCACGTGGTACATTGAAAATTGAAAAGCAATTATTTCCAACTGGAAGAATCATCTGCCAGAATGTCTGATACTGTAGAATGATAAGACTTCTCCTTATATTATTATAGATTTATATCGATATCTTTACCACAAACACAATGGGTATTGTATTACACCAGTACCCATGATTTAGAGCATACATTCACTGTTTTCCTAACTGAATACTTTGGAGGAATATTGATTAGTTTATTACTCACTCAGATTCATTTTTAAAACATTGGATTTTTCAACTTGTTGTACTTTAACTTTGCATCTAGAAGGTATGAACTATCCATATACTTATTTCTTAATCCATTTTCTATAGCTTATATTTTTTAAAATGTATTTTAAAGAAATAAACTGTAGCATGTGTGTAATGTGTATATGTATGCAGGAGTCAGAGTTGTTTATTTTTTCCTGATGACTCTGTAGCCCCTGTATATGAGGCATAAAATTATTAATTTTAGTTATTTTACAGTTTAGCATAAAGGCAACATAACTGACATTGAATAAATGTACCCCATTTAATATTACCAGCAGATTTTATTTTCCCCCATAACAAAAGTATCTAGATAAAGTAGACTAGACAATCATAGAAAAAATGAATGACAAAAATAAGTATTCATTTGTACAAACAACTTCTGCTAGAAAAACTTTTGTAATCTAATGGGTTTTATAATAACGCAATTTTGCTAGACAAACAGGGTTGGTCAAAAGCCCAACCTGAAGAAACCTGGGTGGGTTTTTTCAATATAAAACCCGAGCAAAACCTGAGTTTGTTTATTCAAAATCCTTATTGTACTTTCATCTAACTGTGAAGAAACATGTAAATGTGAAACAGATATAATGTGCATCAGTTCAACATGGACAAAGAATTTTCAAAAATATTGAACATGTTCAAATCGTTCTATAGAAAAAAAAATCTCGAAAATATCCCAATGAAAAAGAATTTATAATTATCTCATTAAAACACGGTGAAATTTTTTTATAAACAAATACTACAGAGTTGTTTGTCAATAAAAAAAATTGTAGGAATCAAGGAATATAAGATAAAAAAAAAGAAAATTGAAGGAAAAAAAAAAAAAAATCTGAAAAACTTAACTGTGAAATACCAATAATAGAAGAACAATAATTGAAAACATTTGATAAAAATCACTGAATACAAAAAAATTGATAAAACACTAAATCACTACAGTAAAACCTTGATCTATCGTTTTTCACGGGGTGTGTGAAAAAAAGCTATGAAAGCAGGAAAACGACGAATGTGGATTAAAGTAAAAAGAAAACAATGTTTATGAATTAACAGACACAATTTGTAGAGTATACTACTAATAAAAACTCATTTGTTACTTTCCAAACTGTCAAAGAAATAAATCAGTGTTGTAAGTAAAATTTATTTTTAAAAATAAATAATTTTATGTTTTTTTTTTTCTTTAATAATTCTTCCAGATTTACAATATTTTTCTGGTCCTTTTCTGTAATTTCATGTGCTTATATAAAAGTTTGTGCATTTTCAAACGCCCTAATTACGTCATCGGTATGAAAACTATCCTCAGTTTCTTCGTCATTATTTTCATTTTTTCTTTGGAATCACACATTTCTTTTATGCTTTAAGATACCACATGATGCAATGTCTTGATTAATGCAAATATTATCACTAAAATTTGTATCAGACACATCCTCTGTTACACGCAACCACTCTTCATCTGCATTATCAGCATCATCATCATTTTCTTGCCCTTCTGTTTGGTATTCATCATTTTTTTCACACGTAACTGCATTTCATGAAACAATTTTCTGGATTGCTCAAGAGGTTACTTGCTGCCATGCTGAAATTACAAAATGAATAGATGGTCCGGAGACAATTTTGATCCTTCATAGAAATGAGGAAAAGAGTTATTTTAGGATGAAAGAAGGAATTCCAGTTTGTATGCCATATGGAACCGCTTGACCTTCAGCAGGAAAATTTTACAACAATGAATGTGGTAAAATGACTTTTTTAAGCAGAGTACATGCAGGTTTCATTAACAATAAATACAATTTGTGCAGAGACCATAGAAATAATACAATCAATGCGGGAATGATAGATCAGGGTTTCACTGTCTTTAAATCCAGTTTTTTTGTTTTGAAAAACATCATAAGCAAAATTTTTAAATTATTTAAAAGACATTAATTTAATTTTTTTAAAGTTCTTATAACTTAAAGAAGGATTTTAGCAATTTTAAAATTATATTTTTAAAATTTTGATTTTAACGAATAATTATCATTTTATTTTTGAAGTCATCTTATTAATGTATTTCATATTACAAATAGAAAAAAAAAATTACTCAAACCCAAGGAAAAGCCCTGATAAAACTCCCCCCCCCCCCAAAAAAAAAAAAAAAAAAAAAAAAAAGTCACTGGGCTGGGTTTTCCAATCTTGTAGACAAATAAAATGATACTTTAAAAAAAATTAAAGAACACGCTTTTATAGAAATGTGAACTAAAAAGCGCAAAATATCTATCTTAGTATTAAAATGCAGGGTAAGAGAAAATCGTGTGAGTGACACACCATAATATTTACATATACTTAAATCTTTAATTAAAATAAAAGCGTGCTAAAAAGAAGGTTTGAATGTTTTTATTTATTTATTTGAAATAATAAGAAATATATTCACTTACTTATTTTTGGCATCAATTTGTTTATTCCTTTTAAATAATTTTAAAGTTAAAAAAATGGGGTTTTTACTTAATGCTTTGCCCCTGGAACCTGCCCCTGAAGGGATAGGTGCCTGGAAACACTTGTATATAGTATTGTCATCGATAATGAAGTCGTGTGCAAAATTTCAGGTCAATTGGACGACCAGAAGTAACCGAAAATTGATTTCCAAGATTCCGTTACATACATTAATAGTTACATCATGTCAAATGAATAAAAACGTGTTAAAAAGTCTAGAAATTACTTAATATTAATTGAATAAATAACATAATGAAGGAATGAGAAATAAATAATTTAGAATTAAACAAAAAACATTTTTAAAAAATCTCCCCTGACTGGGCTCGAACGTTAGACCTTTAGGTTTGTAGCCCGGAGCTTTACCTCACAGCCACAGCGTTCACATAGGGAGAGTCTTTTTTTACAATATAGATTTTTTGTTTGCTCCCAGAACGGTTATAAACCTACATACAGGTGAAGCTAATAAAAGCGTGTTAAAAATATATTGAATTGTAATAAGAACAAAATAAATAAATTGAATCTTTTAAAATGAAACAGGGAGCTGTGAAAATAAATTTTCACCCAATGTAACTTTATTAACCCAGTACATGGAGTTACTATGGCATTTAAATCGGATCCAGTGAAAGTTATGCATGTGACTTTTCTCTTTAGGGGTATGTTTTTTTTAAAAACTATTCCCAAGGGTGTTTCAGCCTGATTTTATAGCAACCAGCAGGATATTGAAATAGGATTGCATTGGGCTTGATAAATTTATTTTTTCTAATATTTTTAGAATCAATTGGTTTAAATTTTTCTACAGAAATTGGAGTAAAACACTGAAAATGATAAATATATTTTTCAAGTTGTTTGAATGTTTTCCGATTTTTTTTAAAATGAAAAGCGCTTTTCCATGAAATGAATGTTCTGGATTCTCTTGCAGGAGACTTGCTGAAGAAGATAGTAAAACTGATGTTATAGTCCATGTTGCAATGGATAGTACTGTTATAAAAAGTGAAATCAGTGAGTAAAAGATTTTTAAATCCATATTTAAGATAAACATTAGTGTTTAACATTGGTATGCATTCTTTACTTACATAAGAAATAAGTATTGGATTTGTGAAACATTTTTTCCTCTTTTTTTTTTTTTTTTTTTTTTTTTTTCTTTTGAATGTATTGACACATTTTGAGATATTCTGAAACAAGATTTCAGTATTTGTAGAAAAGGTGTTACTGTGTGTAAGTGCACAAATCTTGATACCGTAAAATCCCGAAAGTAACCCCCTCTTTTTGAAAAGCAAAATGGATAAATTTCAGGTGGAGGGGGTTATAATCAAGATTCTTTAAAAAAATGAAGAAAAGGGAGGGGAGGTTATCTATATTCAATATAGGGACTACTTTCGGGATTTTACGGTACTTACTTAAAAGGAAATATTAAAGGTAATTTCTTACTTTGAAGGTAAAAAAAACTTTGTAATGATTCCATTGATAACATGAATCCGGCACTTTATGAAAGATTAGTTAAATTAGAAATAATATATAAATATTAAAACTTAATTCAATGCTAAATTTAACTTGCAATGCCGACGTACCGTAAGTGCGCCCGAAGATTGGATGTAGCTTTGTTGGATGGAGAAAAAAAAAAGAGGGGGTGTTACTTTCAGGATAACGGAGACATTTCACTTTCAGCGAGAAAAGGGGGGGGGGTTATATTCGATGGGGGGTTACTTTCGGGATTTTACGGTATGTAGGAGGGTCCATGATAAAAGTCTATGTTGATTCAGTTTGAATGAATAGGTTATGCAGCAAGATAACTTGGTTTGCTGGAAGACAATATCTCAGTTTCTACTGTGTATAAATATATGTAACATGGTATATGAGACACGTGTAATGAAAATCTATGTTGTTTCCATTTCAGTGAATATTGGATGATAGGTGGCATTGCTGTGCTCTACCCTACTTACATAAAGGCAATATCTCAGCTTTTACAATAGATATAAAAGGATATATAAATTCATCAAACTTAGTAAATGAAATGAACAATCATGTTTCTTCAATTTGGGTACATATCGAGCAAGAGGTGGCATTCCTGTGCAGCAGTTTTATTCTGTTTACATGAAGGCAATATCTCAGCTTCTATGGTATATAAATGCTCCAAATCTCATATATGAGAAAGCTATTATTAAAAACTAGGCTGTATAAACATGGGTGTGTATTGAACTTGAGGTGTTATTTATTTTTGTGATTTTTCAGATAGTTCTATCTCAGCATCTATTGGTTAGAATTGGCTTATGTAAAACAAAGATTGAAAGAAGCTGTGCTAATTAAGTATTTGCACATGTTAACCAATATATTGTGCTATTGCATAGAAGAAGGTTTAGTTCAAACTACAGTATATAGTCGGCCCCGCTTAAAGGAATATCTACCGTTCCAACTATATTAATTTGAGTAAGCAGGGTATTCAATTATGGGGGGAAGACTAGAAACGCAATTGCATGTATAACTATAATGGTTTTATGCTTACATGAAAAGATAAATGATCGATACCACTTTCTTATTTAAATATTTAACAAAACTTTTACTAAGTTAAAATCTTATAGTAATTTATAAATGCAATTAATGCTGGAATAAATACAAAATAAAGTGTACTTACAATTTTACTTTTAACAAAAAAAAAAAAAAAAAAAACAGTTATGATTGATTACTTTAACATAGACTTAACTAAACATTTTTCAATTTCTTTTTCTAAAGCACACAAATAGATTATAATCACTTCTATGAGACTCAAAATGATGATGAATAAGGTTAAAGGATTTTGCAACTTCATTTATCGTTCGCTTGCTCTTCTTTATCACTTTCATTTAAAGGTTTTATTAGAAGATTAAACTCTTCATCACTTTCTTTATCCACATCTATGAGTTCATAAAGTTCTTTTTCAATCATCTAAAAACTTTCAAAATTTGTGATTTTAATTCCTGAAGATAATTTGTATTTTAATTTCTAATTTTCTCATCAGTTGCTGATTTTATAAATTTGGCTTTTGCAAAACAATTTTTATCACCTCGGCAGGAATACCGTCTCATGCTTAAAGAGCATGCCTTACTTAGTTAAGTAAGATTTTTAAAAGAACGGATCTTTTTTTTGTTTTCGAGAATGAGAGGAAAAATTTGCCCAGAAATAGAGGAATTTTATTTAAGAAACTTTGAGTGTTTATGCGATTAAGCGGGGTAGCATTGTAAAAAATATTTCTTTAAACGAGGAAATTTAACATTACTTCTATGGGAAAAAAAAATGGTTCCATAACTTTATATTCTTATAAGAGGAGTATTCGATTATCCATTACCCGATTAAGTGGGGACGACTGTACTAGTTTTTCTTCTCTTCAATAAATCCTTCTTTATTTAGTAAGTTTTGCCTTTTTAAAAGACGAAGAAAAAAAAAAGTATAAACATTCTTTTAAATGTAATAAGTTTGTATCATTGCTGATACAGTGCATCATTTATTAATTAGGATTAAAAGTTTCTTGCCATCCTCCAATCATAACTCATATCTAAAAATTAGATAATTTTAATTGATATGACATATGAGTAACACTTACACAAAATAAAGATAAATTTGAAAGTTTATACTTTTTTTATATAGAGATTATTCAACTACATAATATAAATGACACATTTAGTTATTCACTTTTAGAATGGGATTTAAGAGAACGCAAGCTATGCAGGACAGTCAAGTGTGCATAGATAATGTATCTCTAATGTTTTGTCAATTTTTCTAAAGTTTTGTAAAATTTTGTTGAAATTCATTCCTGAAGCAAAAAAAGTGCCATAAAATAAAATAAAATTAATTAAATAAATAAATGAATAAAATAATTTTTGAAAATAATAATAATAATAATAATAATAATAATAATAATGTCTAAATAATTGGGCAATTCCTACAAAAAAAGCATACAAATTTTGTACCTAGTCAGAGAAATCATGTTTTAAAGTTACAAGTCATTTGTAGCTTTTTGTAATGCAAGGTGATCCAAAGTATTTGTACTTTTTTTTCAATTTGTGGTTGTCCCCTAAATGCACTTCTGATTAAACCGATAGTGAAAAATGTGAATTTGTAAATGTTATTTGCACGCCTGAAGTTCAAGGCCATTTTATCCAGTATTCATTTATTTTATTATTATTATTTTTTTTTTTTTATTAGAAAAGAAAAATGTCAAATTAAAAAAAAAAAAAAAAAAAAATGTAATAATTTGATCCTTTGCTGTATAATGATATGAGATTGTTTTGCCACAAACACTCTATAAACCAAAAACTATACCAAACCACATAAACTCTACATTTTCAAGTTATTTCAATAGATTTCATTTACATCATGGCAATAAATTCTAAATCTATTTTCTTTTGCTCTTGACAGGGTGGTAAAATTTTAGTGTTTTGAGTTGTGTCCATTTGTAATGAAATGTGCCTATTGTGTTAAAGCTGTATTTTTTATTTTAGAAAAAATATTCATTCGAGATGGCTCATCTAATTCATTATCGTTAGACAATTCTATCAGCGATCACGACCCTTCTGTTTTGTTGGCAATACCTCTCAGATTAGGACTTTATGAAATGATGCCAGTTTATTTTGAGAAATTAAAAGTAAGTTTGCATATTTTTTTAATATTTTGTTGTGTCGTTTCATGGGCATCCGTCAGTTTGCTATTCTGATTCAAACTTGTGAGGGTGTGCTTCTTTTTGTGTATTCTGAAATGCTTTGCAATTTTATGGGTGTCAGTTCATTTTTATTTATGTGGGTTACTATGTATTTAAGTCAGTTTCTTTGAAATGATTAATGGATATCATTTTAAGTTGCGTACAGGTGTAAACCCTTGTCCACTATCATTTAATCCATTCAGCTGTTTTCATGTGGTAAACAGATTTAAAAAAAAAGCATTACAGACATACATAGCCACACAGAAAATGAAAATCTAAAGGGCAATTTTGACTTCTTTGATGTCTGAAATAGAAGTAAACTGCAAAAATTTTCGATTCTGGGTGATTTACTAACAAAATTGTTATTTTTATTACTATATTAATTTTTTCTGTTAAGTCAGGGTTTTTAGCAGTTTATCTGTGTGCGTGTGAGTCTTTCCAGCATAACTCAGAAACAAATATTAGCACTAAAGCCACTATCAGATGAAGTTCCGTATGAAAGGCATTAGCTTATAGTAACACATAAACAGGTTTTTCATGAAGGGAACGGGTGAAATACTAGCGTTTGATAGTTTTGCCTCACGTATATTCTTCAATCATGCATTTTCGACTGTTAAAAATCACATACGGTAGTTTATAGAATGAAGTCCTCCAATCAGAGAATCGCGATTAAAGAGTACTCTCTATCCTTTTCCCTTTTAAATATCCTTGATGTGGATTATCGCCAAATATAGGGTCTGTTGTTTACTTTTCTGGATTTTGTTTATGCTTAAAAACAACCCTACTATATTCCAATACAGTGGTTTGGTAGCTTTTGAGCAGCAATAGCTTATATTTCAGAATACATGTCCTTTTGTCTGATACCACCTTAAGTGTGCTTTCTATCTTCTAAGGATGTTATTTGAAATCAGTCAAATGATTCATGTACAAGAACGTGCAAAAGCATTCAAATGCATTAGTACATCTCTAGATGAAAATTTTGGTTTAATATCTTTCGACAAACAACAAAATGAAATCGGAAGTTATTTTTTATGTGCACAAAAGCATTATTTCATATAGAATATCATGTGGAAAACGTTTTTTTTTTTTTTTGTTTATAGGGTCATGCAAAAGAATTTTGATAGGTTAGTGCTATGGGTGGAAATGACTCATACTTCATTACAAATTCACTCGTGTAATTTCCTCTCCTGTGCTGATTTTAAATACATTTTCTTGTGCTTATATTACAGTGAACTCTCGTTAAAATGGACAGTCAAGGGCCGGCAGTTTTTGTCCATCATAACAGGAGTTCATAAACTGAAGTTCATAACTTGAATATGAACTCTAAAATGAGTGCCATTTTTCTCCAGTTATTATTTGAAAATAGTATAAAAACACATAGGATATGATATGAATTGTACTTGGCCATAGATTTAGATCAGTGTCATAGATGGAAGGGGGGGGGGAATTTATTGAATATTTTATTGTTTTAAACTAGGAAATTAAAATCTTTTTTAAGCTAATCTTTAGTTCATATTATTATTATTATTTTATTTATTTGTTTGTCAGTACAGCAGACTTTGAATTAGTCAACATAAAGGAGAAAAAAAAAAATTGCAGTATTAAAATGCAATGTAAGATTTATTTATGATACTTTGGCAAAGCGTTGGAAGTTAATATCTACTGTGCACATATACGATATTCCTACGGAGAAAGGTTTCTTCAACAGCAACTTCTGCAGTTGATGCTCGCTTTGGCTTTGCTCGTCTCAAAAATGGGATCTCGTTTATTAGCCTTGCCATTTGGAGTTTTCTGTGATTTTCTTCAAAACATTTCTATGGCAGGCCCTTACCCTAAGATTGTCTTTTTAGACAATCAGCTGTAACCACAAGAGGAAACTAAACCACTTCTTTCACTGATGAGACAAGTTTTACAAGAGAGGAAGCCTTCAGTCCCACAATGCTCTTTTTTAGAACTCCAGTGATTAATGGATTCTTCAAGCTGTTTCTTTATAAATGTTTGGGCCAACATTGTTGGAGAGCACCTTAATAGACCTTATCTTCTCCCTCTCCTTCTGGGTAATAGGGAATACAGTGAAACTTGAATAATTCGAACTTGTTTAATTCGAAATTCTGGATAATTCGAATTTTTTACTCGGTCCCTTGAATTTTGTATTAAAATAATGTTAAAAAATCACGGATAATTCAAATTCTATTTTGGATAATTCGAATTTTTCACATGACTACATTTAAAATATTACAGTACAATTTGTTCCCGAGACTTTTCTCTGCTAAAGTTGCATTATTTTTTTAACAGTCTTTCAAAAGAAGGATAAAGAAATACAAGAGTATTTCCTACCTAGTGCATCAGAAGATAGGGTCCATTTACATGAACTTTCAGGGGTTTTTTAATTGAAAGTCATGTCTAATGTAGTAAATTCTATTTTTGTATCAATTGGTAGGTTGAAGTAATATGCTATGACACAAACATTGTACTTAAAGAAGCAATCAAAAATATCTGACTATTTTTTAAAAAGTGTTGAATAATTAAGCTCGTAAAAAAATATTGATTTAATGGGTGGGGGTGGGGGGGATTGAATGTAGCAGTATTCTTAGATATAAAGTTTATGTATTAAATCATTGATCATAGAGTTTTATTTTTTAAATTTATCTCTTCTTTTTGACAAAATAGTATATGTCATTCGAATTTTTGTATACTTCGAATTTTTCTCTGGACCCTTCAACTTCGAATTATCCAAGTTCTACTGTATTTGATCTTCTTGTAATAAGTCCTCCCTTTCAAGGAAGCATGTATTGTTCAACTGCTGTGATGCTTACCATTGAAGTTGGGCAACTCTGAAATGTTACTTGTAGGAAATGTGCTTAAAAATAGTAGTGTTGAATGCAAAAGAATAAAACCTTTGTAAGCTAACACCATAAAGTGCAAAAATATGTGAGAATTATTACAGAACTAACTAAGTAAATAAGCTTGATGCTTCATCTGGCAAGAAAAGTAGGCACGACTGCAGCAAATGTGAGATTCCGGGATAGAGTGAAAATGTGACAAGCCCTCTTATCCCAGTCTCTAGTTCTGTGAATACTTCTAAAAAAAACTTTCTATTGTAAAATAAGAACTTATCAAAACTTTAAAAAGATTATTTGCATATCTGCAATTAAAATTTATGGAAGTTAATTATGTTATTAGTAGTATATTTAACTGAGTGAAAATTCAAATACTGTAACATAAATAAATAAATGTAAGTGATGGAAAAAACAGATTTAAAGTAACTTAATTTAAGAGGGTTGAATGTAATAAACTTAAATATATAATTAATTTTAATTAGGATAAATGACAGAGACAAAAAGTAAAATCAAATGAGTTTGTTGATTGACTTTAGAAACAGGATAATCATTTGCCTTTGTGTTATATTTTAAAAATTACATGTACAAAGACCGACAAACTTAAAAAATAACAGTGCTTGCATTATTCAGAGAATCATTTCAACTTGAACTGAAGAAAAACTTCTTTAAATAAACAATGTGCATTCGCAGGAAAATAATGTCTCTTCGAACCACTCATTATGCAAAGAAGAAATACGCTAGTATACTTTTAAAATGAAAATTAACCTAACAAAACTTCTTCAAATAAAACTGACTTCCTTGCTATCTGTTTATTAGGGCTGATGAGTGGGCTAAAGAACTCACACTTTATGACAACGCCCACTACTAGAGAGTTCAAGCAAAGCAGCTCAGACAGTGCTGTGGCTCATTGCTGCTACAAAACGCAATTAAGCACTGGTATTCATAGAATTAAAACTCTACCACTGTAAGTCGATTATGCCTGCAAAAGCAAAAGCCAGTATTGAATTTGAAATGTCTCATGCCACCCAACAGCCAACAGGGTGTGATGTCGTTGACTCAGTGTCATTGTCACCTGACAGAGTTTTTGTGAAATTTCAGTTTAGTGTGAGCTACGGTGGATGTAGGTTGAAGAGAAACTGCAGAGGTAACTTGTTTTCAATGTTTACAAATACATAAAAATTGTGCCAGTAAGTTAAAAGGAGGTGATTTTTAATTTAAGGTTAATAAAAAAGATGTTTTATGTGTTAAAAGGTAAAAACTTTTAACATTTTATTCAAAAATTCATCATTTTAAAAATTTCTTCCAAAATTCAGATATCATGAATTTTTAATAAAAAATAATAAAAACGGAGGTAATTTATTTCAAAAATTGAAATCGAAAATAATTATTTAAACTCCAAAAATAATTTATTTAAAATCCAGAAAAATCTATTTTTTCAGTTAATATGCTCTGAAAAATTATTTAATAAACCCAGAAAATAATTAATTCATATTTCCCAAAATCCAGAATAAATCTCAAAATATTTGGTGAATTAGCATCTGAAAAATTATTTAAATACGTTCTGGATTCTTCTATTTATTTCTAAAAAATAGCTCTGATATTTTGTATTTTCAAAAATACATCGTTTTCCCTCTTGCCGACGCCATGACGTCACAAATTCCGAGAATTTCTGCGTGAGTTCGATGCCCTCCCGGATGTACTCCTACGCATTTTCAAAAAATAGCGTCATTACAAAATTTTCAATAAAAAATAGAAAAGATAAATCACTCTTTCAATAAATCAAAAATAAATAAATGGTGAATAAAGATGATTCACTTTCACCAACCTTAATTAACTTTTATTTATAAAATAAACTCCAATTAAAAATAATTGAGTGAGCTATTTGAGCGCGTACTAATTCGCCGGAAAATCGGTACTCCTAGACGGGAGATTTGGGAAGGAACGCCGAGACATTCTGACGAAAAACTTCGGACTATAAGGACGTGCGGTTCGAGGTCGGCCTAGCGGCTTTTGCCGTTAGATATGGTCGTTAGGTGCGACTCGGGCCGTGACATCCCTTCTTGCTGTTTATTAAATAATATCATTATTCTTTATTGTTTACGATATTAATTTTCAGAACATTAATATATAAATTTTACAAAATCAATAAGCTGATCCATCAAGAATTGAGATTGCGTTTTGCATCGTTTGATCTGTCATCCCCAGCAACTGATCTTTAGGAGAAATAAATCTTCAATTGCAACAAGTGCTGATTATCCAGAAAAGCTCATGTTTGTTGGAGGCTTATCTTTACGATTCCGCTGCAAAATCTTCATAATAACGGATCTACAATAATGTAATGAGGCTTCCATAATCGTTTATGATCATCTTGGACCCAACCGAATAAATATTAAATAAGATTCAAGAGAATCAACTTCAAATCAGCATTAAGAAGAAATGCCAATACAGTGTGATTTACGTTCGACATCATCGATAAACATCATTCCTGGTGTATAAAGATTTATTTATACTAATATATGAGCAATTTTAGCGAGGCAACGCGCCAAGTGCTCAGATATAAATTTCATACTATCGTAAATAATTGACTGTGAACATTTTTGATAATAACTCAGAACTGAAGAACGTTAGTTAAGTAAATAAAAGGAAAAATAAATTAAGAATAATATTGAAGTGAATTTCATTTAAGTAATATGAATATCACACCTAAGAAATAATCTGATCAAAATGGCAAGATGTCAATTTATTATGATTCTTATTATTCTTTGATGTAAAATTGGGTGCCGGCACTAATACATTTATTTTTATAATTATGGCAATAAATAGAGTCAATTTAAGTGATTTAATGGTGTTCTTATTTGTGTATTAACATCAGTTTAATGTTAAATTATATTACAGATCTGAAGGTAAGCTTTCTTTTCAATAATTAATTCATATTTTGATGACCATATTTACTTTTAGATATATAATCAGCAAGAGAATAAAATTCCGGCCTTCTGCCGATAAAAACGACACTTAGAAAAATCGCCGCATTTTTTATGTCCGCTGTTATGTACACAAACGCAATGCTGTCTTGATCTCTGAATCATTCTTTTGGCCTTGAGCCACCACTATACGATAACGCTTCTCTCACGCACCACATGGCCTCTCCATTCATTCATCCTTCCTTTCTCCTCTTGCATCCATTCAATAAAAACAAATAATCAAAATAGATATGATAATGATATAAATTGATTATTTTTTTTAAATATTTTTTCATTATGTAAGGGTGGTTTAGGAAAAGTTGGAAGGGTAAATTCACGATCTATATCTAACAACAAAGCACTTTAAATGAAATAAATCAAGACATTTAGGAAGAAATAAGAGTTTCATTTTTCATTCTCGAAAATAAATTGAATAAGGTGTCAATCGAATTAACTATAGGAACTAAACTGGAAAGAATGAGAATGAAGGTATCCTTTATGTCAGTGTTTCTGCTACGGTAGCATTTTTCGCGAAATGCTAAGAGACTTATCCAAAATGCAATGATGAAATAACATGTTTTCGCTTTTTTGCTAAAGCATCTTACTAAACACAAATTCAAAAAGAAAAAATCTTCGGTGAAAATATTATAACGAATCTTTCATGGAAAAAAAATTGCAACATTGATCAAGAAAAATTCATCGTTTCATGCATATAAGGAAAATCAAACACTGAACTACACATAAGAATCGCATACAAGAAATCAATTTGTAAATAAACATGAGGCATTTGTAAAGTGGTCTAATATGAAAGAAAGAAAAATTATAAATTGTAAACCAAAATGCTTTCAATAGAAATAAACAAATTTCACTTATATTACTTTTTTTTTTTTTTTTTTTTGTAAGTTATGTTTTTATTTTCATATACAGTATAAGCTTAATGTAGTTTTACATGCTATAGTGATAATTATATCTCCAGAAAAAGAATATTAGTCGTAGATTGCTTTAAAAAAGTTTACAATATAAAGTAATAATCTAAAAAGTTTAATATTTTGCATGTCTGCCAATAAATGTGTTAAAATATAGGCTCGTACTCTATTCGAATTGATCTGGTTACATTTGTAAGTAAATTATTAATTACTTTTTTGTTTTTCATTTCAAATTAAAAAAAAAAAAAAACTTCTGTGTATAACTCTTTAAAGACCTCATTAAAAACTTTTAAGTTTAATTTACAAATGAAGATCAAACATATTGAGGCGTTTAGAATAATGTGTAAACTGATATTCATCTTGTTCTACTGTTTCTGGCATTTTAGCATTTTGCTAAAGCTTTTTTTCTGATTTTAGCTTTTTTGCTAAAGAAAATTTTTATTCAGCTTAAACCTTGCTTTATTTACCTAAACCAGTGGGCCACATTCCACTGATTTATTGCTGCTTTTGCGCCTTTTTATTTTTTTGTCTGACCCAAAACAATTTCTGTATGTTTTTTCAATTTATGGTGCCATCTGTCAAAGTTTTCTTTGTGAGCCTACACATTATAACTAGGCATTAGTAGATCAGCCATGATGATTGGGTTTATTAACTTACTATATCACAGGGCTGACTCCATAACCACCAAGACTTCTTGATTTTTGTATTCTCTTCTTGCATCCCACCAGAAAATGAAAGGCCAGGGTAACATTTTTTTTTTTTTTGAAATCATGTTAAAATTTCTTTAAAAAGAACCTCCAAAAATGTATATTATCTGCTGACATTTTTTCGTCATTCCTATCTCGATTTGCTAATTTTTTTTTATAAACACATTCTTCACCTGTTTTTCTAATAATATAGCACCTCTTCTAGAGATGAGATGGGCTCAGCCCGAGCCCGATCGGGCTCAAATCTTATGCAAGTCTTCGGGCTCCGGGCAGGGTCGGATTCAAGTTAAAAGTTCCGTTTATTTTATTCTTCACTAACTGGAAAATGTAAAAAAAAATATATATATATATTATTCATTTTCAGAGCACTTTTAGTTATGCCATAATAGTCATGATAGGTTATAAATCACAAAATAGTCTTGTAAACCTTAGCAGCTTTGACTTTCCTTTTTCTAAATAGAACTTTTTTTTTCAACGGGATGCATATTATGTCAGAGTGTTATACAGTAATCCTTCCTCCTTCATTATATTGGGCCTCATTATATCACTCATTCAGATAAATTTTTTGTCCCCCGATAGGTGCGTTATAAACAATGGGCTGCACTGTAAATGTATATTATATAAATATATACATGTATAAAGAGACACAGACATTATAAATTGTTATAATAACATTTATCATTATTTAAATTGAGGATTGATATTAAAAAAATTAATTTTAAAATGAAAACGGTATTTAATTTTACCATTGTGTATGCGTTACATAGCATACCACTTTCAATATCGGGCTCGGGCTCTGGCTCTGATCACACAAAATTTTTCGGGCTCGGGCGAGCTCAGTTCAAAAATGTTTCGGGCCCAGGCGGGCTCGGATTGCCAAAATAGAGCCCGAACTCACCTCTAACCTCTTCCACAAGGCTGTCACCAGCAAATGCTTTAAATGGATAAAGAGAATTTTATTAGTAGCTAATGACCAGGAATAACTATTTAATCTTGCAAAAAAAATCTATAATTCATATATTCATAAATATATCTGTACAGTTCTTGCAATGATGATCTATTGTATGCATGAATTATAAAATTGGTGAAATCTATTTAGAAACAGTTTTTTTTAAAGCTAATTTTGCCTTATAAATAGGACTACCTAATTTTATGAATGTGTGCTGGCTTGTAAATTCTACATTCAATAATATAGAGTTCAGAAGCTAATCTAGCGCACTTCCAATAATTTGAGTCTATAGGTTGTAATGATAATTTTTTTTTCTTTGTGTCTCTGCAAACTATAATTCTTACATTTGTGAAAATCTGTACATATGTTGTGTGGTGTGACTGTGACCTATCAACTTTCAACTCGATCCGAAAAAGCTTAAAATACTTTTGTGGTCACTTACACCAACAAACACATCTCCATAGAAATACATTTTTGAGATTTTAAGACCTATTGGTACACTAAAATCTTGAAGCCAGATTATTTTTACTTTCTCTTACCCATAAGATAGAGAAAGTATTGTTTTTGGGTCAAATTTTCGAGAGTGAGATTTTGTTATATTGACACATTTTGAGGTCCCCTGAATATGAAAATCATGTTTTTAGCAGTTGGTCTGTGTGTGTGTCTGTCTGTTATCAGCATATCTCAGGAACAAATAGTAGCAGACATTCCAAACTTGGTATTCTAAATGTGTATCATATAGGGATGCTACAGTAAGCTTTTCGTTAAGATCAAGCAAATGGTTCGTGTACAGGGACACTCAAGAGAATTCTAATACATTACGTCTATGGCGGAAATTGCAGGTAAGTAGAGTTTAACGTCTATAGACTGCACTAAACCAAATGAAATGAATATATATTTTTTGTAATAGAGATAGTCAACTGGGGAAAAAAAGTTTTGTGTATGTGGGAGCCTCACCCCCCCCCCCCCCTGGGGGGAAGTCCCCCCTCGAGGGGAGTAAATTTTCATGAGGGGTACCTTTCAAAAGAGCTCGCCAATACCTTTAAAACGAATGGTTGAACCATCGATCTGCGATAATTTAAAACAAAGTTATCAATTTTTTTTTTTTTTAACCAACTATGTAAAAAATACCAGAGTCGGGAATCGAACCCAGGCACCTCCGCTTAACGCATGGATGCTCTACCACTGAGCTATCCTGGCTGACAACCAGCTACGTATTTCTCACATAAAAATGAATATTTTATTATTTTATTATTTCTCACTTAAAAAGGAATATTCACGGTTGATGAATTCATGAATAAATATTTCAAAAGTTACCGATTTTTTTTTACTTTTAACGAAAAAAAACTTACAAAAAAAATCGTATTTATATATATATATATATATTTTTTAATATTGAGAAAAAATGGACTTTTTTTTAGATATTTGGTGTTATACTACTTCTCTAATATGGAAATCGTCTGCATTATCATAAAAGATAATTTTTTTAAATAATAATTTTAATAAATTATTTTTTAATAACCAAATTAAATTCTATATAAATCTAGGTGCATTAATGAAATAGGCGGTTGAGGGGGACGGTAGCCCCTTCACACAGAATTAATTATCATATAAAACTCTACCGAAGCCTAATTTGAATTGCTTAACAGAGGATTACATAACAGTACTCGTTATCTTACCTCTTAATCTCCAACCTGTATTTATAGTATTAAATTTCAGGGTAAGAGAAAGTTGTGTGAGTGTCACACCAGATTATTTCTTTTTGTGATTTTTCAATACTTTTCTTATGGTAGTATTTGTTCAGAAAATGAAAAATAACTAACATTTTCATATACAATTTTGTCCTATTTCTTTGCATGTTTCAGTCGTCCCTAATGTATTTGAAATAATGATTTATTAGAATCCTACAAGAAGCACAAAAATAAATCTTTGGCTCAGTTGGGTAGTGTGGTCAACATTTCTTCTTAGTTCATTTATAATTTAAAATATTTGACTTTGTTTGCAAGATATTCCAAGTTTTACTTGGCATAAAAAGTATTTTTTCAAAGCTTGAAATTTTTGAAGATATGTTTCATCCATTTCAGGTTTCCTTTACTATGAAACAGTCATTGGGAATTATTGGTGGCAAAACAAATCACGCATCTTACTACATAGGTTATGTTGGTGAGTATCATTTAAGTGATTTACACGACACATATCTTTTTCAATACTTATTCATTTGCAATGATTTTAAGGTGTTTACCAGAAAAATAATTTCAAAATTTTTATGTTTTGAAACTTATACATGTTTGCATAGAAAAAATAAATTTAAAATGTATTATATATAGGTTTTAAAACTTCTTTACACACCATAAATTTTAAGCCAGCACAATTGGTTTCAAAAGGACCATCAGGTGCAAAAAAATATGTGCTAATGCCTTGGAGGCAAAATCCAGAGGGGGAGGAGCAACACAAGCAACCAATAGGAAGCATCATGCAGGACCAGTCAGAGAGGAACACACACACACACACAAAGAGAGAGAGAGAGAGGGAAGGAAGGAATAATCAATTAAATTTTTTGCTTGAATTATTTAATTAATATTATACTAATAAGTAAATTTAATAAATTTATTTATTTATTATTATTTTTTTTTATTAGAATTATTTTATTATAACTATTATTATGTTATAAACATAATGAAGGAAATTATTTAATTGAATTAAAGAAATTTTTCCAGGCTGTAGACAGCAAAGTGGAATCAGATTTTACATTGACAATTTTATCACGATTAAGGTAAATAGCTAAATTTTCCAAAAAATCCAGTTAGGAAACGCATTTGGCATGAAAGATAATTTTGGCACTCTTAAAATTAAAACTGTGATAAAATTCCCAACTATGCTTCGCAATAGAAGATTTAGAAATTTCTTGATTAACAACACACCGAGAATGTTCATGTAAACGACATTCAAGATTTCTTTTTGTTTGACCAATATAAGATAAATCACAATTATTACAAGGGACATTATAGATACCCTACTTATGAAGCTCGGGAACAGTTGATTTAGTTGAAGGGAATTGGAATTTATTGACAGGTTTAAAAATAACGTGAAAATTGAAACGCTTCAAAACTTTGTTTAATTTAAGGGGGGATAAAAAGGCAAGATAACAAGATTATCAGGTTTAATTTTATCATCAATGGAAAGAGTAGAATTATAAGTTGGCCTACTGAACTTTTTGAGAGCTTAATCAATTATGGAGGGTCTAAAACCTCTTTTAATAGCAACAGACTTTAAATAATTGAGTTCTTCTTTAAGAGAAGAAGTATCAGAACAAATTTTCAGGGCACGATTCACATAAGTGTAAAAGGTGCCAATTTTTTGTTTAGCCGGATGATTAGAGAGAGCATGGGGAAGGTTAGAAGAGAAAGGTTTCCTGTACACAGAGGTTTTAAAAGAGGAATCGCACCTAGTAACTAAAACATCAAGAAAAGGAAGTTGATTACAATTTTCTAACTCGAAGGTAAACTGAATATGGGGATCAATAGCAGTATTAAGAATGGCAGAAACATCAAACGGATTTTCAACAAGAATGAAAGTGTCATCTATGTAACATAACCAGCATTTTAAATTTAACATCTTTAATAATTTTTCCTCAAAATAATGCATATAAGATATCGGCAAGAATAGGAGATAAAGGATTACCCATACTTAAACCATCACACTGTTTATAAAATTTGTTATTAAACTCAAAAGTAGTTTGGGAAACACAGAGTTTAGTTAGATTAACAAATTCTTTGATTTCAATGTCAGAATAATGAAATTCGCGTAGCCTTTTTTCTAAACAATTAAGCGCACCTTCAGTGGGGACATTAGTAAATAAAGACTTCACATCAAGAGATAACATTGAGCAATTTACAGGATTCAGATTATTTAACTTCTTAACAAAATCATAGGAATATTTTATATAAAAAATGTATTGTTTGATAGTAAAGCTGATGCTTAATTTTTCTAGTATCGTAAGCATTTATTTTTTTAACTCTCAGACAATGAATTGATCTATTTGGATCCGCACACAACACAGATGCATAAAGAGGACCTCACAGATGACAGCTCTTATCATTGCAGTCACCCCAGTAGGATGCCGTTCTCATTGCTCGACCCTTCTATAGCTCTGGTAATTTTGTTTTCTCTCATTCAATCCAAACTGTTTCATGCAAATGTTTTCACTTTATTCTCTGTTGAGAAAACTCATTTTTTCTGTATTTAACAAATGCCTAAAATAAACAATTTTTTTTTAACCAAGCATGGCGCAAAAAAAAAGTTTCATTAGTATATTTTTTCTAGTTGCATTATACATATTTGTAAATAAATATTGCCACTTTATAAAATAACTAATACTAACAACATTAATTATTACTTCATCTGAAAATAATTTAAACGAAGAATAATAAACAGGTATGAGATTTTTCCTGTAGTAATGTGCCATTAAGAAAGTTCTTCATAAATGAAAATTTGTACTTTCTAATATGGAGTTCTGTGTTACCACAGAATCTTACATCATCTAACGAAGCTGCATTTTTTTGCACACAAAGGCTAATTATGATCTTTTGTTTAAAGTGGATTTTAAATCCCTACAAATAATCATTTCTAAACTAGGATTCAAATCCAAATCTATGATCATATTGAGAGAACACTAATGACTTAGCTATTAATTGTTGTATGTCTTCCATATTTTAAGGTTAAAAAGTGAGTGTTTGATGATATTTTTAGAGCGAGTTAATTTACATACAGATAACTTTTTTTTTTTTTTTTGAGGGGTATGTATAATTTATATATATATGTAATGATAAAAAATGAGTCTGGATTACGGAGGTGTATGATCATCTTATGAAGGAAAGTAGGCATCTTATAACAGAAAGAGGGAGTCCGTTTAAGAAACGAATATCCTTTATTTAGTTCTAAAGATGCAGTCACAATAGAGATGATGCAGTCATGGGCCGGTTGTTTGGACATCCTGAGCGATATTTTTCGGAATAAACAATGCCGATGGCCGGCGGGTATCCAGCCGCGGGACCCCAAAGGGCCGCGAATCTATTTCGTAAACTTTTACATGATGGAGTATCAGTTAAACATGAGTTTACTTTAGCAAGTGGTTATCGTAAAAAGCCATGATTTCTCGTGTGTTCCAGCTTAAATACTGCCTATTTCGGCGGGAACCGAAATTATTCTTATGAATTCTTATTGGGTAATTAGGTAATCTAAAACCCGCCTACCTTTTATCATTGGTTGACCCGGACGTCTGGGGTTAAATATTTGCAATGTTTTGCCGCTTACTTGAAACGATTGCATAATTTTGATTCTAAAACTTATTCTGAAATCAGATCCCCGCGCTATGAAGTTCTGTTGGGAAACTAACTTTATCTGGGCACTCAAATAGTATTCTCATAAAATTGTTCTTAAAATTAAGATTTATTCTGAGATATTAATATTAAGTTATCACTTAACATTAATTTAAATATTAATTTAGAATCTTGCTTATTTTATCCTTTCATATATATATAAAAGGATTAAAAAAAGTTAAATTTAAGTTAAGAAAACCTGATAAAAAATCATGTTAATTGAAATTTTAAAATCTGTTAAAAAGTAAAGTTCCAAACACAAGAGAAAAAGCAGGGTCAACAGACATATTGCTGGTATCAAATTCAGTAAAACTTCTACTGCTTTAGCAAAAAAAGCTCTAAAGGAAGTAAGAGACTTTGATGAGGTTAGAAAATTTCCAAAATTCCTACATCCACATTTCATTGAAAAACAGTTGAAATTATTCATACTCTAATTATTGTAATGGCAACGAGCCAAAGACCAACATTAACTGGAGCCACCCCTTGCAGACTGGGCCAGGATGAACTAACATCATCACTTCAAGGAAGGAGGCTGACCTCCCCCCAACAAAAGTTGCTATGGGTGAAGCTTTAAAGTAATGTTTTCTATTTTAATATGTTTATAAGTAGACTTAATGTAAAGTTTACCTAATAAGAAAAACCTTTTTTAAAAATTATAAATCTATATTTAAAATTATGGATCGCTAAAAATCATAAATTTCTCTTATAAACTTAGTTTCACGGCAAGACACTTGATAGCATGAAAGATGAAAAAGTTTATAACTTTAAGAGCAAATATGGAAATGATAAAATGTAGAATTTAAAATTATTGATTAAAAATAATAATTAATTAATTAAAATCAGAATTTGAAATAAAATTGAATGATAGTGCTTTAGATTATGATGGTGCTTTCTCTTCATCTATCCTTTACAACAATAAACTTGATTTAAATAATTATTTAGTTTTGCTTTATTTAATTTTTTGTATTCAATAGATTTTCATCAAATGTTTTGAATTCTTCTTCTTCTATTATTTATTAGTGTTTCATTCCTCTTAGATATATATTTTTTTTATTTGATTTTTGTTTATTTATATTTTACATTATATTCCTTGACTATTTTTTAAAAATTTGATTTTTATTTATTTAAATTTTACACTCCTTGAGTCCCACGGTAACAAATAACTCTATTTTTACTTGCTTTTATTTATTTATATAATCTTTTAATTGTGTTTTAATGAGATATTGTTATACTTGGTTTTATCTTGTGCAATGTTTAAAAAGGTTTTCATTTTCGTAATATATATACACTTACACACACGCGCACAAAAAAAAAAAAAAAAAAAAAGTACCCAAAAACTAAACCCGGACAAAAAACAAACCTGAATTAACCCCTGTTTCAGCACTTTAATATTTTTGAAAATTCTTAGTGCGTGCTATGATAATTTATGTTAGATTTGTTTAAGTTAGATTTTAAAAAAAATGTTATTTTAAATAAGAATTTTGATAAACTGGGGTGGGGGCAAAGGGGGCAGGCTCCTTTGGACCTCTGGTCATGAGAGGTTCTCTGGAGAAACTGAAACCTTTAACTATATGTGTCTGGTGAAGTTGTCATTCTATTATTTTAACCAGAAATGTTCCCAGTTGTTCCCCTTTAAGCCCTAGGTTCCTGTTTAAAGAGCCTCAGTGCACAAAAAGCACTGAAGAGCAACAACTCCAAAACCAAAAGAAACTCATTTATGTAAAGCTTGACTAAGGCGGGGCCAGCGAGGCCAATGCCCCTGGCTCTCTTGTTGAGATGGGCTTCTAAATCAATCTTAAAACCTGAGGCGCGAGGGGGTTCTCATTGTAGTAGGGGGGTAGTGAGATTTATGCCCCGTCCTCGAGAGTTATAGGTCTGCCACTAAATAAAAATACTCACTATAATGAAATGCACATTCCAATGTATAACAATTAAAAAATATAATTATCCAGCTATAGACCTGCATATTTAAAGGAGCAGCAGCAGGGCTTTCTTATTGCGGCGCGAGGGGGTTCTCATTGTAGTAGGGGGGTAGTGAGATTTATGCCCCAAGCCTCGAGAGTTATAGGTCTGCCACTAAATATAAATACTCATTATAATGAAATGCACATTCCAATGTATAACAATTAAAAAATATAATTATCCAGTTCTAGACCTGCACATTTAAAGGAGCAGCAGCAGGGCTTTCTTATTGCGGTTGCCTACTGCAATATACAATTTTTTTGCAAGTAAATAATAACTTTCCTGTAGGTAACATTCATGGGCTGCATTTGAAAACACAAGGTGCATTTAAGTTTTAAAATATCAAATTAGTTTTTTAGTGAAATCACTTGCATTTTTGTTTGGCACATTTTATATTTCATAACATAGATACAGTCGAACCTTGTTAATGTGAATTTTAAAGGGGAATAGAAAATTTGTTTATGTTATCAGTAGTTCATGCTATCAGTAACTTCATTTTGACAGGGTTTGTAGAAATTGTTTAAATGTAATTCATGTTAAGTGTGTTCACGTTAACAAGGTTCAACTGTATATATATATGTATGAAGTTGTTTCAAAACAAAACAAAAAAAAGATTCAAATTACAGGACAAGTAAATTTTCACCACCAGCTAACTGAAGCAATACAATAAAACTATAATTTGAGAACTCAGAAAAAATAGGATACACAGCTTCATGCTTTTATAATATCAAAATAATAATTTTATCACCATGAAAATGAGATTGAAAAAGTAGGACATCAGAGTGGCAATTGATTTGAAAATCTCTCTAAATTTATCTCGTGGCTATTATTGAATGAATGAGTTAATGCTTAAAATGTACCACTGAGAGCAAGAACTAGCTGCTCATCTCTAAGGCTGGATAACTGTCTTTACCCATTTTGCATTATTGCTGTAATTTTGAAATTTATTCGAGTGTGCAAAAAATTATGCATTCAAATAAATTACAAACACGTTCCAACTTTACTTGCCCATATTATTTAACCTCCAGCGTGTTGATTTATTTCATTGTTATTTAATTATGGAAGAAAATTTTGTTAAATGATCTTTACTGCTTTATTTAATTGTAAAAAAAATTGCTTTTGTCAGAAATATAATCGATTTTTAACATCAGGGAAAGAAATATTACAAAATTAGCTTTATTTCTAAGAAAAATTCTTAATGGACTCTTCCCAGTTTCGTCTGCTCAATCATGTGGTAGAGGAAAACGAATAATCGAATTCTGAGAATCGAATTCAATTAAATATTGTTCTTAAGAACAAAAATGTTAATATTTAACATAAAATAAAATAAAAGTAATATTGTGCATTTGTAAACAGTAGAATAGCTGTATTTGTAAATTTAATAATTTTTTAAAAACACTTCATGTGTTTATTTATTTTCAACTATAAGAATTGATTTTTGTATCTTCTAGTGTAACCGTTACATTAACTGATCTAGCAATAAATAATAGCTTGTTCTTGTGGAAAGTTTATGGATTGTAATTTGAAATTTTAAAATGTTTTCATTTAATTTAATTCCATAAAGGTGTTACAACAAGTTAATTAACTTAGTTACTGGCATAAATGGCTTTACACAGTACGATGTTGCACTGCCAATAGTTTAAGTATAAAAAATCAGAGTATTTAACATGTTCTTCCATGAACATCAGTAACAAATATAAACTAAATGATGATTGTAACTGTATACAGCAAACAAAAGATGATGAATAATGATATAAAATGGATTAAAAATGATGATGTATAAAAAAACTAACACAGATTAAATATGATTGTTCAAAAATAAGAATAGAAAATAGGTTATTTCAGCAGTCGCTATAGATAAACAAGACTTCGTCTGCTATTTGTTTTTCCTCTATCACGTGACCTCTGACGTCAGGTGGGAAGAGCACATTAAAAATTGAAAATTAAGGAATGTAACATTGAAAAATCATTAATATTTGGGTGATACAAAAAGTGAGATATTGCTTCTTTTCTGTATCTAAAATTTACATACATCCTATATAATGCACTGAACAAAGTCCTCACAACACTATAAAATTATATTGAGCAATTTCGATCTCATAACATATGGGTAACTTTCTGTGGCCACTTATCCTATTTCTTTTCAAGAAAATGTTTCGACTTGATTTTCTTATGTTGTGTGAAGTACCTCTCCTAGTCATATAATAGAAATCTTTTGTGAGTACACACAAACTAATTGTACTGTTTATAGCATTTTCAGTTTCGAAGTGAAATATTAGAGCATGGCTAGATGGACTAACGAAATTCATAATCATTTTTAAAAATGCAAAACACCAAAAATGTTATTTCCAGTCTTTTATATGATCTTTTATATTATTGTTTTTGTGTGGGCCCATAAACTAATCATTAAGGTTAATCAATATAATGCTAATCCCTATTCAACAGAAAATATATGTTCATGCACATGAATAATACATTTTATTTTTTGTACTGTGCAAAAGCATTTAAATATACTTTACAGAAATATCTTTCATTAAACATAACATACCAGAATTCTTCTGTATAAAAACCAGTTGTGTTATTTAGAGCAACTTGAAGATATTTATCTCTTCAAGGCATTCTAAAAATATTAGAATAGGGTCATAATGTTAAAAAAAAAAAAAGAACTAAAAGCAATACGGCACAAGGACATAAAAAGTAATGAATATATTTTTTAAAACCCAATATCTTTCTTATAAATACATACAATCGTGTAGATTTAATTTTTTTATAATATGTAAAAGTTTAGTGTATATAATTCAAAAATAACTAATTATTTTATTACTGTATTTATAGAAATTAGATTTATAGAAATATAGTAACCGCTGCTTAATAAAATCACTGGTTAATAAAATCAGCCGCTTAATCTGATCAAATTGCCAGGACCTGAATCAAATCAATACAAACTATTGTTGGAACCGCCGCTTAATAAAATCAGCATCGCCGGTTAACAAACTCAAAAAACTCAAACTTTATTTTTTTATATTTATTTTGAAGCTGCAAAATACAAATTTTCAATATGTAAAATTTTTTTCATTTTGCAATTTCAAAATAAAATGTTAAAAAAAAAAAAAAAAAAAAAAAAAAAATACATTTTTAAAAAAGGTCTGTCCATTTAACAGTTGGGAATTTCCTGAATGTGAAAACAGAATTCAAAAATATGTATTAGTTAATAAGTTATTTGTAAAGAAAAATTTCCCAGTAGAATAACATTAGCTCCGACTTCCGGCAGTGGTAAGTGAAGAGGGCCGTTAAGTTATATCTATTGACAGGTATTGCTGCTCACCCTTTATTGTTTAAATTGACATAAAACTGAATGCATAAAATCTTTAGACTAAAAAGAAATGATTAAACTTTTGCACATGCTGTTTTAATTCTTTTATCAAATACTTGCATAAAAAATTCCATATGTTTTAGGGAAGATTGTGTTTTCCTCCACAACAATAAATATATTCTGTTAGGGGTAAGCTTTTACTATAGAAGTTCTGTTAAGAGATGTCACTTTAGCTGAAATTTCAGCATTATGTTTGAGCACTATTCTCAAATGTTGCACACCTATATTTTGAAAAAAATTTCTATTCCTAGTATTGATTTTTCTTTTTTCTTTTTTTTCAGTGTTTCTACTTAAAAAATGCTAATGATTTTGAAGAATGGTGTAAAGAATGTCAACAAGTAAGTATAATAAATAAGTTTAATTATTGACTGAGCTTAGCAAAGACTAATGCTCAATGTCGTTACCTTGATTGTACATAATCAATATTAATACATAATCCCTTTAATGAAGGAAAATTCAAAAAGTATTTATCGGACTTTGTTAGAAATTTTACAGGAGGTTGCATATCATGATGACGTCTCTTATTTACTAAACATTATGTCAAACATAATTAATTAAATATAAAAACCTTAATAGATACTTCATATTTCATATTTCATCGTTAATACTTTCGGCTGGGTGACCAGCTCTTTTCAAATGATCTTCATCTGTGTTGGATCTCTTAGAGTTGTGGTCTTTTATAGACTTCATATGTGGAATCAACTTATGAAGTCTATAAAAGACCACAACTCTAACAGATCCAACACAGATGAAGATCGTTTGAAAAGAGCTGGGCACCTAGCCAAAAATTTTAACGATGAAATATGAAGTATCTTTTTAATAAACTTAATTTTAGGACGATAATTATACTTATGAAATTTATTAATACCTTAAAACTTGTCCTTTTTATTTTCACAATGCATTTCGAGTGCCTTCGCACTCTTCTTCAGGTGACTTGTGACTCTCATCGTCGCTTGTGTTTTCGCCGGCTTCATTCTGGTTTCCTCTGTTCACTTCATTTCGTCTGTACCGGATCCTATTGATTACACAGTTCCAGTCCTTTGGGATATTCGCGTGTTCTCGTTCATTAACTGCAGTGGGGTTAGTCAGAATCTCTATGGCTTCTCTTTTTAGGGCGTTGCTATGGTTGTTATATGGAGAGATTTTATTAGCTTTTATGGTGTTAATATTAATAGGGTTAGAGGAGTGGGTAGAGGCAAGTGCTGTAGATTGGCGGTTGTGTTTTAGATCGGCTTTGTGTTCTTTCTCCCTTTCGTAAATTTTGCGTTTAGTTACTCCGATGTAACAGGCGTGGGAATTATCAGTGTAATTAAAATCAATTTTATAGATTCCGGCGGTTGATTGGTTATCTATTAAGTCTTTTTCATTTCTAATGTGTTGAAAGATGTTGCGGTTTGGTTTGATCGGGATATTGATGTGTTTTTTGGCTACGTTTTGAATTTTGATACTGGCGCCGTTATAGAAGGGGATGGAGGTTGTGAATTTTTCTTTTTCTTTCTGGGCGTTATCAATTTTATTTAGGGTTTTGATGCGTTTTTTATAAAGTTTGTTTACAAGATTTTTAGGATAGTTTGCCTTATTTGCTATGTTTTTAATGTATTTGAGTTCTTGGTTTAGGAGTTTTTTAGTGGAACAGATTAGGATTGCTCTATTAATGTAGGATCGGATGGCGGCGTATTTATATGGGAGTGGTGTATTGCAGTGTTTATTAATGATTTCGGTATTGGCAGTTGGTTTTCTATAAACTGTTGTGTCAATGGTATTGTTTGGGTTTTTTATAATTTTTATATCAAGGTAGTTTATTGTGTTATTATCTTCTTTCTCCATTGTGAATTTTATATTTTTATCTAGGTTATTAAGATTATTTAAGATTTTATTAATGTCGGTATTATTTGGAAAGATGGTAAACACGTCATCGACATACCGGGTCCAGATTTTACTATTTTTAATTATTTTGGTGGCCGAATTTTCAATTAATCTCATTTTAAGTTCTGCTAGAATTCCTGAGATAGGCAATCCCATAGGAAGGCCTTGTTTTTGCCGATATATACTGTTATTAAATTGGAAGTAGGATTCGTTGAGGAGTAAATTACTGGTTCGAATTAAAGTTTCGCTAATTTTGTTTTTCCCAAAGGTTTCTATTATTCTTTCGTTAATTATGTTACTGATTTCAGTAATATCTATGGATGGGTATAATTCTTTTACGTCAAAACTTACCATTATATCGTCGGAGTTGATTTTTATGTCTTTAAGTTTTTGCATGAAAAGTTCGTTAGAGTTTATGGAAATATTAGAGGGTGGGAGAAGGGTTTGGTAAATATTTTTCATGTATTTTTCGAGGAAATATGTTGGGCCTTCAGATTTTTTAACTATTGGATGTAGTGAAGGAGGATTTTTGTGGTCTTTGTATTTGGCAAATAGTCGGGGGATTATAGGGGCAAAGTTATTATTATGTTGGGGGCTGTTGTTGGGCCAGTTTCCGGTTTTTAGTAGGTCTTTTATTTTTTCGTTAAGTTTATTTAGTGGTGAATTTTTAAGTTTTTCAGCGTTTAGTTTATTAATCGTATCATACATATCAATTTAGTTTATTAATCGTATCAACAAACGTGAACTCGCCATCTTAAAATCGGATAAAACAAACCTTATCACAATTCTAAACTGGGAAAACTATAATGAACTTATGTATGATACAATTAATAAACTAAACGCTGAAAAACGTAAAAATTCACCACTAAATAAACTTAACGAAAAAATAAAAGACCTACTAAAAACCGGAAACTGGCCCAACAACATCCCCGAACGTAATAATAACTTTGCCCCTATAATCCCCCGACTATTTGCCAAATACAAAGACCACAAAAATCCTCCTTCACTACATCCAATAGTTAAAAAATCTGAAGGCCCAACATATTTCCTCGAAAAATACATGAAAAATATTTACCAAACCCTTCTCCCACCCTCTAATATTTCCATAAACTCTAACGAACTTTTCATGCAAAAACTTAAAGACATAAAAATCAACTCCGACGATATAATGGTAAGTTTTGACGTAAAAGAATTATACCCATCCATAGATATTACAGAAATCAGTAACATAATTAACGAAAGAATAATAGAAACCTTTGGGAAAAACAAAATTAGTGAAACTTTAATTCGAACCAGTAATTTACTCCTCAACGAATCCTACTTCCAATTTAATAACAGTATATATCGGCAAAAACAAGGCCTTCCTATGGGATCGCCTATCTCAAGAATTCTAGCAGAACTTAAAATGAGATTAATTGAAAATTCGGCCACCAAAATAATTAAAAATAGTAAAATCTGGACCCGGTATGTCGATGACGTGTTTACCATCTTTCCAAATTATACCGACATTAATAAAATCTTAAATAATCTTAATAACCTAGATAAAAATATAAAATTCACAATGGAGAAAGAAGATAATAACACAATAAACTACCTTGATATAAAAATTATAAAAAACCCAAACAATACCATTGACACAACCGTTTATAGAAAACCAACTGCCAATACCGAAATCATTAATAAACACTGCAATACACCACTCCCATATAAATACGCCGCCATCCGATCCTACATTAATAGAGCAATCCTAATCTGTTCCACTAAAAAACTCCTAAACCAAGAACTCAAATACATTAAAAACATAGCAAATAAGGCAAACTATCCTAAAAATCTTGTAAACAAACTTTATAAAAAACGCATCAAAACCCTAAATAAAATTGATAACGCCCAGAAAGAAAAAGAAAAATTCACAACCTCCATCCCCTTCTATAACGGCGCCAGTATCAAAATTCAAAACGTAGCCAAAAAACACATCAATATCCCGATCAAACCAAACCGCAACATCTTTCAACACATTAGAAATGAAAAAGACTTAATAGATAACCAATCAACCGCCGGAATCTATAAAATTGATTTTAATTACACTGATAATTCCCACGCCTGTTACATCGGAGTAACTAAACGCAAAATTTACGAAAGGGAGAAAGAACACAAAGCCGATCTAAAACACAACCGCCAATCTACAGCACTTGCCTCTACCCACTCCTCTAACCCTATTAATATTAACACCATAAAAGCTAATAAAATCTCTCCATATAACAACCATAGCAACGCCCTAAAAAGAGAAGCCATAGAGATTCTGACTAACCCCACTGCAGTTAATGAACGAGAACACGCGAATATCCCAAAGGACTGGAACTGTGTAATCAATAGGATCCGGTACAGACGAAATGAAGTGAACAGAGGAAACCAGAATGAAGCCGGCGAAAACACAAGCGACGATGAGAGTCACAAGTCACCTGAAGAAGAGTGCGAAGGCACTCGAAATGCATTGTGAAAATAAAAAGGACAAGTTTTAAGGTATTAATAAATTTGATAAGTATATGAAGTATCTATTAAGGTTTTTAGATTTAATTAATTCTGTGTAGAGTGCTTCATTATAATTATAATTTTATTTATTGTATAATTTCAAACTTTATGGAAAACAAAAAAAAAAAATAAATAAATAAATAAAGCTCAATTTAAATTAACTTTAGAAAATTACTGCTCATGCCATCTTCACCAACAAAAGCTTTTTGTAAACAATTGGATTAAAATTTGTGGAACAAACTGCTGGGTGTCACTGCTTCAATGAGTACGACCCTCAAAATACATGAAATTCCTTTGCGCAGCATTTACTATTACCCACTTACGTATGTGTCAAATGAAAATAATAAGCATTAGTAGGTATTGCTACCATTCTTTGCATGAATCGCAAAATGCATGAAATTGAAATGTGCAGCAAACAGTAATATAAACTTATTAATATGAGATTTAAAAAAAAAAAAAAAAAAACTTTTCTTTTGCAAGCCTTGTTTTTATAAAAAAGAAAAAATGAAAATGAAATTCACTAATGCAGCTGTAATAATTTTTAACAATTTATATATTTTTCATTTTATATGTCATACCCCGAACTTTTCATTTGAAGAATCAAGAAGATTAAACTTTAAAAAAAAAAACAGAAAAATTTTAATAAAACAAAGAAGATTTTTTTTCTTCATAGTAGGTGTAACAATAATAATAAAATAATTTTCTTTACTAACCCAATCTAAATTATTTTTTATTAATATTTTTTTTTTTTTGAGGGAGGGGGGGGGGGGAGGATAAAAATTTTATACACTGATTCTACTAAAATAGCCAATAAGCTTAGTTTTGAACATTTAAAATCTGAGAAACAAATAGTACAGTAGGTATAATTTTAATTTATGTTTGACTTCTTTAAAAAAGGAAATTCTGTTTTAATATGCGTTGCTTCTTCTTAGCAGTATTCATCTTTTAAATAAATACTAGCGAGCTTCGCCCGCTAGCGGGTCAGTATTTTCAAATGAATCACTAAAATTAATGAATCACTAACAGTAACTTTTAGTGTTAAGAAAAGAAATTAAAAAAAAAAAAAAAAAAAATCATTTCTGATTGGGTAAAAAGTCGGCCCGGGTCCCCACTGCCTTCGGCAGCGCTGCCCCGTGCGCGCTGCATGCGCGTATTCCTTCCCTGACCCTCCGTGCCCCCCCCCCTCCTCAAAAAAAAAAATTCTGATCGTGTAAAAACTCACACCGGGTCCCCACTGCCTTCGGCAGCGCAGACCCATGCGTGCTGCGCACGCACGTGTGAAGGTATACGCGCGCTACGCGCACATATTCCTTCTCAAATCAAATTTTTATTCTTAAGAAAAGAAAATGAAAAAAAAAAAAATCATTTCTCATCGGTTAAAAAGTCGGACCAGGTCCCCACTGCCTTCGGCAGCGCTGTCCCGTGCGCGCGGTGCACGCCTATATCTTCCCCACCCTTTCAGCCCTTCCTAATTAACCTACATATACCAATTTTGAACGGTCTAACTGAATTAGCTGAGATGCAAAAGAAAACCTAATCAGGAAACCTCAAAACGTGCAAATCTGGTTAAAACTTTCGATAATATAAAAGAACTTTAATATATCTTTCGAATGATGTATAAAAAACAATTTAATCATAATTAGAAATTGAAATATTGAAATTTTAAAATGTTACAGCGCCATCTGGCGGTAGAAATTTCTGTAATCTACTGTTCGATTTCAAACCAACAAAGCTATCTTATGATGTATTACTTATGGAATTATTTTAATTAGTAGCTCAGATACAAAAGAAAACCGATTCAGGAGTCCTCAAAACATGTAAATGAAGCGAAATCTTGAATCCCGCTTTCGATAATATAAAAGTACTTTAAAATATCTTTCGAATGATGTACTAAAAATAATTTAATCATAGTTAGAATTTGAAATACGCGTATTATAATAACATTTAATTTGCAATTAAATTGTACATTTTTTATTTATTCTCGAAACCCGATGATATTTGAACTGGAACTTCGTCTTGTGATGTTAAAAGTTTGTAGCAAGTTTGAATTAATTTTGAAGAAAATTGAAGCATTTTGAAATTTGCAATTTTTATTTCCAGTACAAAATCAGTAAAGCTGGAAGTAAAATCTATTTATTCTTTCGCCCGGCGCCATGGTAACCGAAATACGTCTATTGCGAAATTAATAGAACTGTTGTGATTTGTTGCTACCTTTTTTTCATACTTTAGTTAATTTTAAAAAATCTAATTGCCCTGTAGATAAGCTATTTAAACCGTCGGATTCAGAAAAATCGGACCTTTCATTTGATATCTTATTTGTAACGATACGACTGATATTTCTAATTTATTTTCCACTTTTTCCGTAAAAATGTCGCTTTTTAAGCATTTAATCATGAATTCTGGGTCATTTTTCGGTAGATATGGGTCGACGTTTTAATTAATATCTCCGCTAATTAGGGTCGCGTCGCTTAGCGAATTATCGCGATGTCGAGATGAAGAAATTCTGCGTCTGTCGACACCGGTTTCGAAGCGCTGCGACCATTAGCGCCGGAGCTTTAGCTATGACAAGGCATTTCTCACAGACAGACAGACAGACAGAAAGACAGACAGACAGATGCGCACAGATTTTAATAATATAAGGAGATTTTTAAAGTAAAAATATATATAAATATTTCATGCAGGATGGCAAGCATACAGTACAGAAAAAGTTTGTTCTTGCAAGTAAACATGAGAAGCAACAACGTGAATACGGGAGAATCAAACTAAATTGCAGATTTGTACTTTCTCAGCTTTATTAAGAATTGTCTATTTTGTTCTTTAAAACAGGTCTGTCCAACCCTGCAGCTATTTTATTTGCAGAACATTGAGGATTTCTTCGTACCTTTTCAAGAATTCTTTTTATGCGCTCTTTTGTGCAAGCCGAGTGTGGACGACCAGGCCAAGGTCTATCTTTACAGCTATGTCTCCAACAATCGATTTATTGTCCTACATATAAATACCCTATTATATCCATGACATGTTAATTGCTGAAAGATTACATTTGCAGAAAATCCACGATCAAACAGCCGTTTAACCATTATCCCTATTTACATATTTTAAGGTCTCCTGAATCGAAAAAAAAAGTAGTTTTTAGCAATGGGTCAGTATGTGTGTATGCCCAGTGGCAGAAACACTGCGGCACGGAGAAAAATGGCTTGCAGATAGTTTTTGTCTGCACTAATAAAAAAAAAATTAGTCCACAACTTTCGGACACTTTGTCTGTAGTAACAAAAAAAAAATGCCTGCAACTTTTGGACAGTCTTTGTCTGCAGTCATAAAAAATTGTCTGCAATTTACGGGCATTTTTCGCCCGCGGCCATTCACTACCAATGTATGACGTCTTAGACGCTTTCTGGTAGTGTAAGCCATTTTCACCCCTGATTACACGCAAATTTTGCAGACAGATTACGAAATTTTAAAAGCCTGTCGCAGACAGCTACAAAACTTTCTGCCACTGGGTGTGTATGTAGTGTGTGTGTGGAATCTTCTGGCTATCCTATCTCCGAAATTAATAAAGATAAAACTATAAAACTTCAGAAATGAGACAAGTCTGGTGTACAGATGATGTTTTTTTAACTCTTGGTGAATATTGGAAAACCGGAAGTAGGACCATAAATCTGTTTCTTAAAAATGGCTTTAACGATTTTTTTCAATGTTGCTATATAAACACTCTAATAGATGCCCTTTCGTATGAATTAGTTGACTAGTTCAGGAAAATGGGTAGGCATCCTGTATAAATAGCTCAATTTCAGGTCTCGCAAGTGTATTCCTCTAAAAACGGCTGTATGGATTTTTTTCAAACTCGCCATATTAATCCCCTTTTAAATATTCTTTATTGTGTAATTGTTGTTTTCCAGTCAACAATTGAGTACGCCAAATTTTAGTAAAAGTCGGTATCTCAAAAACAGCTCTAAACATTTTCTTGAGAATCATTACACAAACCCATTTTAGGTATCCTTTCTCCTCTATTATGTGTTATTACAGGAAAAATTAACAGTCATCCTGATTAGGTAGGCGAGTTTTAAATCTTGGAAAGTGGTGTTTCAAAAATTAGCTCTACTGATTTTTTAATCCGCTATGTAAATTCCATTTTATTTGTATTTACACAAGTATCAGCTTTCTCTTCTCAGAAATTTTTAGGTGTCTACTTTGTTAGGTCAATTTTATGTCTTCTGATTACATTATCTCCCAAAATTACATATAATACATGCAATAGTGGGTGATGGAAGTCGTGGGGTTGTTTCACAATAGATTTTTTTTATTTTTATTGTTTGAATTTGTATTCTGAATTAATGAAAGGCAGTGAAAAGTTAATTGTAAACCTGTGCTCTTAAAGCAAAATCACTTTTTGAGGGAAGAGCTTATAATGATTTTTGAAATGCATTAATATTGTGATTGTAATTTCTTCTGATTTTAGGTTTTATTAGAGCCTGAGAAGGATACTCTGTTTGAAATAACAGACGAGAAACCACCCTTAATTAGTGGAGCTGAAATTATCGGAGTAGATGATTTTAGTAAGTTGTTTTAAGCATTTGTTATATGTTACTGGAATGTCTACTACTACTATGTAATAGGAAGTATATTTAGATTAAAGTCCATGAGGATTTAATAATCATGTTTTGCAGAGAAATAATTGTACAATTTCTTATGGAGTTGTGTTGTATTTAGTTAAACTGAATAGAAAAATAAAAATAGGATTGTTTTATTGAATAACAGTTATGACCAAATATTCAGTGAACAGAATACTAAGTATTCTGCAAACACCAAATATTCGGCTCATTGATCACTTTTATAATCAGGCGTCAATGTGTGTTTTTTTTTCTTATTTTTTCAATACCACTATGTACATTCAGTAATATTTTCTTTTGTTAATCATGAAAAATTGACGTACAAAATTACAATTTAGAAACAATAGTTTATTCAACTGTAGAAAATTATTAGAAAATATTATTATACATAAATAATGGTGCAATGCTGAGCTCACATTAGAGAAAATTATTAACAGTCGGACTTCTTAATAAGCACTGATAAGAACATCATGTGATGTTTGTTTCATTCTTAAAATATCCTAGATTGCAATATATGAATTATGCACACTTCTTGTTAATTTGACTTTAAAGACATACCCATTACCTTCATGTTTTCTGTAAACGAATTTTCTGACAAAAAAGATAGGAATAAAGTGATAAAATTCCATAAAACTGAAAAATGTTTATAAGCCAATTCAAATGGATGATTGTATGGAATTTTAATAAAAATATTGTTATTTGATTAATAAAAACAATTTCTGATTTTGCTTCATTCAAATAGAAAAATAATAAATGAAATTATGCTTATGACTTATTTCTTTTAAATAATGGAATAATTTTAATTTATTCACAATTTACTTTTATATTTATTCTTATTAAAACACAATTTTTTGTTAGATATCCTTATAATTGTTATGATTAATACAATTAATAATTAATTTTCTATAATATTTCTCTAGAAGATATATTAAACAGTTGCTTTCATTTAAATGTCATCTGTTTCTTAATTATCTTTTTATTTGGCTGTGGATAGTGTAGTGCAAAGACGGTAGCTCTGACAGTCACATGATTCAACATGAAAATGCCCAAGGTGTCCTTGTGCATTTCAAATTTTTAATTAGTTTTTTTTAATTAACAAAAATATGAAAATGAAATGTGTTGAGTTGGAAGAATGAAGGTCACCAGTCGGATTGAGTGTTAGATAAGGTGACCCAATGTTCCTATTTTCTGGGGACAGCCTTTATTTTGAAAGCTAGGACTGGGCGATGTATTGATTCATCAAGAAATATCGATTTAATACCTATTATTATATTGCTAATATCAATTTTACATCTATATCACTAAATTGATTTAAGCTTAGGCTGATTCTTGCCTATATCAATTTTATATCTACATTGCCAAATCGATTTACATTTCTTTTTGGTGTATACATCATTAGTTGTGAAGATAACAGTAGTGGCATGCACCCTATCAAAACCAACTGTGACTTATACAAACATGGACATCGATTTACTTTGATTGCTGATGTACTGACCGAAGGTTAGGATCCGATCCTTTAGAAATTTTCAATTTAGACGAAGTTGGGTGTTAGCATGACACCCATCCTTGGAAGGGGGGGGGTCTGACCCCCATGGTGACATATCTTGAAAAAGCTATGTTCCGAACTTTACAAAATTTTAAATTTGGAGTTGGATGGGTGTTAGTGTTGGTATAATAACCATTTGGAAGATGGAAGGTCTGTGCCCCCCCCCCCCTTTCGACAAAATCATACTTTTCAATTTTTTTTTTTGCACTGCATCTGGTGTCTCTAATGTGTTTTGACATGCTTAATTTCTTTCCTATCATGTAAGGAATTTTCACAAAGTAAGGATGAAGATCAGAAGAATTCACCCAATTTGAAAAAAAAAAAAAGTATAAAATATAGTAAAATAGATTTTTATTTAAACATTATCTTTTAAATATGTTTCTGTGCATCAAAGCTCCCATTAAAGCTTTTTACCTTGTATTCTCTATGCAGCATCCAACAATAATCTTGATACCTTCTCTACATTTCTTTGGTATCTTGATGAAATAGCTTTCCTTATTCTTCACTCACATCACTAGAGCTGATCATGACCTACCTTAAAAATTCTGAAATCACATGAAAAGTAAAAAGGGCTGGACTAGGATTTTTATGATTGTAACCAAAAAATTACAAATTTTTGGAAATCTAAAAATTATAAAAAATATTTCTAAATTTCCAATATACAACAGTTTTGTTTTAATCAGTCAATGAAAAATAATTGAAAAAATCTTGAAATCAGGATAAAATCCTACATACAGTCATTCCTGCATCACCCAGGTTTTTCGAGAAATAACTTAGATGAGTTGAAAAAGTCTAGCTGTAAGCTCAAACAATCCCATTTTTCGTCAAAACTGTATGGGATGGAAATTTTTTAATAGTTTTTCCTTAATTAGCATCAAGAAACATCCCAGAAAAGCACATCACCTTAACCACTTCACCGGCCATCCTGAGTTAACTCAGGAGAAACGTAGACTTCCACACACTACTGTAGCCGGTGAAGTGGTTAAAGAAAAAAACTTCATCAACCTGTGTAATGGATTGCATGAATAGTAGTGGACATAAGTCACTACAAATTTCATTGCTCTGCAAATGATATAAACTGTTGTATGAGTTTTTTCATCGACAGATGTTCCCTAAACTCCTTATTATCATCTATTCTTATGCCCCACATTTTTCATTTCAAATACAAGTGTTTTCATAGTTAGTGTATAAAAATTCACAATCACGAATTTTCAGGAAAAACTGTATGGGGCAAGGAGAAATATTTTACACAATTTTAAAAATGTGGTGTATTAATTTTTTATTTATTTATCTAAATAATTATTGATATTTCAAGTAGGAAGTGAATCTATTTAGTAACAACTTATTTCGATTTTTTAGTTTTACTAGCAAGATTTATTTAAGTAGTTTTTAATAATTTTATGGAATATATATGTAATTTTTCAGGGTGGCTACAGAAATTCAGAAAAAAAGTTCCCTGATTTTTCCATGATTTCCATGACTAATTTTGACAAATTTCCTTGATTTTCGTTACCTATTACAGCCGAACCTCGTTAACGTGAACACTGTTAACGTGAATTACTTTTAACATGAACTGTTTTCACAATCACTGTCAAAATGAAGATAGGTTTAGTTATATGAAGAATATTTACTGATAGCATGAACTACTGATAACATGAACAAAATTTTTATCCCCCTTGAGATTTGACTCATTCCATACTTTTGTGTATATCGCACTCTTGTGTAACATGCTCTCTAAACCACTGCAATTCAAAAAACTATACTAATTGAAAAAAATATCTCAATCTTTTTTTTTTTTTTTTCAAAAAGGAAAATAAAATGAAAAAATCAAAATTTTGGAAAAATTACAAAAATATGACTCATTTTAATTACACAACATATTAACATCAGGCCATAAAATTATTCCTCAAATTGTTGCACTATTTTTTTTTAAATGTCAACTTGGTGAGATTCAACAAGAAAGCAGCCAGTCCTGTGCAATCATGGTTAAGATAACACCTGTTTGGCGATCTTTCAGTCATGCTTGCTGGGCAAAAATGAAAATTTCCATGATTTTGGGGTTTTTTTTACAAAATTCCCTGATTTTTCCAGATTGATAAAGTACCCTGATTTTTCCATGATTTCCCTGATTGTCGCCACCCTGTTTTTAAATCAAAGTAAAGCATGTTTGTAAAAATATTTTTCTAAAATATTTTTAATTTAAACATATTATATAATGTTACATGCATTAAAGTAAAAACAATCCTAAAATGTTAGTAAATTTTCTAATATCGATATATCGTTAAATCGGGATAGAAATCTGATTCTATATCGCCATGTGGGATTTTCAACATCGCCCAGTCCTATTAAAGGCATTTTTCTAAGTTTTGAAAAATTGTAGAAAGTAAATTACTTGCCATTGATACTTTATTTTTAGTTCTTATTTATTAAGAATGAAAAATACATCTGTAATTGGATAATTGTAGCAATTTTTAACACTTCTCTGTATGTACTCTGATCTGGTCACTATGCATTAGAGGGTGATGATTTCAGTGGAAGTGTCAGATTGAGCATAGAAGTGTTGTGTTGGAAGCATCAGGGTCACCAGTTGGATCCAGCGTTAGATGGCGATGGTTTCGGTGAAATGGCCAGGTTGTGTATAAGTGTTGGGTTGAAGTAAAAGAAGGTGGATGTTCAGTTGAATATTGGTGATTTTAGATGAGTATTTTATGGAAAATGAAGCGAATCATTTCATAAGCTATATTTATATATATAAAAGGCAGTCTCGCTCTCTTTGTGTGTATATAGCATAATGCAAAGACAGTAGCTTGGATAGTCACATGATTCAATCCAAAAGTGCCCCTCCCCCTCCTTGTTGACTTCTTTGTACAAACTATAAAAGAGTATTGTGAAATCAACTTGCAATACAGATTTTGAGTCCTCTTGCACAACTGAAAAATAGTTCCTTGTGGAATATTACCAATTTATGTTTGAGACTGTTATAATATTGAATTGGACCAATTTTGTTCTTGGAAGGTGTTCCCACTCTGGCAATATCAACAGTTTTACAAGACTTTTTTCATAATGTCTGTGACTCAAAAATGATTGGGCATAAAATGTCAGTTTGTAAGTAGGCCTAGTTGTGCACCTCCACTTTTAGTCTTAATATGCCTTTTGGAGATATGCATGAAAACTTATTATATGACCAAAAAGATCTGATTATTTCAATAAAACCGTATAAAAGTTGTGAAATCTATTGCATAAAGAAATAGGCAATTTCTAATATACATTATTTAACAAATATTCTTGAAACTTATCATTCATTTTCCTTATTTTTAGTATGGATCTCGGTTTTTCTACATGTAGGCTAAAAAAATTTTAATAGTCATGGTTTCATGTTTCATTTTGCAACTCAGGTCTATTACACTGCCATTTCTTTTTTTCACCCTGAAACTTGGTTTTTTACCTAAAAGCATTTTTTTTTTTTTTTTTAAACAATTTTATTTTATTTATTATTATTTTTTTTTTAAATTGCAAACATTTCATATATGTTAAAAATAAATGAGTTAGCATGAACATCAACGTAAATCAAAAATACCCTGTGCCTTTTATATTTTTATTCTATGCACGTTGAAATACTGTGTATTTTAAAAATTTAAAATCCCTCAACAGCGTTTAATGTTATTTCAGTGTCAGATTGCATCAAAGTGAATCCATAGACAGAGGGTTGCTAAAATCTGAAAGCTTTTTCTCAGTTTGTAACACTAGCTTTTCTGATAAAACATGTCTTTTTTGCCAAAGAATATAAAAAGGAGGCCACCCCAACTCGAATGAATATCATTGTATTCTGAGCTGTATATTTGCTGATGAGAGATTCTGAAATAAGGAGTCGATGACTGTTCCTGATCAAGCAATATTTGTGCTCTGCTTAACTCTTATGAGTGTGGCTTTTGCAATGGAAGTAATGCATTAATTGGCTTGCTTTGAAAATATTTATTGAATTAAATGCATTTGTTATGTGGAATCTTCTTGCCTATTTATGAACCACTTACTACACACAAAAATGGGAATGTTTTCATAATAATGTGTACAATTAAATGGGTGTGCAAATAAAAATAATGCAGTATCACATGGAATTTTTTCATTTTTTAATATTTTGATAATTTTATCATATAACAATAGTTTCATATCAATGAGACACGAATTTAATTACTTTTTAATTTTTATTACAACCTCAGACATGCCAAGTCTCCTGCTTTTGGCAGGAGTCTCCTGCTTTTTGCTTGTTTTTCTATGCTCCTGATTTTCCACTCATTTCTCCTGCTTTTTTGATGTAATTTTTATCTATCCCTCTTAGCATAATTTATGCTTAAAATTTGTGGGATTGGGTAAAAAAATTTGAAAGAAAATTGAAGTTTATCTTACCCTGCAATTTATCAAGTTCAGTTTGAATTACTATACAATACTTTGAAACTAATTTTTGCTCAGAATAAATTTTCAACTTCCATTTTTGCATAATGAAAAATGAATTATTATCAAAAGATTTTTTTTTTTTTTTTAATACCATAACTATTGAAAACTTAAAGAATTCAAATTTCATTAGAATATAGCTGATATTTTCATTTCTTTATTACCTTTTCTTTTACAAAGATAATTAAGATTCTTGTTGTTTTATATTAGGAGCAGATGATCAAATCTGTCTATTTCGACTTAAATTTTAAATAACTGTATGGCAGAGGGTTTTTTTTTTTTTTTGATAGTTTGTTTTACTGCAAGAAACATATATTATTCATTTAATGTTAATACTGATGCTTTGTAAATACCTCCAAAGCTTATAAAGCTTTACTTCAAATTAAATTTGCATTATTTTACTCATTTTTCTTACAAACTTTCTTGTTGAAAAAAGTCTCGTGATTTCTGTTAAAAAAATCTCCTGCTTTTTTGTCATTAGAAGTTGGCATCTCTGCAACCTGTATACCAAATAATGTCTGTTTAATATTTGTTTTGTAGTGTATATATATATGTAATGATAATTACTGGTAGAGAGATGGCAGTCGTTGCACACAAGGAATATTAAGAATTTTTTTACGAAACAGCTTTATTTCTTCATCATTGCAACATCGGTGCTTAGGTTAAGGTGAATGGAGCATTAGGCCGACAATTTGCCAATCCACAGGTGGCTCAGCAGCCCCGGAATTTGTTGGGGAAGCCTGTAGAACCTACATAATTTCGGCAGCATTAAGTTTGTTAACAATGGGAAACCATGGCAAGAGTCCTCTGTTTCTTTAATGTTTGGCCTTTTATACAGGATACTTGAGCTGCTAATTGGTTACTTAAGTCATTTGGGGCACTAAAAGAATTTCTGGGATTAATTAATATGCATGATCGATGTCGCGCGAGTTGCAAATTGTGTTAACATCAGCAAAATTTTGACTTATAATTTTGTTCCTTTTCTGATTTCTGAGTGACAAAGTCTTCTGCCAGAAAACAATCTTTATAGGGGCAATTACGAATTATTCACGATTTATAATTTAGACTAGCTATTTTTACACTTTTAAATTGGGTTTTTTAATAATTTAAATTTATTTATTTTTACCCCTTTCATATATATATTTAATGAAATTTTGAATACCAAACTTCAGATGTACTTAACTTGTCTTGTAGTATCAGTTTATTAACATCAACATCAGTGCTTTTGAGTATCCACATGGGGTCTCAACCAATGCTAACCTCCGTCGAAACTATAAATAGCTTAAATTTAGTGAAAAATGAAAAAAGCCAAAGATGATAATCTTTTTTTTTTTTTTTAAGTGTAACTAGAGTTCCCCATAATATGATATTAATGTAATGGTGTAGATAGACCTCATTCAGTTCCCCATTATATTATTTCTCCTCATAAACTTCTAGTCATATAATATGAGTAATGATAAGAGACCAATACATTTACCTTATCTTATTTTGCTACGTAAGTGCACTGGTGTCAGATTCCTATTTTAATTTTCATGTAATTATTTCCCATGCACTAATATCTCTTATCCAAATAAATGTATGATAAATATCAGGGTTGTTATTTCGTCCACTTTTTCGTCAAAAGTCCGGGACGCTGAACAAAACTGGACAAAATAAAATCTACTGAACTGTAAATGATCAGTGCATAAAATTATTCTGTTAAAACAATAAATTGCAATTTTAACTTTAAATTACAATTTTAGCACTAGAAATATTTTATTAAAAATTAATAATTTGATTAATGAAAAGCATAATTTAATTTTATTCACAATAAAAAAAAAATATAAAAAAAAATCATGAAGAAAATGCTAATTATTACATTAGTTTACAGTTTGTAGATGTAACAAAGTAAGTCTGTTGTGGTGGACTAACATTATCATTCTGGGTATTAAGAGAAAAAAAAAAAAGTTATTTAACACTATATCTAAATCTTTAAAAACAAAAGAAATAGACACAGCTGTTTAGTCAGTAAAAGATTTCCTGCACAATGTTCAGTTATCTTCAGTACATAATGTTGACAATTAAAAATAAAGAATAACTTAATCCCCCCCCAACAACCCTAAGAGTCTATTTTCAATATTAAAGTTTTTCACAAATGATGCGATTGATTAATACATAGACGATTATAATCTTAAAAATAATTTAAGTTGTTTCTTTGCTATTTTGTACTTAACTTGGAAATACCTTATTTAACATTTCTATACTAGGTTAAAAAAAAAAAAAAAATCTCATAAATGTAGATAGAATGTTTTTATCAATTGAAGAGCTTGTTTCCAAAAGGCGTTAAGTCAAAAATTTCAAAAATTGACTTTTCGATGCAAAATGTCGCAGCACACTTCTAATAATATAATTTCAATAAGTAGAAGTTCCAAACGAAGTTTAGTCACAATGAAAACAGAAAGCAAAATCTGTGTTTTTTTCCAAAAAGAATTAAGTCACAAGTAAATTTTGTGCCAAAAGGGATTAAGTCAAGTTTAACCAATTGTAGCGTGCCTTGAGATCACGTGGTTTGTCTGGTCTTAGGTGAAAAGTCAACAGAAAGGAAAAGAATGTTGTTGCAAATTCTCACATTGAGACAGGTTTTTTTTTTTTTTTTTTTTTTTCGATGTAGAATTATAAAGAGGAATGTACTTATAACCTGTATTATAATGTGTCCGTAAAAGATTTTAATCTTGGTTTTGGAACCCCGAAAAAAGACATTTGCTCCTTCTGTATTAGGAAAAAATTACAAATGAATTCAGAAAAATGTACAGAAAAAAGAAAAGACCCTGTTAACTTAACTTTTGATTCATAAAAAACCGGAGCAAAAGATTTTATCCACTTTTAGGGGAAAAGCTTATAGGAGAAGATGAAATTACATGTTTTAACTGATGCAAAATCAGGAATTACCACACAAATAAAAATTATAACATGTTAGGAATGCTTTAATCAGTGGCTGCTCAAAAGGACCTCACCTTCACATACTATTTACCAGTGCGTGGTCACTCGTATTTACCAGCAGATAGAACATTTGGAAGAAAGTGGATACAATTTTACTCTCTAATGATTATTTTGAACATTACTCTAAGGTTGGAAATCTTTTCAAGTACAAGAAACAGTGGGATATATTAGATTGGAAAAAAATTGTGCATAGTCGTCTGAAAAGCAAACAAGGTTTCTTGATTTCAGAGACAAAAGTTACTAGAAATTACGAAGCGAGATGTGGGAATCAAGACAACGTACTGTGGTTCTTTTTGCGAGATCCTGAAACGAGGGGAAAAAAAATTCTCCCTTGCGCCTCTTTTGAAATAAAAACAAAAACCAACATGAAACGAGCAAATAAAAACAGATGTTTTAAAATTACTTAACGCTTTGGGAATTAACATATTACACGAATGTTTTTATTTTTATGAATAATCTTGCAACGATACTGCTAGCGTTAACATAAGTGAAAATAATGATAATGAGGGAGAAATAGAATTTGTAAATGAAGATTTGTAATAACTAACTACCTTCCAAAATTGTATAGCTAAAATTTATGCTGTATTTACATGAAAAAAAAAAATACTTGGATTACTTTCGAATGGAAGTAAGTCATTTCATTTCGTTATTTGTTTGTGCCAAAAGGGCGTAAGTCATATTTTTGTTCCAAAAGGAGTTAAGTCATTTTTTCTTTTTTTTATTTCTCAATAAATATACTGTCAGGATTTTTTTAAACACGTAATTTAGTGTTATTATCATCCATATATTACTGGGTAAAAATATCTTTTTCTTAAATTCAATAATAAATCTTACATAATAAAATCACGTTTTTTCAAGAACTGAAAAAAATGACTTAATGCCATTTGGAAACAAGCTCTTCAATTTATGTCCACAAGTCCTTTCAAAGCAAAGCTTTCATTTTTATATAACATTTTTTGTGCAATACCAACATGTCATTTTTTTTATCCAAGAATTTAAAAAATCAAATTTACATACTTAATCATTTGATAATTTTATATTCTTATTTTAATTAAAAAAAAAAAAAAAATTGGTAATAGAAATTCCAGATGAAAAAGATACAAAATTAAATTTTACTTCCACATAGAAAAGTTATTTATTTATTTTTCACAAAAGTGATATATTTAATAATATAAATGTGTGTGGGTATATATATATTTATAATCAATTTGATAAATATGCAGGAACTTAAAGAGAAATAATAAAAATGTTGAGTGACTCCAATCGACTTTCTGAACATTAAAGTAATTCACTATTGTTTAATAAAATAACTTAAGAGAAGTCATTAAATCAACAAACGAGAAAATTATAATAAGTGTTTGATTATTTGCTCCCAAATAATATATTGTTTAATGAAACAGAATGCATCCAAATTTTTTTGTGTATCTTTGTAAAAGAACTAATAGTGTTAGATTCACCAAAATGTATACAGTTTGTGTGACATATAACTTGTATATGAATTCAAAGCTCAATCAAATGAGGCATTCAGATGCCATCACCGTTTAAATAATTTCAGACTATAGGCCACAATATTACAGAATTTTTCGTTATTTCCCTGTAAAAAAACTATAAATGCTAGATTCACCAAAATAAATCGATACGATTCATTTGACAGTGACTGATAACATGTATATAAAAGTTTCAGCTGAATTGAATAAGGAATTCAGATGCTATCACACTTTAAATTATTTGAACTCATAGGCTATAATGATAAAGAATTTAATCTTTGTGTCCCTGTTAAAAAAATAAAATAAACTGTGCTAGATTCTCCAAGATGTATACAGTTTGTACTACGATAACCTATAACATATGCACCAACTTTTAGCTCATTTGAACAAAGCATTTAGACAGTATTGTGTTCACTCTACTCACATATACATACATCATCATAAAATAGCAAAATTGAACTCATGGAACCTCAAAACATGTAGATACACAAACATCACAAAGTCCAATTTTTGTTATGATTACAATACTTTCCTTACCTATGTATTTTCAGAAAGTAAAGAAATGAAAAGAAGTAAAGTTTAGAAATGAAAGATATGTGAACCATTCATTTCATCATGCTTAACGGCCCTCTTCATTTACCGTCGCCGGAAGCCCGAGTCAGTGTTATTCAATGAGGAAATTTTCTTTACAAATAACTTATTAACTAATACATATTTTTAAATTCTGTTTTCATATTCAGAAAATTCCTAACTGTTAAATGGACGGACCTTTTTCAAAAATGTATTTTTTGAATTATTAATATTTTATTTTGAAGCTGCAAAATACGAATTTTCAATATGTGAAATTTTTTCATTTTGCAATTTCAAAATAAAATATTAAAAATTAAAAAAAATACATTTTTTTAAAAAGGTCCGTCCATTTAACAGCTGGGAATTTTCTGAAACAGAATTTAAAAATATGTATTAGTTAAAAAGTTATTTGTAAAAAAAAATTTCCCATAGAATAACATTACCTTCGGCTTCCGGCGGCAGTGAGTGAAGTGGGCCCTTAATAACAAATCTTTTAAAGATGTTTACTACTATGAGGGAGGAGATGACAATGTAGTTGAAATCAGTGTGGGGGGGGGGGAGGTAAATTAAAATTGAAACTATAAACTATCACTTTTGCATCCAGTCCACCCTTAGAAATAGATATATTTATTTATTAAATATTGTTAGCTTTGCATGTCTATTTCAATCATTCATGTTTATTTTGAAATATTTAAACTGATTTTATTCACAGACACAGGGTTCAGGAATTTATTTAAAAAAAAAAAAAAAAAAAAAAAAAAAAATGGTCGCCAACAAAAAATTTTGGTAGCCCATAAAAAATATTCTCCACCGTTTTCTTTCTTTTTTTTTTTTGTTCCATTTCAAAATTTACTTGAATATAGAAATTAAGATTCTATATACCAGGTGTTATATCAACTAAAAACCAATTATTTATTAGGCTTGAATGATTCTTTTTTTAAACATCAAGAAACACCTGTTTAAATTTAACATCATGAAACTGGTTTTATTATTTTCACTAAATCAATACACCATCGGCAATGATACATCATTACACAGGTACAACAATTCAGCACCAGGTCGACAGCATGCGCAGACAGGAGCAGTGTACACCAATTCCCTAAAATGGTGCAATAATTTAATACCGAGTTGTGAAACATGCACGGAGATGTGTAAATTCCCTAATTCAACACAGTGTCTTAAAAAGTGGTGAGAGAAGCAGGAATCAAAACAGCGAACATAGAATTGGAGCCTGATTCTGGGACCAATTCTTTCACCAAAATATATATTAAAAAAAAGAAGAAAAAAAGAGCTTCTTAAAGTTGAAAACATTATTGCTAGTTAAAAAATATTGGTCGCCAATGGTGACTGTATTTCACGAGCTCTCACATACACATATTGATAAAGAATTGTTTTATATATATGGAAAGAATAAAGGTAATTTTTAATTTAGTACTCACAAATAATTAATAGTGGACAAAACGGTTTTAACCAGGTTTTTTCCACTATGAAAAATGTATGATTGCATACAATGTCTGACAATATTAAAGTAGAATTTTGCTATTCATTCATTTTGATATGATAAATGATATTCTAAAATGAGCCTGACTCATTGATCGTGAGAGTGATGCAGGTGTGTACATTATTTTCTATTCTACAATGGTAAAGAAATTTCAAATAACTTAAAAGTTTTTAAATTTGAATGGTAAACTTCAGTAGGCTCGTAACATGAACGACTTCTTTATGAACATTTTCAGACAGACATTTTGTGATTTTTGGATTTCTCAAAAACAGAGTTCTTCTTACCTTATAATAAGTAAAAGGGGACATCTTGCACCAAAATACTTTTATTATAATATTATGAGCTGCTAAATCTTGGGTTTTACTACCTCAAGAAAAATGGAATAAATAATTGTTTCATTTCTGATAATAAAACATTTTATGTTTGAAATAAATTAATTGCTTTTTCAAAAACGCTTTGATATATTGCTCAAAAAATTCTTAAAAATATGTATAAAAAAATGCACTTGTATATGCGTTTTTTATTTTTATTTTTTTTTTATTTTTTTTTTTAACAGTCTTACATTTTATTAGCCCCACCTAGATTCATCATTGAAGAATCCTACAGACCAAAATCAAACATGGTTTACCTCATTTTTTTTTTAAGGATGAGGGTTCAATGCAGAAGGATTGATTACTTCAGACCTAAAAAAAAAGAACTTATATGATTCTATATTTGGATCCAAAATAATTGCATGTTTTTGCAAAAAACTCCATGACTACTCCACCTTATTTCAAACAGGCAGACTCTCTTATTTTGGGACTATCCTCATACATTTTAAATATATAATTTATCAAAAACTTCAATCTTTTATTTTAAGCAAGATGTCTATTTTGGCTGCAAAAATTCTCTTGCATTTCATTAGATAACACTATTATCAATATTGTCTGAGCCACTTATGGAATCTTCCTTATTGAGATCCCTCATTGTTGGCAGGTATGATGACGTATATTAAATAAATTTTTAGTTGTAGAGTTTAATATTAAAAAAAATTCATTTCTATTTCTAGGCAATATTGAAGAAATGGACCGTATATATACTTCGGATAATGAATTTGAACTGCTGATGTGAATTGTTTTGGATGCAGTGGGTTTTGACTGAATGGTGCCTTTTTATAAATACCTAAACAGACTATGAAGATTTTACAGAAAATTTTAAAACTGTACATAATTAACATTGTATTATAATATATTTATGTAAAATATTTGTTTATTATTTTTTAAAAAATTTATTACATTTTTCATAGAGAAGAATAAAGATTTAAGAACTTCTTTTGTTATTTTTCTGTTAACCTAAATACAATCGATACTTTGCGTCATGCTAATAAAAAATAATCTTCTGTGGCACCCGTACGACTTTCTCTTACTCAATACACTTCTACTTCAACTACACTTCTTTTCTCAACTCAATATTATAAAGATAACAAGTGCTGTAAATTTAAATTAGGTTTAAGAAGAGTTTTATTTTACAAATAATTTTGTGCGAGGATGCTACCGCTCCTCTTAACCCTTCATTTAAATGTGGTACATACATTTATACAGAATTCAGTGCTGTTATTAAATCTGAAAGTTTAATCCAAATTTTTCAAATAGCAACTGCATGCTAATTTCTAAATATGAGGCACTGTCTGCAATTGCTTGTTTTTAAGTTACACTGATGAAAGCATACACAAATATTAACCATCAAAAATTTGACTTTATTGCTTGACCAGTATTGCAAAACAAGCAACAGGCATTACTTTCAATTATTTGGCTTAAAGATTGACTAAAATTTCATCCAAAAAAAAAAAAAAAAAAAAAAAGAATCTGGTGTGAAACAACCACACGACTTTCATTACCCACTATTACACGTATTATATGCATTTTTTGGAGAAAATGTAATCAGAAAATATAAAAGTGACCTAAAGAAGTAAAAACGCAAAATGTTTCCAGTAAGAGAAACTTTATACACATTTAAAGATATAAAACAAAGCTTACAAGGTAAAAAAAATAAGAAAAAAAATGGTAGAGTTATTTTTTGAAACACCAATTAATTTCCGAGATCTACCTAAACAGGATGACTGTTAATTTTAAGAAAGGAATGAATTTATATAACAATTTCAAGAAAATCATTAGAGCCGTTTTTGAGATACCAACTTTTACCAAAACTCAATCATTGACAGGAAAACAATAATTACATACAAAAAGATATTTAAAAGTGAGTTAATAGGGCGAATTTTTAAAGGAACACACTTGTGAGACCTGAAATTGAGCTATTTATACAGGACACCTATCCGTTTTCCTGAACTAACCAACTATATCATTCGAAAGGACATCTAATAGAGTGTTTATATAGCAAATTTGAAGAAAATCGTTCAAGCCGTTTTTGAGATACGGACGTACGGTCCCACTTCAGGTTTTTCAATTTCCACCAAAATTTGGAAAATTCATCTGTATACCAGACCATTTTCAATTCTAAAGTTCTATCTTTATTAGTTTTGGAGCTATAATAGCCAGAAGATTCCCCACACACACATACACACTGACCAATTGCCCAAAACCACATTTTTTGACTGATGGGACCTTAAAACGTGTAAATCAGGTGAAATCGCGATATCGAATTTTCAGACCAAATATAATACTTCCATTACCCTACTACTGTAGGGTAATGGAAATACACTCTGAAATTCATAAAGTACAGTCTGTATGCTACAGTACAAATGCAGGAGTTAGAATTAATACTAATTTCAAAAGAAATTTTGAAGATAAATTTAGTTTTAAACAATGAAGGCTGTGTCCTCTTAATTTCTGAGTGTTTTTAATTTTAGTTAATATTTAGTCCATATATTTGAAAATAGTGCCATTTGCTTGTCTTGCAATACTGGTAATGAATTGTAGAAACCTGTTAAAATTGAAAAAATTTAACACTGGTTAATTTAATTTTAAAATTCCAAAAAAATAGTTTGCCTCTTTTTAATTTAATACATTTTTTCAATTAATAGTTTAAACTACTTAAAATTCAGTAGGAAAGAAATTTTCAATATCCACGAAAGCGCTGTGTTTGTTTTTATACAAACTGGCATTTCTGTATGTAAACAAAAAATAACTTCAAATCAAAAAATAAATAACAAGAAAATTGACTGAAAAGCATTTTGGATCGTTCCTAAATCTAAAAATAATATTATTTAATTTAGAAATGTTTATTCATTTCAGATAAATTGGAATGGAAGGCTGATTTTTATACCAACTATGTGAAAAATACCAGAACCGCGAATAGAACCCTGGGCCTCTGCTTAACGCACGAATGCTCTACCACTGAGCTACCCTGGCTGATAACCAGCTCAGCATTTCCCATATAATATTCATTGGCAAGGTCACCGAGTCTGCAAACACAGCTATTGGTATAAAAATTAGCCTTCCACTCCAATTTATCTGAAATAATATTTATTTTTATAACTTTCAAAATCTGCATATTTAAAACAATGACATCACTTCAAATTGCAATTTCATCGTTCTTTCTAGAACATTCCATTAGCTTCCCACAAACATAGTATTACTATGCTGAATTTAAAATAGTGTCTTTTTGAAACAAAGAGTAAAATTTAATAATAATAAAGAAATCAATAATAAATATTCCTCGAACAAAAATGACCTCTTTTTACTTAATTTCATTAACTTTTATTTAAGCGCGATCTCAATAAAATCTTTCATTCAAAACTTTACTGCACGTTTCGGTTTTAAAATATGCCAGTCCTTTTGAGTGGGAATTTGGAAAAAGCATCTCTCTCCCTCTTGGATTTTTGCTTGGGAAGAAGGCGGCATTTGCTGCTAAGAATTAATTGAAATGTACATATACTTGGACAGAATACTTATATAAGTGTTATTTGCGATAAAAGATCTTATACTGATGAAAGTGAAGAAATTCTATCTCACCCAATGTCCTGTTATTGAATAGACTAAATCATTCATCCAGCCAATAGGCCTAACAAAAGGTTTAGTGAAGAAGGCAGGGCTCACAACTAGTCTTACAAGGAAACATTCAAAAAGTATTGGAAAAAAATATACGTGATTCTACTCTTCATAAAGCACCAGAAAGTGAAAAATTATCGGCTGAAATTAATTACAACGACCACAAAAATGTATCAAAATTAAGCATTTTTGGCGATTTAGCGCTGCTAGGTGATAAGTTCGCTGGCACCGAGATTGCCGTGTACGAACAGAACCGTGTTTTGCTTTTCCGCCAAGTACTCAAAATCAATCGCCTAGCAGTGTGAAATCACCAAATAGGCTTGATTTTGATAATTTTTTTGTGGTTGCTGTAATTAATTTCAGCCAAAAATTTTTTCATTTTCTGGTGTTTTATGAAGAGTAGAATCACATATATTTTTTTGAATACTTTTTGAAGATGACACCTTTTGAATGTTTCCTTGTTAGTAAATAAACATAGTAAATAAACAAAAATATGTTAGAGTTCCAAGCCTATAAGGGATTTTTCACAAAAAAGTACATTGAACAAAAATATTGCAGTAAATAGAGAAAGGGGAAACTACCGGTACCATGACAAATAATTCAATATTAAGACATTCCTTCAATACAATACATTATGAAGTGCATGTATGATGGGTTGAGCGCAAATTACATCAATAAATTTCCATTCGAAAAATTAAAGATAAGATTAACAGGCCTAGTATTAGGACTTCTCAAAATTTTAGGGAGGAATTTTATTCAAGATTTTAGGGGAAAACCGATGATATTGTAGAACTTCTAAATCCGTGATGTGTTAAAATTGGAAATGTGTGTTGTTTTGTATATTTAGGTTGAGTCAGACAAAATTAAGAGCCCTTACTCCATCAAAATTTAAATAATATATAAAACAGACGACCCTTTTATAAAATAAATTTTATTTTATGTAAATCATGCTTTCTGCATTTTCAGTACTTGGTTCGATGAAACCCTTTACTTGATATCTCTAGTGGCTTAAAATTTTTATGCTTTCTGTAACATATCTTGTATGTATAACTCTTTTGGGATGAGCATGTTATATATGATACGGCCTTTAAATTATTTCTCTAGATGAGCATATCATATTTAAATAAAACGTTTGGTATGATACGCCTGCCCACAGAAAGAATTTAAAGGATGTGGCATATGTTAAACACCCGACTGGGAAGGAACATTTGCAGCCATTTCATATGATACACCCGTCTCGAAACGGTTAAATCTTCTCTGCAAGATGATTCAATTTTTCTCTAATTTCCACACATGTATAATTAAGTAGAAAGGTACAAGATTACTATACTGCAGAAGAATTCTGAATTATTAATGTAAGACATGAGTTTCTGTCTACCACTGACTCAATTTTATGAAAAAAAAAAAAATCTGCGACAATGTTGCACAAGTTCTGTTACTAGGCTAGTAGCAGAGATGTAAAACTTTTCGGAACATAAAACACATTTGGCGGAATAAATGTTTCCATTTATAGCTTCAAGTCATTCTCTCAGCAAAACACCGTCAAATTCTTTTTCCAATCACGAATCTTGAAATTTCGTTTTACCTTTAACCATGATGAGGATGCAAATGAAATGAAACGATATGCTGAGATTTAGTATAAAATCATTCAATGCAACAATGCTAAGAATTAATAAAATAATCTACACGTGCATGCGCAAGCAGTAAACACAATACAAGAGCATTCAATATGAACTGGACCGGAATGAATAATTCTCTTGACCCTTGGATTAGCCTCGGATGCATTTTTTTAGGATTCATGGAAGAAATGTAGAAGAATTTTAGGAATGATTAAAATATTTAGGAATTTTAGGGGGAATGCGAGCCCTGGATTAAGACAGAATTCTATCCAGCAAAAATCCTCCAAAATTATTATTATTTTCTCCATAACAAAACCTTCAAATTTTTCTTTAAATGGATTTTATTATTGATATTCATTAAATCAGAAATAGAGGGTATAAAGAAGTTTTCTTGTACTAATTAATAATTGTCCGCAATTAAACTCCAGGTAACATCAGAAGAACAGCCATGATAACAAATAAACTGCAATGTTGAACATAATCAGTTTTACTTGAAGAGCTATGCAATCATCATGGGAAAAAACCATTTTTCAAATTGACATAATTATTTTCAAAAAGTCTTACAGACCATTCAGAGAGTTATTCAGGCAATTTTAGGTTGAGAGAGAGGGCTTCGATGTTACATGTTGTTAGGAGCGAAGTGTGTAGTGACAGTTGCAAGCAGACTGTTCAAAATATGCCAACAGTCAGAAAAAATATCGCCAATTTCATAGCCAAATACTTTCCTTTGTCTCTTGAATAAAATAATATAAATATTTTGAATTTAGAGAGTCCGTTATAAAAATTTACGGCAACCTCTTATGCCAATTTATCACGCCACAAAATCATCTGCTTCTTAGTACAAGGATGAGATTTTTCAGCTGATTTCAGCTTTTTTGTACATTTAACTTTTCAGCTTTTTAAAGTTTCTGATGTGCATTTTTTCTTTTTTTTATATATTGAAGATTAAAATAAATATTTATTACTCTAATATAATAGATTTTTTCATCAAAATTCTACTATTTCATTTCAACATTTTGCCTTTGCTTACAGCATCAGCTTTTTTGAATTTTTGCTAATCTCATGCCTGTTAGTAGACAGAAAGACTGACTGTTACCACATCCTGTAATTTAGAAATATAAATCACCCTTTAATGATGTTTCAAGGGACGCTTATTGCTAAATTGAGCTATAATAAAATAAACTTGCGCTATTTAAAAGAATGAATTGTAATTTATAGAATAAGCAATGGTTAAGTTAAGAAATGAGAATTTTTTTTTTTTTTAAATAAAACGATTTAGCTTTCTTAGTTAGAAATATTGAAAGCACATTTTATTTAATAAATAATGCATTTAGTTGTACTAGAAATTTGTACTAGTATTACGTAGTATGAATAAATTATTAATTTTAAAGAATACATTTTGATTTTCAAAAGATTTATTCAACAGATTAACTGATAAAATAGTATTAGAATTAAGATATTAATTTCTAGAGAGACAAATGTGTTTAAATATAAAAGATATTTTAACAGAAATTTTATTTATTGAAAATATAATATTTAATTTATTTGAAAATGTAAATAATATGTAAAGAGGCTCCTTCACAGATTCTTCAAATGATATCACATAATTTTCTGACCTTTTTACTTTCTCTTGCCCATAGGGTCGAGAAAGTATTGTTTTAGGGTCAAATTTTCGAACGTGACTTTTTGTTATCTTTACATGTTCTGAGGTCCCCTGAATACGAAAATCATGTTTTTAGCGAATGGTCTGTGTGTCTGTTATCAGAACAAGAACTCTGAACAAATCTCAAGAACAAATAGTAGCAGAAATTCCAAACTTGATATTCTAAATGTGTATCATATAGGGATGCTACAGTAAACTTTTCGTTGAGATGAAGCCAATGGTTCGGGTACAGGGACACTCAAAAGTATTCAAATACATTACGTCTATGGTGGAAATTGCAGGTAAGTACAGTTTAACATCTATAAACTGCACTAAACCAAATGAAACGAATATATATTTTTTGTAATAGAGATAGTCAACTGGGAAAAAAAATTCTGTATGTAGGAGCCTCGCCTCCCCCCCTGGGGGGGGGGGCTCCCCTTCAAGTAAATTTTCACGATGGGTATCTTTCAAAAGAGCTCGCCAATACCTTTAAAATGAATGGTTGAACCATCGATCTATGATAATTTAAAATAAAGTTATAATTTTTTTTTTTTTTTTTAATGTAATATTGAGAACAAATTGAACTTTTTTTTGGATATTTACTGTTATACTACTTCTCTAATATGGAAATCGTTTGCATTATCATAAAAGATAATTTGTTTAAATAATAATTTTAATAAATTATTTTTTAATAACAGAATTAAATTGTATATAAATGTAGGTGCATTAATGAAACGGGGGTTTGTGAACACAGAACAAATTATCATATAAAACTCTTCCGAAGCCTAATTTGAATTGTTTAACACAGGTTTACATAAACAGTACTCGTTATAACTTATACTTTAACGAAGTTAAATATACATATTAAAAACAAACGATCACGAATCGGCGGAGGTAAATGAAATATGGCGTCACCTACTCATCAACAAAAGAGAAGAACAACTAGTCAGTGACTGCCAGCCACGGAGAGCAGACGGCACCGCTGAAGAAGGGGATCCCCTTCGAAAAAAGCTGTTCTGCCAAGAATGCAGTACTCGTTATTTTATCTCTTAATCTCCAACCTGTATTTATAGCATCAGAAATTATATAAATTAAACGAGACATTACTATAAATTACATTACATAAAAACCTTTAAACTTGCCTCATTATTGGGCCGTAAATTTTTCACCAGGACGCCCATGGATTTCAGTGTCAAGTGAACTTCACAACAGATGAAGCTGCCGAAGAGGCCTGGGCGTCCAGGTGAAAAATTTATGGCCCGATAATGAGGCAAGTTTAAAGGTTTTTTCTGTATTTATAGTATTAAATTTCAGGGTAAGAGAAAGTCGTGTGAGAGACAAACCAGATTACTTTTAAAACTTAAAATCACCTTTTGGATCACAAATGTTTTTCTGAAGTTTTTGCACTACAATTAAACAAATTGTGGATAGAATTGGTACAAAAAAAAAAAAAAAAAAAAAAAAATCTTTTCCTTCTTTTGGTATATCTAACAGTAACCCAGTAAATGGTTGAAATCACTAAAAAGTTGCATGAAAATTATCTTTTGTCTGCTTTGCTCCGTCTGTATTCTGTGATGCTCAACATGTGTTGCATAATTAACTGATATCGAGTGACTCATATAAATAAGACCAAGTAAGTTTTGTGAAAGTTCAGAAATAATTGAATACCATTCACTCCCAAAATGAAAACAAAAGTGGTTTCATCCATTTTCTAGGAACACCCCACAGAATTCTAAAGTACTGTATTCCACGAGAGCTATTTTCTATAAACCATATTTTAATATATTTATTTTCTATAAATCTTAATCATACAGCAATCTATAGAAAGCATTTTCTTGTGCATAAGAATAATATATATCAATTTCATTAAGATTTACAGCGCCACACAAAAATATTCAGATACATTAAGGGCTACAATTGAAAACTGCATTTTAATTTTCATTATGCGTTTTTTAACACTTTCAAACAATGTTTAATGATATTTATAATTTTAATAATATGGCTGCCTGCCTTTGCATCCATAAATATTTTCAGAATTTCTTCAAAATGATATAAATATACAGGGTGACACACTACAGGGACATCCAAAAGAATGTTAATGCATTGCATTTTTCAAGGTTCATTTTTATAAATCATATTAAAATAATTTTGTATTGCACAAATCATAATTAAGTATTATTCATATGCTAGAAAAATTGTTTTCTATACAATATGGTATATTGAGCATTAAGTTTTAGGCTGTATAAAATATTCAAATACATTAAGGGTCGTGAGCCATTTTTAAGCACTTTTTTTCCAACAATATTTAGTTTGTCTGTTGTGTGATCATGCATTCTTGCGTTATTATGAATCATTCAATTGTAATAGGCTGAATATCAGATAACTAAATTCTTATTTTTTATTAGAATCACACAATGAACTGATTGGAAGAAAATCATATTTATTGAAATTTTATTTTTCCAACTGAGTGAAAATAATGCCTGGACCGGGAGTCGAACCACGGATCGGCCTGGATAGCTCAATTGGTAGAGCCTTGACCATGTAAGTCAATGATCTGGGGTTTGACTCCCGGTCCAGGCATTATTTTCACTCAGTCGGAAAAATAAAATTTCAATAAATCGTTATCTCTAATTTTCTGACTTTGATAATGATTAGTGGTAGATTTACAACAACATTTAAAAATGAAAACGGGAATATAAATATTTATTATTAACATTTTTGCTCTTATATAAAATGTGTTCATTCAACAAATTTATTATTACAAAATATGGCAAATCTCGAATAAAAAAAAATAATTTAAATGTTTTCTTTAATTGTTAACAGCTGGGTGTCCTTTGGCACATTATCACCCACTTTGTAATGGATGCTTTCCACAATTCCGTCAATGTGAGCTTTAATAATGTACTGTAATAAAAAAAGAAAACTTTTAATAAGAATGGTTAAGAAAAAATATTTCGGTAACAAGAATATCAATGATAAATGAAGAATATAAAATCAACATAATTATTGTTGAAGGATAGAGAATAAAAGCTTTGTAAACAGACAGCATAAATTGCAAAAAAAAAGCAATTACAATGTACATGTGAACCACAAAATTTCTGGACCTTAAGAGTCGTTTCTTTTTCATACTTGGATAAGTCGAGGTTTCCTTTCAGGTTTATGGGATGATAAACCAAAATCTTTGGCCAAACGTCTTGAAATAGTACTCAAACTGAGGTTAGTACCTTTTGCAGCCAGAGAATGTCTAATCGCATTGCAGGAGGTTCTTATATCTCGTACAACCATCCTTATCACATGATCCACACGTGCACTTGTTTTTCTAGGGCGACCGCTTCTTTTAAGGTCCACAAATTTTCCTGAAATTTTAAATTAACTAATAGCTTGATGCACAGCTGTCTTGCTCACCCTCAAACTTATTGGACGTTCAGAAAATCCAATTTTATGCAGAGTCAATATTTCTGACCTTTTTGTAACAGTAAGTGAAGGTTTTTTAACCATTACAATCATTACACAACAGCACTATCTACGACAAAATCCAATAAACTGGCGATAAACGTGCTGGGCACCTTTATTTACAGCAGTAGAATGCGTCTGATGCAATCAGCACATGAGATGGTGCAATAATCTATGCAAATGATGCAATATGTTAAAATACTGAAAATCAGCTACTTGGTCTTAAACTTTTGCAAATGACTGTATTTCCTTCGCTTTAGCTTAAGACTAAAAGTATATATTTTTACTACCTGGATTACCATCTTACAACAATGCAGTGCGCATTTTCTCTTTCAAAATCAATAATTCCAATTTCAAATTATTTTAGAATTTAATGTAATTTTACAAATTCAAAATATAACAAAATTTATTATTATTATTATTTTTTTTTAAACATTTAGTTATTTATTTAACATTACTTTCAACTCAAACTTTAATTATTTTTCCTCCTAAATAATATAATATTTTTTTCTCCTTAAATAATATATATATATTTAATTTAACATACTTCATTTAATTGTGTTGTAAATTTGACAGTTGGAAACAACCCACATGAGATGAAAAATTAATAAATATTTAAATGTGTTTGTCACTTGAGTCATTTTCTTTGTTATGACCCCATACCAAATTGGGTGGTAATCACTCACATCTACTGCAAGCTGCAGAATGATAGCAGAAATTTAATGAGGACCACCCTCTATAAAACTGTGAATGATAGCTCACTGTTATCCAGCACTTTATAACATTTTCTGTCCAATCTGTACTGTGTAAGCCTGGTTTGCACTGGATTGCTTACAATAACTGCATTTGACAAAACTGCAGTATGGTCTGTAATAGGGTATTCAACTTCATTCATGTAACTATTACATGAAAAAATATTGTTGCTGCTTGTTATCCTTAAACTCTGTTTTTGTTTTATTCAGAGAGAAAAATCAGCTCATTTTGAGAATGCAGAGAGGGGGTGTTTCACTTTTTCTTATAACCAGAATATCCCAAACAAATATGGGTATAAAACTGAAAAATATTAAATTTACATATTATTCTAATTAGTAGTAAAAAAATCTGGAGTGACTCCACTCGACTTTCTGAACATTGAGTAATTAACAGTTTTGTAGATAAAATAAAGAAAGAGGAGTTGTTAAACAAGCAAAAGAGAGAAAACCATAATAGAGTGTTTGAGTATTTTTCTCCCTATAATACACAATGTTTTACTGAATGCTACTGAACTTTGAGCCCATAAGATCATAATGATAAAGAATTTTTCGTTGTGTCCCTGTAAAAACCTATAAATGCTAGATTCATCAAAATGCTTACTATATTTAGTGCAATAGTGATTTATAATATTCATAAAAATTTTTTGCTCAGATTAATAAGGCGTTTAGACGCTATCACGCTTTTAAAAATTTGGCCCCATAGACCATAATGATATAGAATTTTTCTTTGTGCCCCTGTAAAAAAACTATAAGCGCTAGATTCTCCAAAATCTATACAGATTGAGTAACTGTGACCTATAATATGTGTATAAATTTTTTGCTCAATTGAATAAGGCGCTTAGATGCGCTTTTAAGATTTTGGTCCCATAGACCATAATGATAAAGAATTTTTCTTTGCGTCCCTGTAAAAAAAAAATCAAAATCAATAGTCGTACTATGGTGACTTGCAACATGCGTACCAACTTACAGCTCATTCAAGCAAAGTGTTTAGACGCTAGCGTATTCACTCACTTACATTCACACCCACATACATACAGCATCGTAAAACTAGTGAAAACGGACTCAGGGGACCTCGAAACGTATAGAAACATCAAAATTTCAAATTCGGATTTTTGACATGATTATAATACGTTTCTTACTATAGTCTTCGGAAAGTAAAAATAAATAGATGAGTATTTGGAACTTTCTGAATTTTCTAAATCTACTAGGCCTTAAAATACAACACATTAAATATTTCAAAAAAAAATAATAAAAGCACAGTGGAGCAAAAGGAGCTTACTTCCATTTTCATAGCAATTAATACAATTAAGGAATCTCCTTTCTTAACACGATCTCCGGCTTTGACATTGATTTTCTCAATGATCCCAGGCATCGGAGAAATGGCACCTTTGGCACTGGATTCAGATTGCGATGAGCTCAAAAACTTTGGTGTGTGAAGTTTGAATTCATAGGAGTCATTCTAAACATGTAAGGATAACATTATTAACAGAATGTTACAATAGAAGAAACAAAACTATTTCATGATAACTAAAAAAGGCTTCATTTCTAACAAAAAATATAGTTCTTCAGAACTTATGGTCATACATGTCTCTCACTTTATGAGTGTACTGATGAATTTTTAAAAATTTTAATCCAATTTTTAAAAAAAACCAAAACTAAATGCAAAACTGGTGTACAAACGATAAATAGAAAATAAGACTTCTTCACACACCATAAATTTTAAGCCAGCACAACCGGTTTCGAAAGGACGTAGTAGGAGTCTTGCTTTTGCCTCCAAGGCAGTAGCACGTGTTTTTTTGCAATCTTGCTTTTGCCTCCAAGGCAGTAGCACCTGCTTTTTGCATGTCTTGCTTTTACCTCCAAGGCAGTAGCACATGTTTTTCTGCACCTGATGAAGGAAGGCTATGTCCTTTCGAAACCGGTTGTGCTGGCTTAAAATTGATGGTGTGTGAAGAAGTCTTATTTTCTATTTACCAATTTTCAAAGTCTTAAATAAAATTTTATTAAAACCTGCAAGGCATCGTCTGATTTTTCATTTGAAATTTCCAGTTAAAAGGATTGTTTTCTCCTTCAGAAGCCTATTGCTGTTCACTTTTCTGCTTTTGATATTTCATTTAATTCATATAAACATGAAAAAAAAAAAAACTTTTGATGCAAAAAAAATGGAGGAGAGGGCTTCATCTGCAATTCAGCAGTACTGATTATAGGACACCAGTATGCATTGTTATATTTCAACAGCACATTCAATTTAGAATGATAAAATTATGCATATTTAAAATAATATTTGTAGTACATATATACATATGCAATAAACCAGCGATAGTCAACTGGGTTGGCATTTCAGCCATTATGGTGGGTGGTAGGAATTTTGTCCAATACTGAAGCACTTTTCTTTGTCTTTTTTAAAACATGGAAAGGGGCAGGGATGCCACTTTTTCACCGAATAGCAGATTTCCACTTTTTATAAATTTTTTCTGTCCCCCCTCCCCTCAAACTAACGACTGGAGATCAAACAGGCCATCGAAGTCATGCTATTTCCAATCTTTTTCCATCCACAACATAAATATCAATATACATATTAAGCTTGCTTTATTAGATTCTAGAACTTTTAAAAAGGAAGGATTACTTAATAGGTCTCATGTACATAGTTATATCCCCCCCCCCTTAAAACTAGCGATCAGTCATTAAACAAACTGACGAAACTCTGCAGTTCTCAATCTTTCTCCATCTATAACATAAGTGTTATAACTGAGCCATTTTCGATTTCAGTGTATATTATTTATCCTCTACTTTTTGTAAGTTCACGTGCTGAACAATATGTCAAAGAAAAAAAGAGTTAAATGAATTTAATGCTTTTAATTTTTATGTAAAATATGAGCGCGTGCTATCTTCAAAATTTGTTAAAATGTAAAGATTATGTGATGCGTGTGGCATCCACAGTTTTGTTTTTTAATTCAAGAAATAGAACAGAATAAAGTTAGCAACGATGTTAGTTGCATTTTTCATATAGTTTGAGTTTTTAATTTTAGTGAACTACTTTTTACCGTAGGAATAATTTTACTATGTTTAATGTTATAGGGAATTATTATACGAGCATAAGATATGCTACTTTAATAATTTTAAAGTGTAAATAAGTAGTATTGGCGTCCGCTTTTATACAGTTTAATTTAGTAAGAGAAAAGCTAGGAATTTGCGGTGCTTATTCCATTGCTTTACATAAAAATACTGGAGTCACTGCGACAGGACCTTTCAAGTGAAGTAAAATTATTTTGATTATATTAAGATTAAAAAGATGTTTAAAACCGTTAAAGGATTTAAAAAAGAAGATTTGAAATAGGTAGCCGAAGAAATTGGAGAGACTTTGCCTTCGACGTTCACAATAGCAAGCTTAAAAGAGCTGATTTTAAATAGTAAAGAGTATGAAAAGGATCCCGAATTTGTGAAAGATATCTTAGAAAATGCTATAGCGGAAAGAAAATTGAAAGAAGAAAAACAAGATTTGAAAGAAGAAAAACAAGAACAAGCTTTGAAAGAAGAAAAACAAGCTGAAAAAGAAAAAGAACTCAAGAAGTTAAAGCTAGAAAAAGAAGCTGAGGCATTAAAGCTAGAAAAAGAAGCAGAACTGGAGAAAGAGAAATTAAGATTGAATCATGATTTAGAATTGGCGAGAATACAATCATCTGGGCAAATTCAAACTGATGCTATTTTAAGTAATTATGAAAATAGTACTATGAGACGAAAATTTACTTTACCTAAGCTGGAATTCAGGAAATTTGGCGGGGAAATTAAGGATTGGTTGCCTTTTTGGAGCCAATTTGAACAAATCGATAAAGATGATGAGATTGCCCCAGAGGACAAGTTCCAGTATTTAGTACAAGCAACAATCGCTGGTTCACGCGCAAGAGAAGTTGTTGAAAGTTTCCCGCCAACTGGCGCCAATTATTCAAAGGCAGTGGAAAGTTTAAAGGCTCGTTTTGGCAGGGAAGATATTCTAGTAGAAGTGTATGTACGAGAGTTATTGAAATTGATAATATCTGTGCAAACAAAAGGTAGATTTGCATTAACTTCATTATATGATAAGCTTGAGTCATATTTACGGGCGCTAGAAACATTAGGTGTTACCACTGATAAATATGCCTCCATTTTATACCCTATGGTTCAGTCTTGTTTCCCAGCAGACTTTTTGAAGGCCTGGAATCGCTCGAATCTCTCTTCTTCTAATACAGATGCTAAAGGAAGGTTGAATAATCTGATGGTATTTTTTAAAATGGAAGTAGAAGGTGAAGAGAGAATATCTTTAGCTGTAGCGGGCTTCGGTTTGACAAAGCGTGAAGATAATAAATATTCTAAAAGGAAAAACAGTGCAAGTGCAGACTATATGCGAAATAAGATATCGACAGCTGCAGGTTTATTGACAACGTCTTCTGCTTTAGATTTCAAAAGGGTATGCATTTTTTGCCAAGGCAAGCATTTGAGCTCTGAATGCTTTTCAGCTCGAAAATTGAGTTTAACTGAGATACAAAAGATTGTAAAGGATAAAAATTGCTGCTTCGCTTGTTTGTTACCTAATCATACAGTGAAAAAATGTCGAGCAGTTTTAAGATGCATTATCTGTTCTAAGAAGCATGTGCCTTTGATGTGCGATTTGCGTGATTCTCAAGGTAAAACTGCACAAGAAAAGGTTGAAGAAAATTCAGTCAGTAGTGAAGTAAACATGGCAGATTTTAATAAGCAAAGTGCTAAAGTATTCCTTCAAACCTTAAAAGTGAAACTCATCTCCGAAAACAAGCAAAAAACAGTTCGTTTATTGTTAGATTCAGCATCCCAAAAATCTTATATTTTGAAAAGTATAGCAGAAGAGATGAATTATACTCCCATTCGTCAAGAAAAAATGATGCATTCATTGTTTGGCGGAGTTACAACAAAGGAATGCCAACATAATTGTTATAGAATAAAGGTTAAGGATATGAAGGAGAAGTTCACCTGTAATTTTGAAGTGATGGATCAAATTACTATATGTGAAAACATTCAACCGGTCACTAATGGTCCGTGGATTAAAGAGTTGAAAGAATATGGAATCGAATTATCTGATGTAAGTCATTGCCGTGAAGTTATCGAAATATTGATTGGTGCTGATATTATGGGAAAGATGTTAACTGGCAAAAGAAAAGTATTGACATCTGGTCTTGTTGCCATAGAAACATACCTTGGTTGGACATTGACGGGCAAAGTGCCTCACACTGAAGTCTCAACAGATAATTTAGCAATGATGGTGACGTCTTTGTTTGTAAATGAAGCTGATATCTCAAACTTATGGAGATTGGACTTGATCGGAATAACAGATACAATAGAAAAGAAATCTAAAAGTGAGATTGACCGTCAAACAAAGGAACATTTCTTAGAGACAGTAAAAATTAACAAGGATGGTCGTTACGAAATTTGTCTTCCTTGGGCTGACGACACATCTGCATTACCAGATAACTTGAGTTTGGCTGTAAGACGTTTGGAAAGTACAACTTCTAAGTTATTATCTAAGAACATGTACGGAAAATATGAAAATATATTTATGGACTGGTTGAATGAGGGGATCATAGAAGAAGTTCCTGCTACCAAAGTGAACTCTTATGGTAATTACTTACCTCATCACCCCGTTATTAAAGAGACCAGTAGTACAACACCTATCCGTCCGGTTTTCGATGCTTCAGCAAAGTTGGCTAACCATCCATCTTTAAATCAGTGTCTGCAGTGTGGTCCAAATTTGATTGAGCTTATCCCAGATATTCTCCTACGTTTCAGAGAAAGAAAATTCGGTGTAACCGCTGATATTAGAAAAGCGTTTCTTCAAATTAGCATTTGTGAAAAGGATAGAGATTTTCTGCGATTTCTATGGTGGAAAGATCTAAAAGAGAAGAAACTTAAAGTATTTAGGCATGCACGAGTCGTTTTCGGTGTAAAGTGTAGCCCTTTTCTTTTATCATCAGTAATTGAATATCACATCAAAAATAGTGCAAATTTTGAGGAAAGTTTCAAGCAAAGGCTTTTGCACAGTTTTTATGTAGACAATGTCGCCACTAGTGTGCACAGTGAAGAAGATCTAAAGAGATTTATCTCGGACTCAAAGAAAATAATGGCAAATGGTGGTTTTGATTTAAGACAGTGGGAATACACTGGTGATCACGATGAAACGTCGAACCAGAAGGAAACTCAAGTATTGGGTCTGATTTGGGATAAGGTTTCCGATACATTAAAGGTCAACATGAAATGGCTAAACGATTTCAACACAGAAAGGATTACCAAACGAAGTATGTTATCGGCAGTTCATAAAATTTTTGATCCTTTTGGTTTTACTGCTCCGGTGATGCTTTATCCTAAATTGATGTTACAGAGAGCTTGGAAATTAGGAATTAATTGGGATGACGAAATAACTGGTGATTTACAAAAAGAATTCCTATTATGGTTTCAAGAACTTAAATATTTAAATGATGTTAAGATACCAAGACATATACAGATCACTCCAGAAAACTTACATGCATGCACAATTCATACTTTCGTTGATGGTAGTAAAGATGCTTACACAGCAGTAGTATTTTTGAGGATAGAAAAAGAAGATCAAGGGGAAATAATTCTGCTTGCTGCCAAGTCCCGAGTTCCGCCTTTAAAGAATACGACTGTACCAAGGATGGAGCTATTAGCAGCTACTATTGGCGCTCGTTTGGCGAAAACTGTTGTGGACGTTTTGGGTTGGCAGGAAATGAAGAGATATTACTGGAGCGATTCCTCAACAGTGCTTGCTTGGATATCAAGAAATGAGAGCTGGTCTGTGTTTGTCCGAAATCGGGTTCAAGAGATTAAGAAATTAAGCAGTCCTTCATCATGGAAACATATACCAAGTGAGAAGAATCCAGCAGACTTGCCGTCTAGAGGCTGTAAGGCTAAGCAATTAGCTTTAATCAGATGGTGGGAGGGCCCAGGCCCGTGCTGGCCAGGGGGGACAGGGGGACTTGTCCCCCTGCGCCCTCTATCTGAGACTTTTTTGGCGCCCTCAGACAATTAAAAAAAATTGTCATAAAATTGAGTCATTCTGCACAAAAAATCAATGCGTTTTAAAAAACATAAAAAGGTGAGTTCTTATCTTTTTTTTATAATAAGAGAAAAACTGTCGATTTCTATGGAATTACGATTAATACATATAAACATTTGCAAGAACAATTTCCTCAATTTTTGCCTGTATAGGCTGAAGAACCCAAATTAGGAGCCTTTTTTATTCTTATCAGGATGGGGAGAGTGGAGTGTAGTAAAAGAAAATGTCCAGGGTATTTAATATCCCCTTATATCGTTCTGAGAATTTTCATTCTCATGCAGGGTAGAATCAGAGGCAGTAAAAATCTCCCCGCCCCTTTCTTGTAAAAGTAAAACAGGTGCAAATCATTCGAATAACATTTATAAATGATCAGCCAGTCATTACGTAGGCACCCTCCTAGGATATGAGAATGTAAAGGAAACGAATTTTGAGAAAATGCCTCTATATAAATGCCTATCCTCTTATTTTTATAGAAGATAAATTGCATGAAAACTGGAAACACAGAGTGCAAGTGCAAGGCTATAATTGAGAAAAAGTCGGTGAAAGAAAGGTATTTTATTCTAATAATTTTATCGAGGTGGTACAAAAGCAATATTAAGGCAAGGGCGTCTTAAAATCGCTCATTCTAATGTTACATTCTAATATGGGAGTACATAGGTCGAAGAAAAGAATTGGTGTATTTTATTCCAATAAATTCTTTGAGAGGGGTACGAAAGCAGTGTAAATGCCGCCCATGCGCATAATTTAACTACCTTTCTTTTCTTTTAATTATTTTGATTATTTATATACTCACTTTCTTATTACATTATCATGAAATTAAAAGATAGCACCAAATTCCCTTTAAAAAATTTCTGTAAAGTATTACAGTCGGTAACAAAAGTGTCCGAACACTAGCAAAAATTCCTATATAAAAAAAGTATAAAAATAGAGTTCATACTGTTTTGTTAAATAAATCCTTGTTGAATCATGTTCTTAGTGTAAAAACAGGATTCGACAAGAATTTTTTTTAACAAAACCGTATGAAGTGTTCTTTTTTTTTTTTTTTTTTGTATAGGAATTTTTGCTAGTGCTCGGACACTTTTGTTACCGACTGTACATTACATATAGATATTTAACTTTCATATTATATTACAGTAAGGGACTACGCAGCACGACCAGTACAATGATCGGTGAGAAGAAAGACTGGATTTCATTTTAATAATTTCATTGAGAATGATACAAAAACAATGTTAAGAGGGCACTAAAAACACACGAAATTTAAATGTAAAATATTTTATAATTTTGATTATTCATATATTAAAGATTCTTATAGCATTATTGTAAGGGACTCAAGGACCAATATACAGCATCACGTGAAAGAGGAGGACACAGGGCATCTATCTTTGCAAATAAATACCTGGGTACAATATCAATTTTAAAGAGGTCGTCTGGCACACCGAAATATTTCTTACACTTTCCTTAAAAATAATAATAATAATAATAATAATATAATAATAATTTTTTACTTATACATATATGTGAGTATGACGCTGTACAAAAAATGCATGATGAATGATAATTTAGGTGCATTCTTTTTTAATCATTTCAACATGTCAAGCGCCATATCAGTGTCATAACACCATTAAATGTCTTTAATTTAACTATAAAAATTCTATAGTTTTGATTAATTATTTAAACAGTTATTATGAAACCAGTTGGCCCACAAGGGCTCGCTTCGGGCTGGTAAGGTAAAGGAATGACTTCTTTTTCTTTACTAATTATTTCATAGGTGTCATAGCAGTATAAAAGTTGGCTATAAAAGCTCCATAATTTTTATATATTTATATAATTTTCATTCAAACTTCTATAATTTTTCTTATTAATATGTTCAATCTTGTCGAAATTAGGCTTTTGTGGGGTGGATTTTATTGTGAGGGGAGCTTTTATCCGTGGGTCAAAATTTTAACTCCCTCCTTTTTATATTTAGAGCCCAGGAATTGCCGTGAGGAATAAGCTAGTAAACGGAAGGTGCATGGCTCAAAAACAGCTCGCGGTCATTGGTCTCGGTGTACAGAATTTTCTGTGATTTTCTCCAGAAGATACACTATATTTTTAATTGCTTTCCAACAGAGTTGAAAATTGCTTATTGCTTCAGTATATTTCTTGTCAGTCTGCCTGTCCCCGCTCTTTTTTCTGTAAATATTTATGGAATGCTTGAAACTGGTATATATTCTCAGGTTCACAATAACATGTCCATTATTGAAAATGGTATTAATAATACTGTTTGTGGACAAGGACTCACAAAAGTATTGCAATACATTGCTTTCTATAAGAGGCATTTTCAAAGCCCGTTTTTATACCTTTACACTGCACAAAGTATAACGTAGTTAACATGCATTATAATATACATATATACATATAAAAAAGCAAGTTTTGTAATAGAATTCGTTATGTTTAGTGTTAATTTTCGTTTTACAGGACCACTCAAAATACCCAGACACATTGTAAAATATAAGTGGATATGGCTCGAAGGGTATTTAAATTGTTTTATATGGCAGGGATGAAACACTGGCACAGAATTCATACCCCTAATAATAAAGCAAAATTTTCTACTTTTTAAATTGATGATATTATAAGTAGAGAAATTTCTTAAACAAAAACCGGTATGAGTTCTGCACCAGTGTTCCACACTTCATATGGTTTTTAAGAACACTTTCTAACAAACTTAAATGTTTGTCTGTCTGTCTGCGATCTAACTTATGGTAAAATTAAAGACATGAATTAAAGACATGACTAACATTTCTGGTAAAATTAAAGACATGAATTCTTTTATTATAATTTTTAAAAAGAAAATTAGAAATTATTTTAATAATTACATTTTTATTGTTAATTGATTATATAAAAGTATGATACTATTTAAAATACATGATATGACTGATCAATCCATAACTTAAAAAAATCAAGAAATATTAAGAAACACAATTAATAAAGTTTATACAAAGTTCTTAAGAATTTTAAAATGATTTTTTGTCAAATTTAATCCCCCGTCTCCCTCCAAGTTAATTGTGTTGAATTGTTGTTGCTTCGTTTTTTACTGATTTCTCTGAGAAGTAGTTTTTCAAAACACATTTTAAGTATGCAGTTGCCCAAATTTCTCGCTGTTTACGTTAATTTACAATTCATAAAAAATTAGATTTAAATATTTCCTTTTTATGATTAAAAATTAGTCATTCACTGAGTTTCATTCAAAATATTATTATTATTAATATTTTATGTGTAAGCTGAAATAAAAACTGATGAATTAATATATAAAAATACACTTTTTTCTTTAATGCCATATCATTAATAAATTAAAGTGCCTTCATTCTATAGATTTAAGATAGAGATAAGTGAAATCTGACTGATGAATAATCACGATATATTTTATTAATTTAAAGTAAATAAATTCATTATTCTAATTTTAACTTACAAATTTAATTAAAATATTTTGCTTGATTATTTTTCATTTAAAAATTTATTATTAGAAATCAATGTACGCAAAATGACAGAAAAATAACTTCGGGAAAAATTTACCTGAAAAATAATATGAATTAAAATTAAGTTTTAAAAGAGATGACTGTTCTTTCGATTACTCAGCCATTTTAAACAATGCGAAAATGTTTATTTTATTATGTAGAACAATACTTCTTACTAAACCAAAATTATTTGCATTCTTATAAAAAGAAAACTAGCCATAGTTCTTTACCTATCTCCTTGAAGGACTATCAATTCTTTAAATATTTCATCCGCATTTATTATCATTGTTATCATAAAATTAAGTTGGGAAAAATTATTTTTATGTTTTGATTGCTACATGAACTCCACATGAAAAAAAAAAAATAAGTATTTAATTCTCTTTTCCTTATTAAGAGCCTACAGCTAAAAAAATACCAAAGTTAAATTTTTGTATTTTTAAACTAAAAAATAAAATATTGAATATTTAGAAAAATCAATCTTTATATAGAAATCGCATTTAACGGATGCGAATTTTCTGAATGTGAAAATGGAATTAAAAAAAAAAAAAAAATGTATTAGACGTTGAGTAATTCTATAAACTTTCCCATAAGAATAATATTGGCTTGGGATGTCGGCAAAGACAGGTAGTGCAGGGCCTTAATCCTATAAAAGTCGTAATGTATTAAATTAAAAATAATAATAAATAGAAAGAAAAAAAATAGTAATGTAAAATAAATATAGCAGTCGTTTTTAAAGTCAATCTAACAATATAAATATCTGACGTCACACTGAAAACACCTGCATGCATAAGTATGCCTCAGCATAGAAGGCGCCCTTGTGTGCGCCCACCGCCCTCTAAGGTACCCAGCACGGGCCTGGGAGGGCCCACATTGGATGAAAGATTCAGCAGAAGTTAGAAACCACATGAACACTTCCGATGAAGATTGGAATGAGGAAGAAATTCAGAAAGAAAGGTCAAAGTCTACTTGTATGTTGACGAAACCTGAATTTCCATCCAACAATAACTGGTATTACCGCTACTTTTCAAGTTATGAAAAAATCATACGTTTAGTTGCTTGGATTCTTCGCTTTAAGCATAATTGTTTAAATCCTGATAAGAAGAGTAAAGGCGAATTCACGGCTACTGAATTTCGGGAAGCTGAGATAAAAACTCTACGTATGATTCAAAAGGAATCTTTCTCTTCGGAAAGTGATGAAAGATTGAAGACATTACGAACCTGTAAGGATGAGCAAGATGTCATTCGTTTGAAAACTAAAATAACTTACAGGAAAGATAGTGAAGATTTTCTCCATCCCATAATTCTCCCTTCCAAGCATGAAGTTGTTAAGCGACTTATTTTTTATATTCATGTAAAGAACTGTAATGCGGGGTTACAAATCCTCTTAAATTTGCTTAGAGAAAGGTATTGGATCCTCAACGGAAGAAAGAGTGTAAAGCTTGTGTTAGCCAGCTGTGTGATTTGTAAAAGGTTTAATTCAAGGGCTTTATGGACATCTAGTGCTCCTCTACCTGAAAACCGAGTAAAAGATTCTGCCGTATTTCAAGTTACAGGCATAGATATGGCTGGTCCTTAGTATCTTAAGAACAATAAGAAGAGTTGGATTTTGATTTTCACATGTGCTATATATAGAGCTGTTCATCTAGAGCTAGTGACCTCTGCTTCCACAGATGCATTTTTGATGGGTTTGAGAAGATTTGTGGCTCGCAGAGAAAGATGCTCTGTTATCTACTGTGATAACGGAACAAATTTTGTTGGTGCAGCTAATTATTTGAGAAGCTTAGATTGGCAATGTATACAAAAATATGGGTCTGTCAACTCCATAGACTGGAAGTTTAACCCGCCAACGGCGGCGTGGTGGGGTGGCTTCTGGGAGAGGCTGATTAGGGTAATAAAAGATCTTCTTAAAAGAGTCTTAGGACGCGCCTGTCTTACGTACGAAGAAATGACAACTCTTTTAGCTGATGTTGAAAGTGTAGTGAATTCAAGGCCTCTAACATACCTTTCTGAAGATGCGACTGTAAAGCCTATCTCCCCATCTATGTTTCTTCAAGATGTTCACGAAATTCAGCTTCCAGATGTTGATGCAGTTGAACAAAATTCTTTATCAAAAAGGCTCAGATACAGGCAGTCCCTACTCAGAGCTTTGAGAGATCGATTCAGATCCGAATATTTGGGTGCTCTCATACAGCGAGCAAATAGAAAACAGTCAGAAAAGGGTATCGCTGTCGGAGATATTGTATTAATTGGATCTGACAACAAGAAACGAATCCACTGGCCAGTAGGCCGTATCACAGAACTTATTCCTGGCAAAGATAAGAAAGTTCGACTTGTAAAGGTTCAAACTTCGCAACATGAACTTTTACGACCTATTCAAAGATTATATCCTTTAGAAGTAACATCATCAAATAATAGTTCAAAACTGAAAGAAGCATACCATTCAAAGGAAACCTCTGCTCAAACTGTTAAACCCGTTGTAACTTCAGAAGAGGAACCAGTCAGATATAGCAAAGCGGGAAGGAGAATTAAAGTCCTTGAAAGACTAATGTATTGAGAACTACACCGGCAACATTTGGTTTTGATTATAACCTATAATCAAAAGGTGGGAGGACGTTATAACTGAGCCATTTTCGATTTCAGTGTATAAATTTGTTTATTATTTATCCTCTATTTTTTGTAAGTTCACGTGCTGAACAATATGTCAAAGAAAAAAAGAGTTAAATGAATTTAATGCTTTTAATTTTTATGTAAAATATGAGCGCGTGCTATCTTCAAAATGTGTTAAAATGTAAAGATTATGTGATGCGTGTGGCATCCACAGTTTTGTTTTTTAATTCAAGAAATAGAACAGAATAAAGTTAGCAACGATGTTAGTTGCATTTTTCATATAGTTTGAGTTTTTAATTTTAGTGAACTACTTTTTACCGTAGGAATAATTTTACTATGTTTAATGTTATAGGGAATTATTATACGAGCATAAGATATGCTACTTTAATAATTTTAAAGTGTAAATAAGTAGTATTGGCGTCCGCTTTTATACAGTTTAATTTAGTAAGAGAAAAGCTAGGAATTTGCGGTGCTTATTCCGTTGCTTTACAATAAGTATCAGTGTTCATGATGAACATGTTTTATTCGATTCTAGAATTTATAAAGAGGTAAAAGTATTTTATTATACGTGTAATTATTTTGTTTTAAATATTAATATTATTGATTATATAGAGACTCTGAAGACAGATGACTATCCCTGCAATAAATAACACGTTATATAATATATTATAATAAGTAAGAAAATAAATAAAATTATATTGAATAAAATTAAATTTTGAATAAAATTAAAGAAAATGAAATACATAAAATAAATAACATCATAATTTCCAATTGAAGGTCTAACTGAAAGAATTTTACATTAAAAATACAAAAAGAAAAAAAAAAAGACTGAAAAAATAATCTTGATAAAATAATCTTGATAAAATGGACCATTTCATGGTCTGAACTCTGCCAAGTATAGCAGCTCTGCAGTCAGTGACCTGAGCACACACTGACGCCTCTTTTTATTTAGATAGATAAGCAAATGATTATATATGTATAAATTAAACTTATGCATTTGTAAATGAGAAAAAACTTACAGAAACAAATCTTCCCTACTGAATTTAATTCTAAATTTTCACTTTAGATTTTATGGATCAAACCCTTTTCTAGAACAGATTTCTTTTTAATGGATTATTTACAAAAAGAGGAAAACAAAATGCTTTTGTATAAACAGACTCAATGAGTTCATAGGAAAACAACAGAAGCATTTTAATTTAAAAATGCGAGTGCTAATTAATACACTATTTTCTTATAAATGAAAATGATAGACCATTTAAAATATTTAGGTTAAAAAAAAAAATTCACAAATTAAGTTGAAGCTTCAGGCATGTTAGTAACACATGTAATACTCATGTATTTCAATGAAGGTTTTGTCCCAGTGGCAAAAAAGGTGCTGATAACAAAGAAAAATAATCTTTCAGACTGACCTGTAAAAACCAGAGTTTCAAATGCATCGTAACAGTACTGTAGTAAATGATTATGCTGCCTCTTTTAATTCATTTGTATGAGATTAGCCTATATGTTTTGAACATGATTTGGCAGTATATCTTAATCAATGAAATCCGTTACATCATCAAGTGTATTCAAATCAGGGTTGGTAAAAACCTGGGTTATTTAGAAAAAAAAGCAAGCAGTTTTTTTTTTTTTTTTTAAATAAATTCTGAAATAAAAACCCATTTATAATTATTTATTATTTTATTTTATTTTAAGAAAAAGGTGGGTTTTTCAAAGAAAAAAAAAAAGAATTTTTTTTTTTTTTTTTTATCAGAAAAATATTTTTTCTTTTATAAGTAATAAACCAGACAGCTAAAAGAAATTTAAAAATTAAAAATTATGTTTCTTCTGACTATATGTTTACATGTTTTTGGATAAATTAAATTTTTAGGAGATATTGAAAAAATATTATTTAATTTTTTATTTTAAACCTAAAACACTGTTCAAAACTTAAAATTCCAGTACTTTGATATTATCTGCATTCCAGAGATTAATCACCATTATAAATTGAAGTGAAGTGACCAAAGAATTCATTTTTGAGAACCATCGCTCTATGTTTATTGTATTGCAACCTGTGTTAATCTTATGGCAATCTTTTGTTAACCTTAATTCCTGACAGGCAGTTAAGTATTACTGCATGAAAAGTTAAATACTAAATTGACTGCTCAGTATCTGTAAGATTGAGCAGCAAATCAGTATAAGGTAAATGTGTTAAAAATGAAGGAAGGATAGCCAAGTTGGTACGACCTATTAGTCTTTGACTGAAAAATGACCATGAACAGAATTCATTGCTCTAATCTTGAATATAGAATGTTCTAGCGTAAATATTTAGGAGAACAAATATATTATGAGGGATAGAGCAGATATTACCTTAGTTAGCTAGGTTTTTGGTTAGATCACTCCTGTATAATGCTAAATTTTACATTTACATTTATAAAAAATATTAAAACTCAAAATAAATTTCATTTTGTATGTAAACTGTTTGTTTTGCAAATAAATAAATGAATACAAATTAAGTTTCAACTGCTTAGTATTTTGATTCATTTATTTTAACAAAGTCTTATAAAACTGAAAAAACCCAAAAGTGGCCAAAATTATGAGTTTCTTTTAGAAAAAACTCATTGAGTGCAATCCAGCCGACCCTGATTCAAATAAATGTAAGTGCAGCTATAACATTAAGCCTGTAACAGCTTCGAATCGAATCACGAGTCCTTGAACTTTACCTTAGTAAATAAATGTATTTTGCCATCCCACTCTACAGCTCTAACTTGGTAACTTTTGCTATCCACTGTACACTGAAGAATGGACTGCTCAGTATCTGTAAAAGCACCGGATACTAAATATTTTGTGTCTTCTATACTAAATGTGTAGGAGTTGTCTTTTCCATACTCAACATCAACAGAATATTCTAAAAAGAAAGTAACTAGGGTCACACTACCTTACAGACAGATTAAAAAAAAAAGAAAACTCAAAGCATTTTGAAACAATTTTTCCACATGCACAAAATGAAAACTATGTTATGAGAAAACAAATGCAGTATCAATGAGATAAATACAAGTTATAATCGAACACTTTCCAAATAATCTCTAAAAAAAAAAGAGTTAAATTGAACACGTGTCATTTGTTAATTATATTAAAAATACTTTAAACACACTTAAATTAAATTTTATTTAAAAGATGTTAAAAAAATTTATCCGAAGCTTTTCGCTTTAATAGTAAAGCATCATCAGGGATTTTTATTACTCGTTTCCAATGAGCAGTTTTAAGATATTTTTCCTTTTCACAGTCAACAGTTAAGTCTTTTAATAACGTGAATATCAGCAAAGTCAATTTGAAGTCAGGTAAAGGTTGGATTAAGGAGCTAAGAAAAATAAGAGAAGCTGGAACTATCCAAGAACTTTAGATTTCCGAAACTATTAATATAATTAAATGCAAAAATACAGTAAATTCCAAAGATGCTGCAACTTTGCCAATAATTTGATACAATATTATAAAATAGCTAATAGTTTATTTCTGCTAATTCATGGTGGTTTTTCTCTTACAATAGCCTCATGTGATATTTCAATAGTTCTAACTTCTCTTATTTTTCTTAGCTCCTTGATCCATCCTTTACCGAAATTCAAATTGCCTTTGCTGATATTTACATTATTAAAAGACTTAACTGTTGACTGTGAAAAGAAAAAATATTTAAAAACTGCTCAATGGAAACGAACAATAAAAATCCCTGATGATGCTTTACTATTAGAGCGAAAAGCTTCGGATAAATTTTTTTAACATCTTTTAAATAAAATTTAATTTTACGTGTGTTTAAAGTGTTTTTAATATAAATAACAAACGCTTTCTCTTCCATTTAGCTGTCATACCTTTTAACTATTAACACAAGTAATACTTATATAGAATTTTATCCCATACACACACTACCTTTCCATAAATGATCAGACACTTTAGATTTCAGGCATTCTGTCAAACATTTTAAAAAGGGCTGAAAATGAACCTTGAAATCTCAGGAGTAAAAAGAACATGTTATACCTCATATGTTTCAATGGAAGTTTTCCCATGAAAGCAAAAGGGGGCCTAGAAAAAATTAAAGAAAAATGAAACTGTTTGGAAATCATTCTGTACAAAATGATGTTTAAAATGCATGTTGGCTGTAGTATGTGATTATGAGGCTACCATTTATTAGTCATAGAGATATAATTATTTCTTTAAAAAATTGAAAAAAAAGTCACTTTTTAAATTCTTATGTGCAGGGTATTAAAGCGAGTGCAAGGCCATTTTTAGGAAACTTATTACATTAGACACAGCATACTGTCATCAGAATGCAAATTAAATATTGAATGAAATAGGAACATTTTTACTAAATAATGTTCAAAAATGCATATGCAACTTTTAATGAAATTTCATTTGCATACTTTAATAGCCCAAAGTATTGAGCTACTTATATGAAAACCCAAGACAAATATCGTATAAATTAAAAAAGTTGTACACAGATAACCTAATATCCAGGCCCTCCCCCACTCCTAAATAAATAAATAAGTAAAACTATAAGGGATTTTACTCACATTTTGGTTAGATAATGCTCATTGATTGTAAATGAGTATTGATAAAACCCTTTTGTCAGTTTCCTTATTTTTGAGAAAAACTGAAATTGAGTTCATTCTATTGTGTATAACTTTTTAAATGTACATGATATTTGTCTGAGGTTTTCATATAAGTAGCTCAATACTTTGGGCTATTAAATTATGCAAATGAAATGTCATTAAAACTTCCCTATGCATCGTTAGAAATTATCTAGTAAAAGTGTTCATATTTAATACTTTTGAATTCTGATTGCAGTAAGCTGTGTCTAATGTAGTATGTTAAGATCCCTAAAAATAACTTTGCAATGGGTTAATTACCTTGCATGTTATAATTAAAAAAGTGGCATTTTTTTCTTCTTCTTCTTCTTTATTGTAATTTTTTAAAGAAACCATTATATCTCAATGAATATATGTGGCAGTTTCATAAAAGTTTATACAGATAATAAGAAGAAGCCTCATGATCACACCAGAACACATATCAAGCAATTACTTTTTACAATGGGATCTCGAGCACTTTTTTTTTTTTTTTTTTTTAAACATTTTACTGTTTTTTCATTTTTTTTTGGGGGGGGGGAGGGGGGGGCAAAACATCCACTGAAATATATGAGGTGTAACATGTTCTTCAGACTTCTGAAGTTTCAGGATGATTGGTCCCGTACTTTTTGAGACATTTGACAAAATGTTTTAAATCAAAAGTTCCAGTCATTTATGGAAAGCATGATGGCAATTATATCAAAATGATCCCATCCAGATCACTTAAGTTTTCTCTTCTGCTCTGTTTATTATTATTTGATAAATTATCACTATTAATGTATTAAATATGTATATTTATAGAAAATAAAATACACTATTCATCAAAATACCCATAAAAATATAACAGGGTGTCTACTTAAATTTGTAAGAAAATTTCTAAATTTATACAGACTTCAAAAACTCATTTTCAAGTCATTGAAATTAAAAGAATAACGAGGTAACCTTTGACTCCTATGACACATTTTTAAAATTAATTATGTAAAAGATAATTAACTTGCCCTGCCCATAAATATCTTTGCTTTGTGCACACACGTACCAATATGTACATACACTGTCTTAGAATCATTTTAGTAATAAATTGTGTAGTTGAACTAGAAGAGGAAATTCTCAGAAATGTAAGAAATAAACTTAACATAAATTGAAAAAAATAACAGGGATAACAAAAATTACTTTTTATATACACCACCCCACCCAGGAAAAAAAAAGTAAGAATAGGAATTCAAACCAGCAGAATGAAATAAAGCTGAGCAAAAGAGCATGGGAATTTTAGAATTCCAGACCTCATTTGTATAATATATAATGTTATGAACTTCTAAATATAGTTGAAACAAACATCATCTTCTGTAACACAATAGAATCTTCTTTCACTTATGGAGTAGCCCTAAGCTAAGTCGATCAAGAGGAAAACAAGAGTTAATACAGAAATGATTGCCAGAAATCTGGGCATTCAAGCAATCATGAGTCAAGTGAGTTCAGGGAAAAACATCCCATATGAAATAAAGTCCACTGATCAATCAGGTGTAGTAAACCATAAACTTTACATAAGTAATTTGCACTCTTTTATTGGTAGAGAAGACCTGTGGTGAATAGGAGGCAGACTTAATGATTTAAATTGAGATGAAAAAGTTCCAATTCCTCTTCCCTCAAACCATAAGTTAAATCAATTGTATATTGGGAAAATTTTATTAAAAAAACATTAAATAAGGTTCTGTAGCATTCCAATACTGCCTGTACATTAAACATTCTGGTGTAAAACTGATTTATCTAATTTGTGGACTATATGCAGGAAAATATAATAAGTATCAATACGAATCAAAGAAAAGGATCCTACAGTAAGATTTTTGTTGCTATCTTCATTTGTTTTATAACCAAAGCCATATATTTGGAATTAGTCACAGATTTAACTTTTGTAGCATTTAGGCCTGCCGTACACTGACGAGACATGAGACAAAGTTTGAAGCAACACACGCATGCTCTAAATACAACTTCATCTCCTGAAAACTGTTTAGAACATGCATGTGTCGCATGTCGCATCAAACTTTGTCTTATGTCTCTTCGGTGTGTAGTGGGACTTATAGCTGCGTTTAAGATATTGATATCAAAAAGAGGATAATGCCAAAAATTTTGTAAGAGCAGTTGCAGACTCCAAAAAACTGCATAAAAATGATAAATAGGCCATAGGACTGAATGTCACATTATACGAGCTCAGAGATCATTGACTGGCAGAACTTTCCTCCTCCTTAGGCTCCAAATTTCAGAGGATTGTGGGAGGCAAGAGTCAAGCCGTTAAAATATTATTGGTAGGTATGCTGTTTCTTCCCTGCTATGTATTTTCCGTGAAAATTTCAAAACAATAGCAAACGATTTAGTAATTTAGAATAGTGAACTTACAAATATGGCTAATATTCACAAAATTTGTCAAAATTCTGACTTTAAAGAAAATTCCCTGACTTTTCCTGACAATTATCTACTCTGCAGAAGAAGAATTGATTTTTTTCTAAAAAAAAAAAAAACACTAACAACCTTTCACTGCTTCAATGCATTTCCCTTATTCAATTTGTCTAATTATTTTTCATCAGTGTTATTCTCTCTCTCTTTTCATGCCTGTAATTGTGCACTACCTTCTATAATATTCTAATATAAAACCACTAGAGCATAAATGAGTGTGCAATTATCAAAAAAGAGGCTATACCTGAAAAATGAAATAAGAAGTAAAATGCATCGAAGCAGGTCAAGGTTAGTCAGTGGCTGGGCCTATTAATGACTAGAATTGAAAAACACTTTTTAAATACATTCTCAGGGTCGCCACAAAAGAAATAGAACAAAAATAGTTGCTTTAGTAGCCTAGAAGCATTAAAATAGTTGCCTAAATAGTAGCCTAGCGACCAAAATACTAGCTTAAATATCACATGTTAACGATCATTAAAGGATAAAAAAATATACGCATTTTAATATTCAATTTAAATATACCATTAAAATATATATATGTGTGTGTGTGTGTGAAAACTGAATTAAAAAAAAAAAAAAAAACATTAGGCAATAAGTCATTATACAAACAAATTTTTCCATAGAATAACATGGGATTTGGTTGTTGAAAAGATTAAGTATTGTCCGCTCTTAGGAGTTTATGTTTTCCTTTGCTGTATTCTTCCTTTTCTGGTTTATAAAAGAGCTTTCTTTTATAATTTTGTTATTTTTTCTTATATGAAAATAGGGTGAGGAAATGCATAACAAGTAGTAGCCATTTGCAATAAGCAAATTGGCCCGCTTAATATGTATGTATATCATGTCTGGTGCTATTTCTACATTCTCATTGGATGTTCCACTTGTTTCTTGGTCAACATCAGGGATATACCACACTTTAAAGTGGTAAAATAAATAAATAAAAGGTTAAGATATGGGATTGTTTATAATATGAATAGAAAATATTTCTTTCTGAAAGATTTTCCTGATATTTCTGGAAGAATTTTACAAAAAGGTGAAAAATAGTCTCCCAATAGTTGCCTTTTTGCGGAAATAGTTGCTTTTTCAAGCTTTTTGGGTCAAAAAAGTTGCCATAGTCTCCTTAGGCTGAAAATAGTTGCCTTTTAGTAGTCTGTGGCAACCCTGCATTCTGGAAAATCTCTAACATTAAATTACTAATTTTAAACATTTTTTAATGGAACAGACTAAAAAATATTTTAATATTATAATATAATACTATAAGTTTTTGACTCATTAAAATATAAAATACAAAATAGTTACCCTTTTCACCAAAGGACATTTTAATTTTTCTTCTGTACGTTAAGTTAGGTATGAAACCATCTAATAATCGAAAGGGTGAATACGGATCTACAAGAAGTAAACAAAACCATTCAGTTAGAAAAGCAAATTTAAAATATAAGTTTTAGGGAGAAACAATCTGATTTCTCACATGAGTACACAGTAAAATATGTTATAAAATTAAATTGTTACAGCTATTTTCTTATTACCACCATCCATGCTGGATAGTATTTAACCACAAAATTAACAATGTAAAAGTAGTATGCATTGTTCATTTTGTGGAAAAATCTATTCCATTAAAAACATCCATAACAGGCTGTTTCAGCAAGATTTCAATTTCATTGTTCATCCACTGATTACATTTTTTGTTTAAAGATACATTTCTTCATGTAAAATTCTATGATAAAAAGATTTAAATTCTAAATGAAAATAATAAAAAATAATAATTCACTCATACAGACTCACTTAAAAAAAAAAAAAAAAAAAAAAAAAAAATCACTTAATTTATTTCAGATCACCTTTATATTAAAAAAAAAGAAAGAAAAAGAAAATAAGTATTAAATAAAAATTGTCATGCAGTGTTGCGGCACTTGTGCATGTTTGTGAGGTCCCTACACAATATTAGTCAGGTGTACCAGTTTCTTTGGCTCATCAGTGTATTTTAAATAGATGGAATTAAATGTAACAAGGCATAAAATAAGACAAAGTAACCAGGCCGGAGATCCAACTGGGTCCTCACCTTGGCATAATATAAAATGGTCTATTAACTCAACTGAATGGTAAACATAGGATGTCAGTCATTTGCTTACACGAAAGTATGAAATGTTCAGATGTAACAGTTGAGGATGACTGTTCATGCTATGCTCGGAGGAATGCTCTCCATATTAATGTTTCAATGAGGTTTTAGCTCATATCAGCTCAGATTTGGAGAAAAACACAAAAAACCCCAGAGTTAGACTGGGTTTGACCCCCTGTCTACCTCCTTTGAGATCAAACTTTTCAGAGGAGCATTTGTTCTGCAAACAACAATGCAGTCTTGTGGATAAAATTATTATTATTTATTTTCATCTAAAATACGTTACTTATATCATATTTGAATCAAAGTTATAAATTCAACTTATTGATTGTCCTTCAGCAATCTCGGAATTAAAAAATAAATATATCAAACTTTATCCATAAGATTGCATAGTTTTGCTGAACAGATGAATTGTTAGAGCATTGGTGTTTTATATCCCCAAGAAACCAAAGGCACTTTTTGCTCTTCCTGCCTGCCTAAAATAGATTACATTCCAGATGATGTTGGGTTTAAGACCAATTGTTTAATCAACAGACTTAAGTCTGGGGAAGGGGGGGGGGTCTTTCTAGTCCCTAATCATGTAAATTTTGGTGAAAACCAAAAAATTTTAAACATCTAGGCCAATAAGCACATTTTGAATTCAAACTCAGCACTTTCTGTCTATCCACTTGAAGAGCAGAACTTCTTGTCACTCATGAGCCTTTATTTATTTATATATATATATATATATATATTCATAACAAATTAACTTTTCCCAAAATAAACAATTAGACACTTTGGATGTTAAAACTGTTTTTGGATATCTATAGAGATTGACAGACTGATATACCTCCTATATTTCAATGAAAGTTTTCTCAAAGAAAAAGAAGAGACCAGTGACAAATTAAAGAAACAAATAATGTTTGGGATCACCCTGTAAACAAAATAATACTCTAAATATGTTGTAGCTGTAGCACAGGATTAGGATGCTTCTTATATTTATATATATATATATATGCATTCATTCACATAACAATAGTGTGTGTATTCCTAGGGATACAAGAGGTTACCTTAACAACACGGAAAAAATATTTTTGCATGCTTTTTGTTCATAAGATGCAAGATTTTCAAACCAATGGAATGTCATTTTTAGAAAACTTGACATTTTAAAGTAGAGGCAACATACTGCAATATGAAAATATCTGATAAAACAGGAGCTTTTTTTAAAAACTTTCTTTAGCTTACATTCCCTGCCAAATCCAAGTTAAAAACAGAAAATGGGAAAAATAAATTAGAAATATCAGTCATATCGTTACGAATTTAGTACCAAATGAAAGGGGCGATTTTTCTGAATCTAGGGGTGCAAACAGCCTTTTGACATGACAATTAGATTTTTTAAAATTAACTAAACTATGAAATTTAGGTGGCAACACTTCATTTTAATTCATTTCAGTCCTTTTAAAAAGTACGTGGCCGGTTACAAATTCAGTACCAAAGGAAAGGGGTGATTTTTCTGAATGCATAGGTGCAAACAGCTTTTACCTATGACAATTAGATTTTTTTAAATTAACTAAAGTATGAAATTTAGGTGGCAACACTTCATTTTAAACTTTTCATACTTTTTAGTGCGAATCAAGCTAATAGAAAAAGTCTTTAATTTTTTTTTTTTTTTTTTTTTTTTTTTTTTAGTTTACATTCTCTATCATAAACCTTCTGCCGAATCCGGGTTAAGAATGGAAAAAGGGGAAAATAAATTAGAAATATCAGTCCTACTGTTAGAAATTTAGTACCAAATAAAAAGGGTGATTTTTTTTAATCCAGGGGTGGAAACAGTTTTTTGATACGACAATTAGATTTTTTTAAATCAACTAAAGTATTAAATTTAGGCATCAATACTTCATTTTAATCTTTTCACACTCTGTAGTGTGAATCACGCTAATAAAAAAAGTCTTTAATTAAAAAATTTATTTTCATATTTTATTCACTAAATAATATTTCTGCATATGTGTAAGCATCGATGAAATTTCTTTTGCATCATTTATTAATCAAATGTATAGAGATACTACTATTAAAAAAACAAGGAAATAAGTTGAAAATTCAGAAAAATGTCATCGACAGAATGAGTATAGTTTCAAAATCCCTGACAGTTTTGCTTTCCTGTAAAATTAACCAAAATTTGACTCATTCTATTGATGGCATCTTTCTGAATTTTCAACTTATTTCTTTGTTTTATATATTTTTTTTACAGAAGTATTTCTATACATTTGACTAACAAATAACACAAAAGAAATTTTATTGAAGCACAATTAAATATTATTTAGTAAAAAAAATGCTCCTATTTCATCAGATGTTTGATATGTTTATGTTCGTATTTCTTTATGTTGTCTCGACTGTAGTTATGTCAAGCTTTTTACAAATGATGTTACATTGGTAAAAGAGTTATAAATAAAAACATTAAAAAGTTTCAACGTCGTAAAAGAAATCTTTATATCACTTTCAATACAGTAGAGGGCGAGAAATTTGCCAACCTAAAATATCCAAAAGCCTGAAATCTGCACAGCTTCTTGATTGTAAAGAAGAGAAGTATTATAAATTTCCAGGCCTGTCATTGTAAGTCCAGAAATCCAGTTTTCTAATCAAATTTAATAAACACAAGCTTAAATTAGAGTGAAACACATCATTTTAAAGCGCTTGTTTATGACTACAACTTATAATATTGAAATTAAAACATCTGAATGAGCAGTCGCAATTCTCTCAACAGAAGCATAACCTATATTTGACCAAGATGGCATTGTAATTTAGATGAAAAATATTAATGAATTTTCTTTTCTCTACAGTAACAGCTTTGTCCATTTTCTTAGAGTCATACATTTTTTTCCGACTTAAATGGAATGATATTCATTTTATGATATAGAATTCTAAAATCTGGTTCCCAGCTGTGCGGATTTTGTGTTCTACTGTCACACAAATGAATAATTAAAAAAAATACGACAGTCACATGTTACACCTATAAATACATTTCAAGCATTCCATTTTACTGGGTAATCCCAATTATTATTTTTTCTTCTTCAATTCGTTACATGCCTTCGAGACAAAATTTTCACTGATTGGAATATATGTGGTATTCTTTACATTCCTGAAGTTTCAGGATAATTTGTTAAGTACGCTGCTCTGCAAAAAAAAAAAAAAAAAAAATTCGAGATCCGATACCATTCTTGCTGATTCTTCTGTAAAATGATCTCCTGAATCCGAATATAACTTCCATTTTGCCCAGTCCCCCACTGTTTTCTAGATACACCACCCTCTCCCTCAATTTCTTTTCCTGTTCGATCATTTTATGACTATGAATTTGATTTGAAGAATGAAAAATAATTAATTTAACACCTAAAAACAAAAATATATAAAGTTTAAATAATAACATTAATAATAGATTAAAAAAATATAAGATATGTAATGCACAATTTCAGAACAAATCCCCCCCAAATTTTTCCCTTTTCACAAATTTCCATGTTCTAGAAATTTCCAACTCTGTAGCCCCTCAGAAGATATTTAACAGTTAAAATAATCCTCCCCCCTCCTAAAAATCAAATTTATAGCCATAAAATCACCAAAAAATGATAAAAATAGGGGGCCATTCCTAAAATAAGGTGGGTGATAGGGCAAAAGGATTCAGGGGGTCATTTTACATAAGAATAGGCTGAAATGGTGTCAGAGGCAATTTTCATGTCGAGCAGTGGTATTTGAAAGACATCCAAAAAGTTCAAATATTCATTGATAGATACTGTAAATCCTAATTAAATTCCTATAGGGGATATTTTCTATTTCCCTTATGGATTCAGTTCTGAATTTTAAGAGCATTATATTATCAAAAGACAAATTATTTTTTTCCCTACCCAGTGGGCCAGATTGAGCCAGTCTGCCCCTGTGGTGATATTAAATTAAGAGACTACTAAAATGCCCTGAATTGCACAAGTTCCTTTCTCTTCATCTGTTTTGAAATTTATTTTTAATCAGATTTTAAATACTCAAAAAAAGAAGAGTTAACTAAAATAACCAATATTGTTTAATATATTACTGCAATATTTAATATATTACCTCCTATCATTGGATCGAAAGTTGGTAGGACAACAAACCCCACCTTTCCCATGGTGAATTATTTCTCGACATCAGTACATAGCCGATACCGCTCACCTCACAACATTTTTTGCCTTATTCAGTAAAGCACAAACATGTTAGAAATATCTTAGAAGCCTGGGGCAGCTGCCATGCTTGCGTTTGCATTTATCAGGCTCTGTGTTATTCGCCAAGTTCTTACTTTGCAATAAATAAATATATCACTTAACATAAAGAAGTCACGTAGAATTCTAATTCGGTAACAGCACTTGTATGAAATATTGAGTAAGTCTAACAAGCCAGTATTTCCAGTACCAGAATTTTTTGGAAAAAAAAATATATATGAAAGGATAAAGAGAGGTAAGTTTTTAAATTATTATTTTATTATTTTAAAATAATAGTGAGCAATAACTTAAAGAAAATCCCATTAGAAAGTCTTAACTTAAAATTAATTCTAAAGTTTCCCCTGTAAAGAAAGTTTTAGTACAATGCGTGAGTATAACGCAAAAGTCATAAAAGTGAACAAATTTTAAGATAAGAAAGAGATGAGTAAGTGCAACTTGCAGCTTTTCGTGGTTAAAAGCTGCATAGTAATTAATCCCGGCAATCTGGACCTCAGCTAAGCTGTCAATCATTAAGTTAATATCCAATAATCAGAGGAAGGAGTGGTGTGATTTCCCGCCAAAAATGCCAGTATTTAAGTGAAAACACGCATAGAGGAGTTCTCTTCTTGTGCCATAGCTGCCAACCTAGTGATTTAAAAATTAGGAGCACAAGACTTAAAAAATAGGAGCAAACACGAAAAAATAGGAGCAAATTTTATAATACCAAATCCTTGAATGCGACTCCCACATATAAATCATAATTACACAGTTTTAATGTTAATTTACATTAAAACTGTGTAGTAGTTAGTAAGTTTTAATGTTAGTAAATTTTAAAATCATTCTAAGTATATTAGAGTAAAAAAATCAAAGAAAAGAGAAATATTTACCTTAAGTTAGTGAGACTTTTTTTTTTCCCATTGATCTAAAACTTTCTCTACAATGTGCAACTGATATGAATGACTGATATAATAATTCTATAATTTTTTATTTTATTTTATTTATTTATTTTGTGTGTGCGCTACTAACTGATTGAATGTGCCATATTCTGGCAGCTGATAGCTGAAATGTGGGATCATTATGCCACTGGTAAATAAAAGCAAGATTTCAATTGCTAAAATCCTGTTTCGGATAAATTTCGGAGTAAGAAAAAAACTCACTTTGGAGCATTAAATTACTGTTTTACAGCATATTTCTTAGTTTGGAATAGTTAAATTGTACTTTCGGATGAAAAACATCCAATTTTTTATTTTTATAAAATTTTTTTGCTTAATATTAATAAAAAATTATATCACCATAGACATGTGACACATGCACACATCATCATCAAATCTAATAGAAAATTTACTTATCACATCATACTCATAGCCCATGATTCTTATAAGTTTTATATGGTGTTGAATAACAAATTGGACACAGAGAGCTAGCTGTCTAGCTTGCTTTTTTTTTTTTTTTTTCCCAATCTCATAGGGAAAAATTTGTATATAGAATGAAACTGTTTAATTACTTCATGGTGAGATTTTAAATAGGCTAGAATGCTATTTTTTCAGCTTTTTTTCACCATTAATTAATACTGTTTTATCTTATCAGCTGATGATTATCTTCGAAGCCATTTATTTGCAAATTATATGCAATATTTCTGCAACTGATTGCCAAAATAAGTGACTATTTCACTAGTAAGTGACAAAATTTATATTTAATTGCAACTAGTTACTGAAACTAGACTATAATTTTTGTCCCTACATATTCAAAATTTGAGTTTTTTTTTTTTTTTTTTCCCATAGCTGATTCTCAAAATACGCGCTTTTCGCGATCGATCGACGAAATACTCGATCATTTCAGCACTCACTTATAAAATTCACGCTATTTTTCAGATTCCCGGATTTTTGCGATCGATTGACGAAATACGCGATCATTTCAGCACTAACTTATAAAATTTGCGCTATTTTTCAAATTCCCGGAAGAGCAAGTAATTTTGAGACCTATCGTCGAAATAGGCGATCATCTCATTGCTAATTGAAAAAAATCGCGCTTTTTTCAAAGCAGATTCCCGAAATATGTAATATTGCGAATGCCTGCCGAAATACGCGGTCATTTTGGTGCCTTTTTTTCTTTCGATCTTTTTTAAATCAGCTCTTAAAAAAAAAAATAAATAAATTATCTTTTTAAAGCAGATTTATAATAGGCAATTTTGCGATCGATCGCTGAAATACGTAATCATTTCATCGTTAATTGATAAAATTCACTTTTTTTTTTTTTTTTTCAAAATAGATTTCCGAAATAGGCAATAACTTTGCAATTGATCGTCGAAAAACGCAATCATTTCCCCATTTATTGATAAAATTCACACTCTTTCAAAGCAGATTCCCGAAATATATTATATTTGCTACCAACTGCCAAAATACACGATCATTTTACTGCTAATTAATTAAATTCGCGCTTCATTCAAAACAGATTTCCAAAATATGCGGTATTTTTGCGACCGATCGCCTAATATTCGATTATTTTAAAGTTAGTTTATAAAATCAACGCTGTTTTTCAAAGAGAATTCCCAAAATAGGTAATAATTTTGCGACCTACCGCTGAAATACGCGATTATTTCACTGTTAATTGATAAAATTCATGCTTTTTCCCAAAGTAGATACCTAAAACATGTGATAATATTGCAAGTGATCACCGAAATAAACCGCCATTTCACTGCTTGAGGAATTTTTGATGACATATTTTAAATTTAGGAATTTTTTATGACAGATATTTTTACCTAGCGTAGAGGTGCCAATTTTCAATAAGAACTATCAGTAATCAGAGTTATATACTTATGCAACGTGGAGAAGTGAACCATGTCACGGAATACTTTTTATGCAAAAGTCCACATATAATAACGAAATGCACTGTTTTTGTAAGCAAATATATAATATATTAATTAAAAAATTAGAAAAATTTCTAAAACAAAAGTAAATAAATATGTATTTCTTTATCTTCTTACAAAATAAGAGTTTTTTTTTTTTTTTTTTAACCTGCTTTGAAGGGGGAAAAACATTTGGATCTCTCTTTCATTTTTTTTTTTTTTTGCTTTATGTATCTTGCATAAAACCTAACATATCTTTTGTTTGATAGTATAGTATGTATTTTAAATTTATTGAGGAAAAACAAATAGATTCATCAACTTCAGTAATAAAGCCTAAAAATAATTACATATGTGAGAAATATTGAGCACTTCTATCACTTTTTTGGTTTTTCCTTGATCACTAGCTGGGAAACGGCGAGGGGCAGTCAAAATATAAATAATTAGATAAATGAGAAATGAAACAATTCTACTTCTTTATAGGTTCTAGAATCTAATAAAGCATGTTTAAAATGAATATTGACATTTATGTTGCTGATGGAGAAAAACTGGGAAACTAAAGGCTTTTGCAGAGCTTTTAATCAACGATGGCTGGTTGGAGATAAGAAAAGAGGGGGGGTGGGGAGGGTAAAAAATAATTATATCAGCAAGAAATATTGTATTTCTTTATAGTTTCTAGAATCTTATAAAGCAAGTTTAAAATGAATAGTGCCATTTACGTTGTGGATGGAAAAAGATTGTGAATTGGAATGCTTTCGTTTTGCGTTTGATCGTCGATTTTTAGTGGAATTTCTTTTTTTTTTTAACGAACGATATCCATGACTTTTTAAAAAGCATATAATCCGTAATTTTTATATGTTGTCCGTAATGCCGTAATTATTGCCGTAAATCCGTAATAATTACGGACAAATCGTAATAATTGGCACCTCTACTAGCGCATCTAGTGGGAGCCCTGGGTTTTCCTTTACTGACAACAACTCTCTCCGATACTTCGATTCCCATCCCATCACGAGCATGCATAAATAATGCTCCTCTGCTATTTCCCCTCTCCACTACTAGTGCATGCGTACACAAAGGCGAAAATTTTCTCCCAAGTCAAACTCGTTCTCTTAATCCGTGCCCGCGCGTATATGATCTCCTCCTTCCCCTTCCCTTTCTCTTCACGGCAATGATCTGGGGAAATCCTGCTACGTAGGAAGGGAAGATGGTTTGAAAAGAATAATAATTCTGCGTTTGCAAAATATATTTCCCAGAGTTCTCGTATTTTTAATCAGCGCACAGGCTAAATTGTCGAATGGATATTTTAGAAGAGTGACCAAAAAAAAAAAAAAAATTGTCAAGTTTGAAAAATCGGAGTTTTTTCGATAATATTCGGATTACCGGAGTACACTAAAAAAATCGGGTAAACTCCGATTAAATCGGAGCAGTTGGCAGCTATGTTGTGCTCTCTTGCTTAGTAAACCTACGTCAAAATAACAGCCTGAGAGGGGTCACGGGGATCGCATGATGTTTGATCGCGGGCCTCCAATTGTCTCGGCTACACTGCGCTGCATCCATTTGCTCAGCCTATAATTATGGATTGTATCTTATGATATGTTCCAGATGGTTTAATAAAAGCCTGTGCTTCAATTTGGAGTTATTACTGAGGGCCAGCCTCTTTCCTTTATAGCTATTATGTGACTCAAAGTAAGGGAATTCGCATTTCTTCTACCAGTCAACAGATGGCGCTGCCTCCGATGCCCATCTTTCAACGACATGATGAACGGAAGAGTCAGTTGGGATCTGTCTGTCATGAAAAGCTGTTGAGACCATCAGCACGACGGCTGATAGGGTCATTTCCTTCTATTTAGAGCTTGAAACGTTCTGAATAGTCGGGTAGAGCCACGGAGGGCTCATTACTTCAATCTCACTGTTTGACAGCACGTGTAGGTGCTTAAATGTTGCTTTGTGATAGTTATTCTGATGAAGTGAATTTCTTAGTTCTATGTGTTAAGCCTCGAAACCAGCAGTTGGTTAATAATGGAGATTCTGCTTTTATAATAATATTTATGTGTAATTTGTGTTTTGTGTGTCTTCAAATAAATGTGTCATTATATAATCTGCGACTCATCACTGCCCTACCTCTAGACGCCCAGCCAAGGTTCTACATATATATATATATATATATATATATGTATAATAAAGATGATCTATTAAGCATAGTAGAAGCCAAGCAACAGATAAAAGATCACTGAAACACCAATGACCAATAAGATAAAAAAAAAAAAATCATCAGTGGATGAAATACACTAATGTAAAGAAACCAGATCTATTAATTAACAGCCTGCAAAACAAACGAATCAATAAAGTAAAACAACAAATCTTAACCATACACATAATCCACAACCCTTAATCCACACCATAAACTTATCAAAATTAATGAAAAAACAACCCAAGAAACACAAGATAGGAAGAAGGAGGCAGGCGGCAAGACTTGTGACTTGCCTGTGGGGTTACACTAGTTTTACGCCGGCAACACTCCCCCAGCCTGCCACAACCAGAACAGGAACCATATATATATGTATGTATATATATTGTATGTATGTATATATATATTTATATATATATGTATATATATATGTGTGTGTGTTTGTTATTCTGGAATACCAGACCAAGTCTGACATCACAAGAAGTATTAACAGTTCATAAAATAGATAAAATTTGCATCTACAAAGAAAATAAATTTGAAACTATACAACAAGTACAATAATTTAGAGACATAAGGTGTAACAGTAAACGAAAATACCTGAAGTTTTTTGTTTCTTAAATTCCTTTTTGCTATTTAAAATGCTACAAAGAACGGCAGAGCAGATGTCAGGATGAGAAGGAAATTTCGGCACAAATAACTCCTTTTCATGTTGCTGAATAAAATCTGTGTGGACATTTCCGAGAAAAAATTCGGGATGGCTGGCCAAATTCATCAGAAATTTCACATTAGTCTTCAGTCCTACAATCTGAAAGAGTAATAAATGAATAATATGAAAGGGATTTAACAGATCATACATGCACTAAAAATGTAGTTTAACCCTTTGTTGCATGGTTGTCCACTGTAGTGGACAAAAGTTTAAATTTTTTTCCTTTCACACAAATGGTTTTACAGATTTGGTTTCGATGTTTATTCTTTCTGTATTATTTAAGCTTTCAACTTTTGCTCATAGATAGCAGCATAATATAAAATTACAGATTGTATTGCTAGTTTGAAAATAGCGTCAACCCCTACTTCCAAGTTAGTATGATTTCTCATTGTAAACATTGTATATAAGTGCTAAACCTTTTTTATTTTGACATTTTGAAATAGTAATTTTAGGCATTCTAGAATATGTTTGAATAGAACACTTATTTTCAGATGCTATTTTTCATGAAAATTGATGTGTATTTCTTTTTGTCAACTACAATGGACATTATGAACATAGGCTAATGAGGACTGTTTTTGTTTGACCATTGTAGTGGTACAAAAGGGTATTATTTCATTTTATAGATGTTACCGTGATAAATTCTTGGTTTCTTTGCAAAGCTGTCATACCACAATGTTCTATGCAACTGGGATTTTTCAATTTGTCCATTGCCAAAGGACTAATACAAGCAGTATCAAGAGTAATTGATGAACAAGATACAGAAAGATTTATGTAAACAAGGGCCAATGTCAGTGTAAAAACCTACAAAAAAAATGTCAGTCAAAGCAAGCTCTGTCCTCTTTGATGAAGTGGATCATTTTGCTGGACAAATATCAAATAGTGCTCAAAGATGTAAGATGGAGTTATGCTCAAGAAAAATCTACATATTCCTGCGTAAAATGCAAACTTCATTTGTGTATCGATGAAAAAAGTGACTGCTTTTATTATTTTCATCACCACTTCTACTTTAGATATCCAGTTTCTATATGCATACTGTCCACTACAGTGGACAAATGTAACTTTTAAAATAAACAAAATTTTGATGAAACAATTTTTTTCCCTGATTTCTGGGGCAATTTTAAATAGGAAAAACACAATAATTTCCTTTAAAGTTTCCCAAGTGATTAATATGCAACAAAGGGTTAATCAGCTCCATTTATTGAAGTATATTTACAGCTAAAATGATATACATTTATTTCCACTTGACAAAGTTTGTCTCAATTTTATAATGATTAAATATAATTTTATAATATACATTCTCAAAATTTATATTTTTCTACTCATTTTAGAAGGTATTTTTCATAAGACAAGAAGAAAATTAATAATAACAACAATGCTATCACAATGCAGCCAAAGCTACTAACAAAATATGCATTTTTTGTAATTTTTCTTTTCTTAAAAGGGGTGGGGTGGGGTGGGGTGGGGTGGGGCTTGAAATAAAGATGTATACTATGATAATAAAAAAAAAAAAAAAAAAAAATTGAAAATAGTTTCTTATACATTAAAAATAATACAAATATGATTATTAAATAAAGTGAAAATTAAATAAAAATATTGTTTTTCAATAACATCCATTACGTATAGTATGGTATTATGATTAACGCCGATTGACTGCACTAGGGTATTTTGATCATATAAACATAAAGGAAAAGCAATGTTTCCGAATCGCATGCTTTATGATTGCTCTTTAAATGAACACATGATTTTTCATTTATACTAAGTAGGAAAAGGAGTTTTATTTTCACTAGAACGTTGGGTATTTGAGTTCACAGTGCAGTTTTTAATCAATAATTAGATTTTGTAGATGTGAATTTTTTCTGTGTTTACCATTACGATGTCAAAGTATCAAAAATGTTTAACATAACTGAACATGAAATAGCAGAAATGATAGAAAATATTTCAAATGTTGATTCTGATACTGACTCTGAGTGTAGTTATAGTGATTAATTCACTGAGATTAACTGATAGACATTTTTTAAAGCTTTGTTTAAAAGACACTGCTAATAAAGTAAGATGACGATGCTTTGTTCATGAAGTTTGTTCACATTTCAGCAAAAATCCACTAAAACAGAAAACAAGTTATTACGACTGCAAAGATTGCAATGTAAGACTGTGTACAGATACTTGTTTTCAAATTGTTCACACTAAAAAAGAATTTTAAGTAATATATTTAGTTGTCAAATAAATAATTTCAAAAGTCATTAAATGGTAAGTAAATACTGAAAAAAAAATGTATTTAAACAAGAAATATTTTAAGTAAATAAAGCATATAATTAAAAATATATAAAGCCTATGCTGTTTATATACTCTACACAACCAGAGGAGGTTTTAAGTTAGGTTGCGCCTTAGGCTCACTTTGTTGTGACCCCCCCCCCCACATCATATTTTGTAACGCTATGTATATACATTATAATTTTGAACATAATATAACTAAGGAAAAATATCTTATTTTTCGATACATAAATCTCTGTGCAAAATTGCATATAACAATCAGTTCATAATTAAAAAATGAAAGAAATCATTATATATTTATTTTAACAAAATAATTATACTTATGAAATGAATATATGTTTGAATTGTGACAGGGATATTTCATGAGTGAAAACCTAATCGGTTTTGAAATCTAGTTGCTTTTTATATTTAAATTTATGTTTAAAATTAACTCATTTTTCAAATTTTAATAGGATTATAAATTTTGCCTCGCTACGTACAGGCCCTGTGGACCTAAACATAAATCTTACCATGGCCATTTCATCGCTGTATTAGCAATAGTACGGAAACGTCAGTAATGTGTGAAAATGGCTTAAAAAGTGTTCTTATAGTAAATAAAATTCCAATTGTTTTTCAGTTTTGTTTATCTTTTAATCCAGAATTATTTTTCAAATTTCAATTGCCTCCACCAATCAGATTTAATCACTTGTAAAAAATATGGCACCCCCACATCACTAGTGCCCCTAGGCCCGTCCCCTCATGGGCCTAAGCCTAAATCCACCCCTGTACACAACATTATAAAACAATGCGTTCATATTTCGGTAATTTCATGAATTTAGGCTTAATAGCAAAAAAAACACTTCGGCCCTGAACAGACGCTGGCGAAAGAGAGTGCTGGCCTGAGTGGTAAGTATGCTTTTGCGCCTCCCATCACGAAAGGGTTAATGTGTCTGATTAGATATTGTAGAAAAAATGTACTTTAAAGTTGCATCTTTACTGCTGCAAACTCCATTTTAAACCTAGCTATATGTCCGAAATATATATAGATTATTATATATTGTTTTGTCTTAACTAAAAAATGCACTATTAAAAAATATAGGCATCAGGAAAAAAATAAGTTCTAGGATTTTTTTAAACAAGCAATTATGCTTAAAAATTCCTTGTCAAATAGTGACAAAAATTTAAAAGTCTCCAAGGGGGTCATCTGTTCTACAGCTGTAATGCTAAATGGTCCAGATATTACAAATTTCTCTGTATTCTAAAAAAAAAAAAGTTGCTGCCACTGTTGTAAATTCTGTGTCTAGCATGTGTTTCTTTCAAAATGGTAGCAAATTGTCCTTAAGTTGTTGAATGTTAAGACAGATTCTTGACAAATTATTTCACTTATAAGAAAAAAAAAAAAAAAAAAAAAAAAAAAAAGGTATTAAATATTATGTATTTCAATTTGACATTGAATATTAGGACTTCTATAATATTGCTCTGCTTTTGTCTTGTGTTAGGCACTATCAATATTCCTATTGATAGTGAAAGGTAAAGTTGTGAATAGGCTTGTTGAGCCATGCAGGGGTTAATGAACAAAACAAATCAAGGGGAGGCAAGGGGCATGAAGGCTTACTCGGGGACTGGTGAGCGAAGTGAGCAGGGGGTATAGCCCCCTAATATTTAAACAAAAATAATAGCAAGTTAAGAAATTGGAATAGGAATACGGCTACATATTAAAAAAAGTAAAATACATACCAAAAAATAACATATTATTGTACAGGGATTAAAAATAACATTGTGAAAACACACTAAATACCTTTGAATTCATATACAGAAATGGATAAGCTTGTACAACCCTAGGAATCCAAATGGGGGCATATATATATTTTTTTTTCTATTAAAAAAAATAACGTAAGTTTATAAAGGTCATTTAATTATAATGTAACTGCAACAAAATAAAAATTTTGAGCGGTGATTTTTCATGGAATCTAAAAATTTTAAAGTTAAAACAGCATTGAGAGAGTTTTTCCAAGTCTTACGTTATAATCTGCTAAAGACTGCTGCAGCTTTTGCAAGGCTGAATGTCGATCCTGTCCCCAAACCACAAGTTTAGCTATCATAGGATCATAGTGAACAGAAACTGAATCGCCTAGAAACACAAAAATAAAGACAATATTTTAGACCCTCTCTCTCTTTCCATTTCACATACACACGTAATTGGGAAAAAAGAAAATCAATAAAGGAATTATTTAAATTGTTATTTTATACAGATAGAAATTATTTATAGTCAGTTAACACATTCAATGAAAGCAAAATATTTAAAATAGAATTTAGATTAGATAATGTGATAGAAATTTAGATTACACAAGTATTTGGAACAACTTAACACTACCTACATGTATTTAATTTTAAGTCTTTGATAGACAGCTAGATTAAAAATAAAACTGATGTTAACCAAGACAACATACATGCTGATGTTCACTACATAGCATATAGATATATATATATTTTTAATATATACATATATATTATATTATATTAGTTATTTTTAATCAATTTCTTCATATGGAAGAATGTAAACAGAGAGAAAAATTCAGAATATTTATGTGTCTTTTTTTTTTTTTTTTTTTTTTGAAAAAGAAGAAAAAAAAGTGTAAACTTTTAAATCAATACTTAAAGGATAAACCCAAGAAACAAAATATATTAAAATTTACAAAAACAAGAAAAACATTAAGGAAATATATGAATAATTCATGCTGTCTAATGTATCAGAAACACTTTTGCATGCCTCTTAATAATCTATTTTGACAAAAGCAATCTGGTGTGGCACTCACTCTACTTTCTCTTAACCTACATTCATATGGACATATTATTGCAGATTAAACTGCAGAATATGAGATACCTTTATCTGAATTTTAAACACGAGTTCAAAACACTGTTATTTGGCAAAAGTTTCTATGAAATTCAGAGATATGTCACCCAGGTTATAGCCCTGTACATATTATATAAGTCACAAACAAAGTACTTATTAACAAACTTAGCAAAAAAATTTTTATTTATACTTTTCTAAGCATAACAAAATTTGAATTAATTGGAAATGCACTTTGAGCCTTTTCCAAAAATAGCACTAACACATCAGAATTCTTTTGTGAAGCCCTGTAAATAAAGAATAACTAGCTTCATACCATCAATAATGTGAAACAGGCATTACATATAAATAATCTACGTTAATTGCATCTACCAGAAATTTTGCCCAGAACGAAATTTGAATGAAATTGCATTTATGATACTGGAAAAATAACAATGGACAAGACCATTTTGTTAAAATTGTACACAATTTCAAAAACCATAAAATTAATTAGTTTTGAATTTTTTTTCAGAATAAAATTATTAATTTATGTATTTTTATTTTTATTTTTTTAATTTTTCGAACATACATATTTAAGACATGAGATTTTGATGTTTCTATACATTTTGGGGTGCCCTGAGTTCATTTTTACTGTGTTTTTTACAATGGTGTGTATGTGTGTGAGTGAACATGATAGTGCTTAAATGCTTTGTTAGAATAAGTTGAAATTTGGTATGTATATAATAGTGTAAATAATCGTTCTAATTCCATCATTTTAAGTACTATAGAACTTTGCTCCTAAACCTCTCCTAAATCCTGTAAACGTTATCCCTAAATTTGAAAACATTATAAAAGATATTCCTAAGGAGCATCAAGATCAAGTACGGGCTTCTGCAGTTTTCTCATTAAATAAGCATCTTAACAGCAATAGTGGGTCCAATAATCAAAATCTTTTTATTTCAAAACAAATTAAAACTAACAAAAATGTAAGATTATTACTTGCTGATAAATCTAAACAAATCGTTGCCCTTAATACAGATGATTTCCACGATAAAGCTCTTGCAGCTATTAATGACTTAGCCTGTATTATAATTAAAACTAATCCTATTGAAAATTTTACTCGAAAAATTCAAAAGTTCATTCATAAGTATATTGATTTAATTGCTTCACAAAGTATCAAAATTCCTTTATACCCGTCTATTCCTAAAATATTTTTAAAAATTAAAACTCATAAAATTAACTACCCGTTTCGTCCCATTGTTTCCAAATGCAATAGTCTTTCATTTTTTCTAGAAAAATTTCTCGCAAATTTACTTAAACCATTAGTACTTAATGACCCACATATTGTAAAATCCGGTTTGGAAGCTAAAAGTAGAATTCTAAATACTACATTTACCCCTACAGATAAATTTTTCAGTCTTGACATTGTTTCCTTATTTCCGAATATTCCTTTAGATTTAGTTAAATCCATTATCCTTGATAAATGTACTGCTACACCATCACTTAACCCGTTTCTCAAATTTATTTGTGAAGCTTTTGACCTCATGAATGCTAATAATATCTTTTTGTTTAATAAAGTGATATATAAACAAACTTTTGGAGCCCCGATGGGTTCCCCTCTTAGTCCTATTTTAGCAGATTTATTACTCATTGAATTAGAAAAACGCGTATTTGAAACTTCCATACTCAAACCTACTATATATTTGCGATATGTTGACGATATTTTTATCTCCTGGCCTTATTCAAAAAATGCACTCCTTAATTTAATTGACTGTCTCAACAACCAATTTCCATCGATTAAATTTACATTTGAAACTGAGATCAATCGTACGCTTCCGTTTCTTGACCTTAAGATACATCGTAACGAAAATAATACAACTATATGGTTTGACGTCTTTTCCAAAAACACATTTATCCCTTTACCGATCCCAGCTGATTCAGCTCATCCTACTAATTATAAAAATGCTTTTTTTAATTCCTACATTACCCGAGCTATAAATTATACCACTTTTAAATTTAATGAAAAACAACAAATTAACAATATTATTCAAATAGGTACTGCTGCGGGATATAGTAAATCTAGTATTATAAGATTAGTTAATAGAATAAAAAATCACATGCTAATTAAACCTAATAATCCCACTCTAGACTCAACTCTAAAATTTCGTTACACTAATAGTCTCCCTTTCTATAAAGAATTCTATAGCTTTAAACATTATATACAACGTAAATTTAATTTCTTTATTCCATTCAGTTCTCCTATAACTATTAAACAATTAACCCTTCATGACCGCGACTTAAATGGACCCACTGGAGGAGTCTATCAAATTCCCATAGAAAGCAATAAAGAACTTTTCTATTATATTGGACAGACCAAGAGGACTTTAAATAAAAGAATACAAGAACATATAAGAAATATAAAAGAAGCAAATAGTTCTACTCTAGTCGACTTCATCTATGCCAACACAAACGCCAACCCTATATGGGATAAAGCCAAAATTATTACAGCACCATCTAATATCCAAGAACTTTACATTTCCGAAGCTATTCATATAATTAAATGCAAAAACGCAATAAATTCCAAAGATGCTGCAATTTTACCAATAATTTGGCACAATATTATAAAATTAATATATTATAATCAATATTATAAAGTTAATAGTTTATTTCTGCTTATTCATGATGTTCTTTCTCCTACAATAACCTCGTATGATATGCAATAGTTCCAGCTTCTCTCACTTTTCTTAACTCCTTGGTCCAACCTCTACCGGAATTCATATTGTTTTTTGCTGATATTTAAAATATATCACGTTATATATAAAAGACTTAACTGTTGACTGTAAAAAGAAAACATATTTAAAACTGCGCAATGGAAACGAATCATAAATCCCTGATGATGCTTTATTATTAAAGCGAAAAGCTTTGGATAAAAAAATTTAACATCTTTTAAATAAATTTATATTTACGTGTGTTTAAAGTGTTTTAAATATAGTTAATTTTTTAACTCTAGTGAATTTATATGTTTTGAGATGTTCTGAATAAAGTTTGACTCATTTCAGAAAATGTCTGTGGGTGAATATAAAACATTTTGTGGACAGGCTGTAATAAATAAATAAATGAAACTAGTAAATAACTAATAAATGAAACTGAACCAAATTTGGTAATTAGTTGGACTTTGACCTAAAGTGGTGCTGATTACATTTGAGGATCAATCACTCAACAAACAGGTACCGTAGTAATCCTGTGAAGGCTGTAGCCAGAAAAAAATTTCGGAGGAGGTTCAAACAGTACATAATGTTGAGTGTTAAAAGTGAAGTTTAATTAAAAAAATTTCAACAAATCTGCAAAATTTGGGAGAATGTTTGACCCCCCCCCCCAACCTCCTGGCTATGGCCTCATTCTTATTGCTCTCTATTTGTGAAATTATAGCAGATATTTCCTACTTATGTATTGGTAGAGAAAAGAAATGTTTAATAAGACTTTATATTTTTTATGAGCATATTATAGGTGAAATTCAGGTTTAGAAAAGTGAATTTTGTGTTCTACCAATATTCAAGTAATGATTTTAAAAGCTTTTTAAAGAGTAGTGTAATTTAAATAGCAAATTAAACCTATTATTTTTACCAAGAGTTTTCAGTGGGCTTAACAAAGACTCCTTATTCATTCTTAAATGACGTTAAGTTGATCAATTTCCTCTATGACATAAAAGAATTCTTAGAAATAAAATTATTGCAAAAAAGAATTAAAAATTAAAACTAATATTAATGACTATTTCAAAGCAGTATTGACAAATACTGTAAATCTGAATAATTGAATCCATAATATTTTTTGCCTGAATTATGATTTTCCGAACGACTTCTAGTAAAAGGTGACCTCTTTAAAAGGACATTTTTTTTACAGCCTCGTGAGTTTTTTTCTTGATTTCACTGCATTTGTTTTTTATTTTTTTCATTGTTGTTGTAGCTCCATTCTAGAACATTATCTGACCTTATTGAATGGAATGGAACATGTGTTTCACTTTATTCAAAAACATTACATAGAATTTTCAATTTTATGTCTTCTTGAACTTGTTTAATTATAAAAACCCTTTCCAGTGTTTAAAAATATAAACAGTGGCAGATCCAGAACTTGACTTTTGGGGGGGGGGGGGGGGGGGGGGCAAGATTTTTCAAAGTGTTATTCTAGACCAATAAAAAATTTACAATTGCAATATTCAATAGTGAATGTCAGTGGTTTGGGGGGGGGGGCTTCGGCCCCCTAGCCCCCCCCCTTAAATCTGCCACTGAATATAAATTATAATTATGCGCAAATTTTGTGAGTAATCATTGTTGCCCAAATATACTACATGGGGTTGTCTTAAAAAAAAAAAAAAAAAAAAAAAAAACAGTGATTATTCCTCCCCATAGACACCTTAACTATATTTTATGTTTTTAATTACAGTTCCTGTCAATGTATTACATACTCACATGCATGCATATATTATTCAAAATGTTTTTTGATAAATCTTTCAAAATTTCTCTATTTATTAATTATAAATAAATTATTGTAACAATTTCTTAATGCTGTCTAATGTATCTACGGAATGCACAATAATATTCGGATTGTAAATTTTTCATGGATCGGGAATAACATCCTGAAAAATCTTAGCCCCTGCCAAAAGTTAAGCTCTGGATCTGCCACTGTCTGACACTGATATTTTCTCATCAGTTAAAACTCCAACTGAACAAGTAAATCTTAACATTTGAGTTTCTATGGAGAGTATCACTGCAGCTTTTATCAATTCTAAATAGTTAATCTCACCAAAGAAACTTCCAAGGCAAAATATATTTTTTCACTAAAGATCAACTATTTTCATCCTTTATATCCTTTTCAACTTGGTATGTTTTCACTCATCTACAAATACGTCCTCCACTATATCCAATGGTAAATTGCTACACATAAGCATTATGTCTTGAAAACTCGTTTTATTTTTTTTCTTTCAACTGGTTGGAAACAGTACCTATTTTTTCAACCTTTTATGAAATATCGATGTTTCATTTAAATCAGTGCTTGTAAGCAGCAATAAAATGTGTTTAATATATATATATGAAAGGGATAAAAAATATTTAAATTTAAATAATTAAAACCCTATTTTAAAATCTAGAAATCGCTAATAATTCGTAAGTGCGCCTTTAAACTTTGTTTCATGGCAGAAGACTTCATAACGCGAAAATCAGAAAAATTGAACAACTTTCAGAATAAAAAGTGCTGAGTAAGTGCAATCTTCCTTTTCTTGTGGTTAAGTAATGCATGTTAATTAATCCTGGGCATCCAGGCCTGAGCTGGACTGTCAATCATAAAGTTAATAGCCAATGATTAAGCAGAGCAGGACTAAATATTCCCGCCGAAATAGACGGTATTTAAGCTGGGACACACGAGAAATCGTGGCTTTTTCCGATATTGACTTGCTTAGGAAATCTACGTTAAATATTACTCTCATCATGTAAAGCTCGCTAACGAAACCCGCGGCTCGGTGGGGCGCCGCTACGGAGACGGGCAGACTTTCAGCGTAGTACGGGACCTATGCCGCTCAGGATGTCTAACCTTCAGGCCCAGACTGCATATTGAACTTAATAAAGGATTATTAGTGAACCTAATGGACTCCTTATCCTTTCCAAGATGCTCACATGACTGGGATACCGACCCACTTAATAATACGACATCCCCGTTTACGTTACAGAAGTCGGCAGGTATGTACACCTAGTGTATGGAAACCCAAGAAAAAATAAAGCAATACCTGCTTTGTGGAAACCCTAGAAAGAAGAAATCATTAGTGATGGATTATTACTTATTTCTGAACGCTAACTCAATCGAAACTTTGATGTGTTGGAGAGCGATGAGATCCAGAGATCGTAGATATTAAGACTTTTCGATGCAAGCAAGAAATCTATATTTCTGAACATTAAATCTAGAGAAAGATGATATTGAGAATATATTTCGTAGCTGTCATTATTTGCTGATGCAAGCCAAAGATTTTTCAATACGCGAGATAAACAATGAACAATGTGCTTCCTCCCACTACTGTAAAGACCCAGTGCCTGCGGTAACGGTAATACTAAATTCCTGTGACTAAATCCCTGCATACTGCTGAAGGAGAAAAAAAATAAGAACTCGCCTCTCCCTTTTCACGAGAGATTGAGAGAGAATTTCCGCGCCGCGCTGAAAGGATGAATGAATTGCCGTAATAGAGATTGTGATCCAGAGTCATGAGAGAAATCAAAACTCTTTTCTTATAACTTAAGGGAATAATTACATCAGTTAAAAACAGCAGCAGAAACAAGAGGGAAAAGCGATGGACTCTGTTATTTATCATTGAAGAAAAAAAAAAATAGTTAGTTATTGCTGTTTATCGTCAAACGTAAAATCGAAAATAATCTCCGTATTGATCTGAAAAACCGCACTCGTGAAATAAGAGTTTTCTTTACTAAGATTCGAACGTCTGCTTCAAAGTGATGCATAGACAAGTAGACTATGAAGTGGTGATGGTGACCCACTTTTTCGCTTCTACAATGGAAAAAAACAGATGGCCAAAGAATAACTACTGCCGTCGATCAACGAACTGAGTGACAAATTTTCAAGGTTAATCAACTAAAATGATTCAAAAGAGAAGGAAAAAAGAAAAAGTAGTAGAACGATTCATAAATTGTCGTGAGGCTTTTCTTTCTTCTATTTGTTAATACAGTGATAAAAAAGTAGATAGAAAATTTCATTTTTATGTGTGTGTGTTTTTTTTTTTTTTTTGGTGATAGCAAATGATTCGCGAATGGTTTTATTTGTTTTGACAGATGAAGCTCGAGGTAAGAGAATATTTTTGATTTAATTCCAATAGCAGAAGATTTTAATACCGTAAGTTATAAAAAATGTTAATGATAATAATCATAATGATGATACTTTCAATTTATTTATTTATTTTTTAACAATTAAAAAAAAAAAAAAAAAAATTAAAATTTATTATTTTAATGAAAGTTAATTGTTAGTATTGATTTTTAATTTTCTGAATTATTGTTTTAAGGTTTTGGTATTTATTAAATGTTGAATTTATTGGAAAATAATACTAATAATGATAACTTCTTGAAATGTTGGCATTAAAAAAAAAAAAAAAAAAAAAAAAACAGAATTTTATTAATTTCGTATATTAACTTAATATCAAATTGTAATAAGTTTTATTTGCTGCAATATATCTCTGTAACATGTTATTTTTACAGAAAATTTAATTTTAAAAATATTAACTGATATTTCGGAATCAATTTATTTGATTATTTGTTTTCATTTTAATTTGTTTATGAAAATTTTGCATTTCATTTGACTTTTGGTATAGTGCACGATATCAGTGGTTCCTTTGAAATGTTGAATTTCAATTTTAATAAGGATCAACAACTAAAAATTTAACTTAAATTTTATTATTGAGCAAACTATAATAATACTAAATAAATAAAATAAGTATTTTATGGGTGTCTTATAATTTGGGGACCTTTAAGTTTTTTCCTGAACAGTAGTAAATAAAAATAAATGGTCAAGTATGACAAATAGTTTTATAGTATAATGCCAATGATTTTTCAAGAGTAATTATTTTAATATACAATGTTTATCTTTTCCTTTGATTAAAAAAAAAAAAAAAAAAAAAATTCTTGCATAATTCTTTTGCCTATTACTTGTTGAATGTGGTTAGTATTATATTTGAATCTTTTATGACACTGATTTAATTATAATATAAAACGTTTCGTACTTTTACCTTTATATTCAAATATTCTTATATTTCTGGATGCTCTTATGTAACAGATTTTATACTTACTTAATAATCGGGAATGAACTATTTTATAATAAGTTTACTATAAGAGTTTTTGTTTTCAGTTAAAATCTTGCATGTTTAAAATTTTTGCTCTTGCAAAATATTTTTGATATTAATGTGTACATTTTATATTGTTTATTTTTTTTATGTGTTAGGCTTTTTATTATAAATATTCCATATATCTAGTGACTTTATATAATTTTAAAATTCATTAGATATCATATTTTATACATTTTCTCATTTCATATATATTCTGAAATACCCATGTTAGATATTGCTCATAATTTTTAATGTAAATATTTTAACTAGTACGGTTACTACAGTCATCACTATTTAAATTTCTAAAAATCATAGAATAATGCGTTGGTTCATGCCCAACCCCTATCTAGAAAATTTTCGCAAATGTTGGCCAAGCCCAACTTGAAACTTGTATAATCATTATGAGCGTCACATAAACAGTATGAAATACATACATCTTTCTTTTTTATTTTAACTCGAGTCAACAGTCAATCAACGATCTTGCAGGGCAAATATGAGTACTAAGTATTCCTGAGGTATCTCTTGGTATTGGGCGACCGGCCGCGACAAAATAAATTTTTCTGATCAAATGGGTACCGTGATCAGGAAATAAACAATCTATAACCTTGAGACCTCCTGAATAGGAAAATAAACTAATACTCATAAAATAAAGCTCCCTGAATTTTTATTAACTTTCATATTTCAACATGGTGAGAAAACAACACAAATGCTATATTACATATTGTTGAGGGTTTTTCAGGCCAAATGGGGTAAAAGCCATGAAACCTCGATAATTATGAAAATTCACCATTATTTAAAAGATCTCTAATAAAAAATAATTTAACGTCTATATGCTTAGTTTTATAATTTTCCACTGGTGATTTTATGAAATCTATAGCAGCTTGATTATCAACTCTCATTACAGCATCATTATCTAAATTAGAAAAAATGCATTCCTCAGCACATTCACGACGTATCCGATCAAACCAAACCAAATTCTTTACAGCCTCAGTCATTGCGATAAATTCAGATTCCATGGTCGACAAACTAACACATTTTTCTTTAAAAGTACGCCAGTCGACCGGAGACTTATCAAGCAAAACTATCTGACCGCCAATTGAGGTCCGATCGTCACGGTTAGCTGCGAAATCTGCATCGGAGAAAATTACTAAATCATTAGATTTACAAGAAAGTTTAAGTTTGTAATGAGAAGTTGATTTTACATAGCCCAATAATCTCAACAAACCATCCCAATGGAACAAACCAGGATTTGATTGAAATTGACTCAGGACATTAACAGAGTAGGCTATATCAGGACGAGTACGACCAGCTAAAAAAGAAAGACATCCCAAAACACTACGATACGGTAAATGAGACATTTCAGTTATATCTTGACTAGATGTAGGACAATGAGATTTGGAAAACACAGTACCTTTACTGATAGGTAAAGAAGAATGAGGAATTTTAAACTTAGAAAATCTTTCACAAACATCATTAATGTAATTGGATTGGTGAATTACTACTCCAGATGGAGTATCCTCAAACTCAACCCCTAATAATTTTCTCGTTCTCCCCAATTCTTTTATATCAAAATTTGACTTTAATAAAACTAAAACTTTATCAATAAATTTCTTATGCTTTCCAAAAATTACGATATCATCAACATAAAGAAGAAGTACAACATCTGTCCCATGAAGATAAACACAATTACAAGATGATAATTTTCTAAATCCAATTTTAATTAAAACATGATGTATTTCATAAAACCATTCTCTCCCACTTTGATGTAATCCATACAGAGCCCGGTCCAGTTTGCAATACAAAGTCTCTTTACCAGGTTCAACAAATCCAGGAGGTTGTAGCATATACACGTCCTCACTTAGTGGTGCATACAGGTAAGCACAGGTGACGTCACACTGAATATGCGACCACCCACAACATGAAACAAGAAGGGAGAAAAAGAACCGGATAACACCAAAATTTACAACAGGACTAAATGTTTCTTCATAGGATTCACCTTTAACCTGTTTAAATCCCTGGGCCACAAGGCGAGCCTTATGTCTAACTATCTGTCCAAACTCATCCCTTTTTATTGTGTAAACCCACCGGCAACCAACAGGAGTGACGTGATTAGGTAGTTCAGACAAATGCCAAACTCCACGTTCTTGCATAACCTTCATTTCCTGTTTCATTGCACTCCACCAAACCTGACTCTGCCTGGAATTACATGCCTGTTTAAAAGTCCTGGGAGTCTCCTCCCGATCTAGTCATGCTGAAGGGTGAACTAAACTCGAAACAACTGAATCACTCTCACTGTCACTATTATCACTATCTGAAAAATCTGATGAATTACTTGGAATCGGAATAATGCCAGAATACGGATTTGAACCACTAAAATCAAATAAATCAGGATTAAACATCAATTTATTTTCTCTACAATAATTTTCAACATCATGAAGTGATCTAAGACGTTTGGTTTTGCCTAATTCATAAAAATAAATGTCAGTACGATTACCAGTACGACGAACAACAGGCTTCCTAGTCCAACTAACTTCCTTAAGATGGGTAATAGTAGACTGATTATTGCTAGACACTGAATCTTTGCTCCCCACTCCACTAGGTTGAGAATCCGGGGTACTGTTGAAAGGACCTGGGATGGCCACAGGTACAACTTCAACAACGTCCTCCAGACTTTGCTCAACACTAGGAGAGAAAAGGGCATAATCATCGGTGCCCAGTGCAGCTCCACTGCGACCTAAACCACAACACGATTCATCAAAATTGACATTACCAGATTCAATAATTTCATTAGTCTCTGGAATCCAAATTCTATACCCCTTCGTTTTGAAAGCGTAACCTACTAAATAACCCTTACGGGCTTTTGCTTCAAGTTTAAATCGCCTTTGCTTTGGCACACCAACATAAGTAACCGTACCAAAGGGCCTTAAGTGTCGAACAGAAGGTTTTCTTCCACCATATAACTCAAAAGGGGTTTTCTTCAAAAGTTTGGGACAAACACGATTCCAAGTATAAACAAAATATTTAAGAGCTTCAGGCCAAAAACTAGGATCCAAGTTACTTTCAATTAACAATGTACGAATACCATCAGCTGCGGTAGACATGAACCGTTCTGCAACGCCGTTTTGTTGGGGAGTATAGACGTTTGTAAACTCATGACGAATACCTTTCTCACTAAAAAAATTATCAAAAGATTGATTAACAAATTCTCCACCATTGTCTGACCTAAAGGATTTAACCTTTCTTCCCAAGAAAGTCTCAGCCTTAATAATATGGTTTTTCACCACATCAAAAACTTCAGACTTCATACTTAAAGGATATACAGAAACCCGGCGAGAGAAATCATCAATGATTGAGAGAAAGTATTTTTCGCCATTTCGTCCCTCATTTCTACATGGTCCCCAAACATCAGCATACAGGAGCTCTAGTGGATGATTTGACCTGATATTTTTACTAGGTTTATGAGATACACTTCTAAACTTTCCTAACTTACAAAATTCACAAATGAAATCAGATTCCCTTAAGCCTGGTAATCCCCGTACACCTTGTCTGCGACTAGTATGAGCTACTAAAGATTGACTAATATGACCAAATCTGCGATGCCAATGCATCATTCGACTTCTAGCATTAGCGGACAATACTTCAAATTTAACAGACTTTTTACGGGAATCAGGAATTTTAGGATAAAGTTTATAGGTTCTATCTTTAAGATAAGCACTAAACAGGTACTCATCCCCCCGGTATATTTTCACCTCGCCTTGACTACCACAAAAAGATAAACCCTTCAAATCTAATTGTGGTCCAGACACAAGATTTCTACTTAATTGATCTGAATACATTACATTACATAAAGTAAAGACTCTTTGACCAAATCTTAGCTTGACTTCTCCCTTACCCTGAATAGGGAATAAAACATCCTTCACAGCCACGGACATTTCGTCATTTAAAGTCTCAAATTTAGAAAATAAAGTCCTATTGTTACAAAAATGATGACTCGCCCCACTGTCAAATAGCCAATCGCTTGATTTTACAACATTGCTTACACTTGAATGGGAAACAAATAAATTCAACTTACGTGAACTATCCGACGGTGATCTGGCAGCCTTTTTGGAACTCGAGAAATGTCCTCGACCATGGGGATTCCTTCCAACTGATCTGGACTCTCTATAAGATGGCAAAGGAGAAGCATCTGAACTAGAAGAAGTGGCACCAGTACTACATTCACTTGAAACTGAAGATGGACTGTTAAACTTAGAGCGACGATCATTTCTTCGTGAGGGAGAAAAACGTTGAGGAGACACAGAGTTCTTCTTAGAATAACATCTCGACCTCAAGTGACCCAGTTTTCCACATGACCAACATCTTCTATCCTTGAATCTGTTTTTAGTAGGCTGTCTTATATTAGATTTAGAAAAACTTGATACATTTACACTTTTAACACTGTCCTTATCCCGAAGCCTCATTCTAGTTTCTTCAGCAATAACACTATCCACAATTTTTTCAAATTGAAAATCTTCATCAGATTTACTCAACAACAACTGGACAATATTATCATAAACTGATGGCAAGTATCTCAAAAACTGATAGCATAAATAATTCTGTGAAAAATTGTCATCAATTTGTTTTAAATCAAGGTAAATTTTCTTAAGTCGGGAGGCAAATAAATTTATAGACTCTCCATGTCTAATCCTGGCTTCCATTAATTCTGTAAATAAAGTTAAATGGTGAGCTCTAGTATCAGGATGAAAATTTTTCCGAAGTCTGTTCCAAGCATCTGTAGGTTCTTTACAGTCATCAATGATTCTTTTAAATTCTGGCTCCACATTGAGATAAATCAGAGAAAGTACTTGATTAGCACGTAAAGTGAATAATTTAACATTCTCAGCTGTAACAGTTGAAGACACCTCTGGAATTTTCTGACCTTCATCAATTATCTCCCATAGACCCTTTTCCATTAACAAGTAACGCATATCAGAGATCCATGTTGAAAAGTTTCTTGAATTGAGCTTCTCAATCTGGTTGGTAGCCATGTTGGAAAATAAAACACTTTGAACTGACAAAGAAACACCTTGAATACTATCCTTTAATGTTTGCCCCCCCGACTCTTCTAAATTTTCATCCGTTTCAACCCTTTTACTCATTTAAATTGACAAGTATCTTTCATGAAAAAAAAAACTTGATCCCATCAGTTATTGCTGTAATTTACTTTAGAAGATTAAATATTGCCATACTTCAAGTCTATTTTAACAAAAAAAAACCAGTTGGAAAAATCAATTCTGTATATCAATTAAGTTCAATTGCAGAAAAAATTATGAAGAATTTAACTGAGTACATATTATAATTCAGTTCAATTGTAAAAATTCAAATTTAAATGAAGAAAACTTGTTAAAACAATAAAGTTCAACTGCATAAACTAAAATTTAAATGAAGAAAACTTGACAAATCAATGAAACTTGACAAAATAAATCTTAATTTCAATAAAGTAGATGCATAACTGCACATTTTCAACTGTAAACAAACTCTTACTAAAGCTGTAAATTAATCTCTTGAAATAAAAGTTCTGTAACTTGAAATTATATATAGTTTACTTCATAAATACATACTGAAAATCATCTTCTAGTTATGGAAAATATTGCCCATAACCTCTTGTAGTGAGTATTTTATTTAGATATATCAGCAGAAGTGTAATGCAGAAGAAGAGTGACTGAGAAAAAACCATACTAGAACAATTGTTTTTGTTTAATAGCTACTTGAAAAACAGAAAGTCTCATATGATACTAAAATCACTTTTATTTCTTTAATATAGAGACATTCAATCACTTTCAGTATTTCCACTAAAAGCAGTTAATTCATACAACTTTAAATCATTAATAAAACTCAATAAATATATTAAAAAAAATAAACTCAACAAATTATAAATTTGATCCGGACCAGCCGGTCAAACTTTACATTACTGTATCAGATAACAAGATCCATGCCAATTACCAACACCCCACAGAACTAAACAGATCTGATATTTATATACAAGAAATAAGGACGTTTAGATCGTCATCGATCAAACGGACGAATCACAAACGAACATCTGGCAGATGTAAAAAGAAACAATTAAGATTTACATAACGACGATCGATCTTTAGCTACGATGTCGCCATCTAGTGGGAAAAACATCGTTAGAAAAATTGAAACAGTCCAGAATTGATAAAGAAAGGTGTTGCATGGAAAAGATCGTTTTTCATGTAAACAAAACGGTAATTGATAATTTAACAGTATAAAATAAAGTTTAAACTACTGAAAAATAAGTAACTGAAGTAAGTATGTTTTAATTTACATTCTATTAATTAATTTAAATAAGTTATTTAATAAAAATGATAAAATGACTAAACATAGCATGAACTTTCAAAAACAGGTGATGTAATATGTTTAAATAACTATGTCTATAAGCATGAGGGAAAGTTAGGAGGCGATGAGAATAAAATAAACTAAGGATTTTCTCATCACAGAAGACTTCATAACGCGAAAATCAGAAAAATTGAACAACTTTCAGAATAAAAAGTGCTGAGTAAGTGCAATCTTCCTTTTCTTGTGGTTAAGTAATGCATGTTAATTAATCCTGGGCATCCAGGCCTGAGCTGGACTGTCAATCATAAAGTTAATAGCCAATGATTAAGCAGAGCAGGACTAAATATTCCCGCCGAAATAGACGGTATTTAAGCTGGGACACACGAGAAATCGTGGCTTTTTCCGATATTGACTTGCTTAGGAAATCTACGTTAAATATTACTCTCATCATGTAAAGCTCGCTAACGAAACCCGCGGCCCGGTGGGGCGCCGCTACGGAGACGGGCAGACTTTCGGCGTAGTACGGGACCTATGCCGCTCAGGATGTCTAACCTTCAGGCCCAGACTGCATATTGAACTTAATAAAGGATTATTAGTGAACCTAATGGACTCCTTATCCTTTCCAAGATGCTCACATGACTGGGATACCGACCCACTTAATAATACGACATCCCCGTTTACGTTACATATATATATATATATTTCTTCACTTTGGAACACGTATGTGAATCTTGTGAAAACTTTTGACCTACAGATTACAAAATACATTTCTCCGTTGATCGTTAATTTTTTTTTTTTTTTTTTTTTACACTAAATGGACAAATCATTAGCATTCTGGTAGTTATGAATCATATTTGTTTTGTGTAGAAAAATCTGCGATATCAGCAAGTTAAAAAAAAAAAAAGAAGAGGATTTTTAATTTTTGTTTTCCTTGCAACATTAGCCAGTCAGAGTAAAAATGAGAGCATTATGTAACTGTCTGAACAACTGGAAATTTGCCAGGTTTTTGCTAGGAACATTCACTATGATAATACACATTTTATTAAGAAATTAATAATCACTTAAATAGACAATCTAAAATTAGGAATGATGAAATTTAATTAGCATATATATTTTATTTTTACAAGCCACAGAAGCAATTAATTAGAGATTGAAGATGCTGACATTTCACTTTTTTCTTCTCGGGCAAAGGCCACCATTATTCTTTTGCTTTATTTTAGACTGGCTCTTTTTCGTGACTAACTGGTCCCCAATTTATGAAAATTCCCACTGAGTAGCACCTGTTATTTTCATAAATCTTAGTTTGAATTATTTTATGAATGAATTTATAAAAAATCACTTACACAAATACCAAGTATTTGCCTTATATTGTGAGACTCAAAGCTGAGAAAAATTTTTTGATCCAAGGAATGCAGTCTTTTGGGATTTCAATTTACATATAAATTTACTTTTGAAAGAAACACATCTATGAAAAGGACGTTTTAATTCACTTATAGGACTTTCCTTTGCTCACTATGAACATTTATCATTAGTTAAATAGGTGTTCAGTTTGAACTATTGAAAACATTCACTACAACCAAGAATGCGTTCCATCCCGGGTTCACTATAGCAAGGTTCAACTGTATTGTATAAGTTTTATGAGTTGATTTATATTTATTATTATAAAGTCAAATTTTTAAATAACTATTTTATTGAATTTTTTTTTTTTTTTTTTAAATGATGTTCAAACTTCAAAAATGAAATGTAAATGATTAACTATGATCACCTTGCCTGACTCCAGTTTCAATCCTGACATTATCAGAAGGTTTAGGGATGTATAGGTAATTTAAAGGACCAGCACCAGGAATAAAATTGTTATCAGGATCTTCAGCATAAATTCGAGCTTCAAAGGAGTGACCACGCAGTTTTAAATCATCTTGTGTTAATGGCAGTTTTTCACCAGATGCTACCTGAAATATCAATTATTCTTTTAAGGAAAGTTAAATTCATACTTTTATTATAATCCAAAAATGAGTAAATTAAAATACATTTAAAGAAGCTAAAATAATAATAATAATAATAATTTATTGTAATCAAAGATGGTGGTGCCTGTTTAGTGATCAAAACAAATTTAGCAACCACAAATCAAAGTATATCCCTGATGGTGACTGGGTGCCTGGCCAAAAAGACTTTGGATGAAGAACTAGAAAAGTATTAATTTAAAGAAACTAAAAAAATAAAAAACATTAAAATAATTTACTGTAAAAATATTTTTGGTCGTTCACGCAACCATCATTAGTTACACTGGAAACATCTGAAATTTCTTCCGCTGCTTTCTCCTCTCGATCTGTTCTTCTCTAGCAGGCAGCTCCATATGGTTAGGTTCGTCATCGTTGCACAATGCTTTTTCTGTCAAAATTGTAGCTGCTTCTCGATTTAGTGTGTATTGATGGTTATTACAATTTGTGAGTTTTTTATAATTTATGAAATCTATGGTTATGTTGCTATTTTGGTGGGTTTGATGACTTTGATGTCGATAAAATGTCATTTAATTCTTGTTATTTTTCTCTTTGTCATTCCTACCTATTGTTACAAATAAAATACAAATTAGCTCTTGACACTCAATAATTTAGTTTCACTTTCTCCTCTTCAATTATCTTTTATTTTAGTTAAAACTGTGATTGTTAACATCAGATTAAAATTTATTTTCTAATAAATTTATAATTTAAAGTTAATAAATTTTTCAAAGCCTATAGTTTATTGAAAGTTTATTTTAAAGTAAAATAGTTTATTTTAAATTTTTATACATAAATTTGAAAAGGTTCAAGTAGAAATGTGTTAGATGGTGCTAGTATAATGTTGACAAGAAAATGCTACGTCATCTATACTAGCATGGATGAAATAAATAACAGAAGCTGTAAATGTCTGTGTGGCTTTTCTAGTTTAGTTCAGGCCTCTATGTTAATTCAGGCAGATTTGAAAAGCAGACTTTTTCAAAGGAGATTTAAGGAAAAAATTTATCTTTATTGGACCTACCTATAGTAACTATGAGTACCTATAGTAACTCTCAAATCCATCTGCACTGAAAAATAAATGTTTTAAATGCTTGATAATTTTATTTTTCGTTTGTCATATATTTTTGCTAAAAATCAATGTAGTTTTTAAATAAATATTTTTAGTTAAAAGAAAAAAAACTTGTCATATTTTCTTCCTGCTCAATACTTATTCCACTGCACACTACTTTAACTCTGCATGACTTTTGACGCTTTAGGATGTCACCTATGAGTAAGACAGCCTGATACATATTTCCCTTCATTATTTTCACTTTTAAAATTAATTCAATAGGATGCCTGCTATTTGTTGAAAATTTATTGTATCCTTGTCATTCCTAATTCTGTGAAATGTATTTCTGTTTAGTTTTATGGGGATGGATATTGATTCCTATGTTTGCTGCTTCCTTTTTTAATTCGTTAGAAGCTCCTTTATTACAGGATAGGGAAAAGGTATATTGGTGTATAGGTTTTTGCACATTTTCAATGGGAATTACCTTTATAATCCCATTTTTGTAAAGTTTGAAAATTAATCTTCCCTTATAAACCGATTTTTAACAAATTTCTATAATTTATTTTATTTTTGATCTAAAAGATTTTTATTTGAACAAACAATTGTTATCTCTGAACAATCAATTTGTTATCTCTGAAACTTTGAAATCCTTTCAGTTGTCTTTGTATACAAACTATTGGAGGTACTGACATTATTTCAATAGGGAAATTGAAAAGCATACAGATTCCAGCTTGAAATAATTCTACGATTACCTTAGGGAAGTTAGAGCATAGACAGGCAGACGATCAAACTGAAATCATAAACACTTTTGAACTTCGTTAGAAAGTGTTAAAAAAGACAACTTACTCGGTCTGGTAAATAAACGTATTCAGGCTATGAAAAAGAAAAGAAATAACTTGTCTAGTAATGAGCAGAATAGTTTAGTACATAAAGATGATATTTTGTTTGTTTTCCTTTATATATCTGTACTGATAAGTATAAAGGATTTAAGTCCAAAAATGTCGATTTTGAGTTAAGTACCTAGTCAGACTCAGAAAAAAATTCTCTATCCATTGGTATAAAGGATTTAAATCCATGTCATTGAGTCTTTGAGAAAATCCATTGGTAAAAAAAGGTTCAAGTCAGAAATTTAGCATTAATCTTTAGTATAAAATATTTAATTCAATTTTTTCCCTTTATTAAACAAAGGTTGACAATCACTGAATGGTATAAAGGGTATAAATCAACCTAATCCCTTTTTCCTAATCGATTTTTCTGATTCGTTTTTAGTTAGTTCAACTTTATTTTTCATCTCCTGAAAAATCAAGAATATGGACTTAAATCTTTATACTTATCAGTACAGATATGATTCATACTGTATTTTATTAAAACATGATTTAAAATTAAGATAAATAATAATAAAAATAACACGAGCAAACTAAATATCCATTTCTTAAGTTTGAAGCACTCACTTTCAACTGCCATTCTACTAAATCAGTTCCAGTTATCATTTCTGTGACGGGATGCTCCACTTGCAGACGAGTATTCATTTCCATAAAATAAAACTTTTTATTACGATCCATAATAAACTCGACAGTTCCTAGAAAAAGTTTCAAATAGATTTTAGAAAATACCCAAATTTTTACTTCAATAATTTAAAACAAAAACAAAAAAAGTCTAATATACATCTGCCCCTCATTTCATTATACATATTGTTATGAAAACACTAACATTTTTAGATGTACTTAGCAAATAAACAGGAAAGTTTCAGTCAATGAATGCAGTTCATTCAACGAATATTCCCAAAACAAGCAATGGGCTCTTCCCAGCGTCGTCTGCTCAATCACGTGATGTGTGAACAACGTAAAATTGAATTCTGAGAATCGAATCAAGTTAAATATTGTTTTTAAGAACAAAAGTAATGTTGTGCATTTGTAAACAGTAGAACAATTGTATTTGTAAGTTTAATAGTTTTTTAAAAATAATTTATATGTTTATTTATTTTCACAAGTAAGAAGCAATTTTTGTATGTTGTAGTGTAACTGTTACATTAAATGATCTAGCAATTAATAATAGCTTGTTCTTGTGGAATGTTTATGGATTATAATTTGAAATTTTAAAATGTTTTCAATTAAATTTAATTGCATAAAGGTGATACAACAAGTTAATTAACTTAGTTACTGGCTTAAATGATTTTACATCGTACGATGTTTCACTGTCAATGATTTAAGTACCAAAAATCAAAGTATTTAACATGTTCTCCATGAACATCAATATCAAATATAAACTAAATGATAATTGAAAATGTATACAGCAAACAAAAAGATAATGAATAACGATATAAAATGGATTAAAAATGATGATGCATAAAAAAATAACACAGATTAAATACGATTGATCAAAAATCAGAATAGAAAACATGTTATTTCAGCAATCACTATAGATATAGAAGACTTCATCTGCTCTTTGTTTATCACATATTATGTGATCTCTGATGTCAGGTGGGAAGAGCCCATTAAAATTAGTATTCTCATTGCAAAAGTCATGATGTGATACCACAGAGAGCACAAATATTGCTGTTATTGACAGCTTTATATTCTTTGGCAAAAAAGAGTGGCGAGAAATGGTATGATGGTTAACTTCATTTCAAAATAAGGAAGAATTCTGGCAACCCTGTACTACCTTTGTCAAATTGGTTGACAATCACACTGAGTCCAATATCTATTGAAGGCAATAAAATTCTATTACATAACATATGCTTTTATGTGCATTTTTACTCCAACAATTGTTCTAATAATAGAAAGCAGTTTTATCCTTAGTAGTCCAGTCAAAATAGGAAAAATAGAAGAAAAAAATCGTGTAGTTTTGAAATTTTGCATACTCATAGCCGATGGGGTCCTGAACAACATACTAAAAGTCCCCGCCCGTGGGGGGTGAGCGGGGGGCAGGGGGGGCATTTAAGGGGGGGCAATTTTCAGTTTTTATTAAATATCTTAAAATCTATCGCATTTAGAGAAAAAATGTCAATTACAAAATTAATCTACGTAAAATTTCCTACAAAAATGTATATTACATTTTGTTTGTACGATCATTAGTTTAGAAGATATAGGGAGATGAAATAACACATTTTCTTGAAAAATTCTTTTTTGCAATAGTAAAATCAACTAAAGTGTGCAATTAAAAGGGTTCTTGTCAAATATTTTCTAATGTAAAAAACAAATATATACATAGGAAATATGCAAGGATAATACAGCAATTTTTGTAAGTTTTAAATAATTTTAAGGCTAGTAGGCGCAAGTGGCGGTTTGAGTAAAAATCTGGATAAGTCCAGTCAAAATAGGAAAAATAGAAAACAAAAATCGTGTAGTTTTGAAGTTTTGCACACTCATAGCCGAGAGGGTCCTAAACAACATACTAAAAGTCCCCGCCCGTGGGGGGTGAGCGGGGGGCATTTTAGGGGGGCAATTTTCCGTTTTTATTACATATCTTAAAAACTATCGCATTTAGAGAAAAAATGTCAATTACAAAATTAATCTATGCAAAATTTCCTACAAAAATGTATATTACATTTTGTTTTTACGATCATTAATTTAGAAGATATAGGGAGATGAAATAACACATTTTCTTGAAAAATTCTTTTTTGCAATAGTAAAATCAACTAAAGTGTGCAATTAAAAGGGTTCTTGTCAAATATTTTCTAATGTAAAAAACAAATATATACATAGAGAATATGCAAGGATAATACAGCATGTTTTGTACATTTTAAATAATTTTAAGGTTAGTAGGCGCATGTGGTGGTTCAGGTAAAAATCCAGATAACAAAGACCCAAAACCGATCAACATTTAAAAAAAAAAAAAATCGTGTAGCTTTGAAATTGAGCACAGTTATAAAGTTAAGTGTCCCGAACAACATACTAAAAGTCCCCAACCATGGGGAGTAAGCGGGGGGCAGGGGGGCACTTTTCAGCTTTTATTACGTATATTGAATACTATCGCATTTAGAGAAAAAATGTCAATTAGAAAATAAAACTACGTAAAATTTCCAATGAAAATGCCCATTACATTTGTTAGTATGAGCAATAGTTAAGAAAATATAAAGGTTGCTTTGTATCTTATGGATATCTTACAGAAAAGTGGAGTTCTTCGATTTGTATATTTTGACTTCACTCTTTAAACTTGGCGCATTGCGCGCACACATGCACATATAGATATTTATTTGTATGAGTAGAAAATATGTAATCCGAATCCTTTTAATTACGAACTATAGTTTATGTTACTATTGTAAATAACATAAAAAATTAAATAAAAAAAACCACAGAATAGATTTGCCTATAAAACGAGTAGTTATGATTTCAAAGACTGATTTTATATGACAATTTTTCATATTTATATGCTGACATAGTTTTAGAATATTTCCTTTGCAGTGTTTTAAATTTCTCAAAATTAATTATTTTTAATAATAAAAAAGTTTTTTTTATGAATCAAAAGCATTTCTCTTGCACTGCCTGAAATTACTCCCCAGAATTAAAAAAAAAAATGAAATTTTAAAATAAAATGACTACAAGTATAAAGACAATCAAAGGCTTCAAATTTATAACACCCCTCTTTTAAGTCAGGGATTAAAAAGAAATTTTACCTAAACCACAACTTGTGCCTACTAACCTTAAAATTATTTAAAATGTACAAAACATGCTGTATTATCCTTACATATACCCTATGCATATATTTGTTTTGTGCATTAGAAAAGATTTAACCAGAAACATTTAAATTACACATTTTAGTTGATTTTACTATTGCAAAAAAGAAATTTTCAAGAAAATGTATTATTTCGTTCCCCTATATCTTCTAAACTATTGATCATACAAACAAAATGTAATGTGCATTTTTGTAGGAAATTTCACGTGATTAATTTTGTAATTGACATTTTTTTTCTAAATGCGATAGTTTTCAATATACATAATAAAAGCTGAAATGTGCCCCCTTTAATTGCCACCCTGCCCCCCGCTCACTCCCCCATGGTTGGGGACTTTTAGTATGTTGTTTGGGACACTCAACTTTATAACTGTGCTCAATTTCAAAGCTACGCATTTTTTTTTTTTTTTTTTTTAATGTTGATCGGTCACCACTTGCGCCTACTAACCTTAAAATTATTTAAAATGTACAAAACATGCTGTATTATCCTTGCATATTCCCTATGCATATATTTGTTTTGTACATTAGTAAATATTTGACCAGAACCCATTTAATTACACACTTTAGTTGATTTTACTATTGCAAAAAAAAAAATTTCGAGAAAATTTTTTATTTTGTTTCCCTATATCTTCTAAAATATTGATCATACAAACAAAATGTACTATACATTTTTGTAGGAAATATTACGTAGATTAATTTTGTAATTGACATTTTTTTCTCTAAATGCGATAGTTTTTTAGATATTTAGTAAAAACTGAAAAGTGCCCCCCCCCTTAAATGCCCCCTGCCCCCCCGCTCATCCACCACGGGCGGGGACTTTTAGTATGTTGTTCAGGGCCCTCTTGGCTATGAGTATGCAAAATTTCAAAACTACACGATTTTATTTCAATGTTGATCGGTTTTGGGTCTTCGTTATCTGGATTTTTACTCAAACCGCCACTTGCGCCTACTTGCCTTAAAACTACTTGAAACTTACAAAACATGCTGTATTATCCTTGCATATTCCTTATGTATATATTTGCTTTGTACATTAGAAAATATTTGACAAGAACCCTTTTAATTGCACACTTCAGTTGATTTTACTATTGCAAAAAAGAATTTTTCAAGAAAATGTGTCAATTATTCCCCCTATATCTTCTAAACTTTTGATCGTACAAACAAAATGTAATATACATTTTTGTAGGAAATTTTACGTAGATTAATTTTGTAATTGACATTTTTTCTCTAAATGCGATAGTTTTCAAGATATTTAATAAAAACTGAGAATTGCCCCCTTTAAATGCCCCCCTGCCCCCCGCCCACCCACAACTGTCGGGGACTTTTCGTTTGTTGTTCAGGAAACTTAACCTTATAACTGTGCTCAATTTCAAAGCTACACTATATTTTTTAATGTTGATCGATTTTGGGTCTTCGTTATCTGGATTTTTACTCAAACCACCACTTATGCCTACTTGCCTTAAAACTACTTGAAACTTACAAAACATGCTGTATTATCCTTGCATATTCCCTATGTATATATTTGTTTTTTACATTAGAAAATATTTGACAAGAACCCTTTTAATTGCACACTTTAGTTGATTTTACTACAGCAAAAAAGAATTTTTCAAGAAAATGTGTTATTTCATCTCCCTATATCTTCTAAACTAATGATCGTACAAACAAAATGTAATATACAGTTTTGTAGGAAATTTTACGTAGATTAATTTTGTAGTTGACATTTTTTCTCTAAATGCGATAGTTTTCAAGATATTTAATAAAAACTGAAAATTGCCCCCCTTAAAGGCCCCCCTGCCCCCCGCTCACCCCCCACGGGCGGGGACTTTTAGTATGTTGTTTAGGACCCTCTCGGCTAAGTGTATGTAAAATTTCAAAACTACACGATTTTTTTCCTCTATTCGTCAAATTTTGGCCTTCGTTGCCTGGACTATAGTAACAATATTGTTGCAAAGGATTTCTTTTCTGTATCACAGGTGTTGTTGCTTAAACAGTGGATTTACAGTCTAAGTGAAAATAGAAGGTAGTCTTTTCATTTCCTCAAAAGTTTGTGTTGACGACTGTTGAAATAAATAATCAATCTGTCAGTTTCTTGCAAACACATTCGTCATTATAGAATTTCAAACTGTCAAGACTCGCATAAACAATAACTTTCTATTATATTAATGTGAAAGATTATTAACTTTGAAAGTGTCAGATTTTATTATCATTATAAGCTTTTTTCAAGGACAATTGATAACATACATCATATGAGTCAGTTAATAAATAATATTATGTATATACTATAAATAATCAAATAATATAATACTGTAAATTAGCTTTTCTGTTTATACAGTGAAGCATTGATAAACCGGCACTAGCGGGAAATAGACATTGCCAGATTACAGATTTTTCCAGATTTTGGGTATTCTGAAAATGTATATCGAAATCATATATCAGTCACAGCGTCTAAAGAAATATTAAAAAAAAAAAAATAGTTTTAAAACATGTATGCAAACCCTTATCAAAAACAAAAATAATTAAAATAATGTTTGATATAAATTAAAATTTTTAAAATAGAATTATAAAACAGTAATACAGATTGTTTATTTTTGTACAAATAATAATAATTAAAAAAAAAAAAATTGATATTAAAACTGGGAATTAAAATCAGGAATTTGACAATGCTACATTCTATTAAATATGTCAGTCAATTTCATTTGTTTCATTCTTTTTTTGTTTTTCAGTTTGTCGTTGACAGATTAACATATGCACATTCATTAGTTGGTTATTGCTGATAAAATCTTATTTTTTAAGTCCTTTTAAAAACTGTTGACCAAGATTTCAGGTGATTGTGCTTATTTTGACTTTCGGTGTCAGGAATAGGAATGATCTCTTTTAATAATAACTTTTGGTTTTACCACAGCGTGACAAAAATTTCGTTGTTCTTTTTCGGAATTTTCGCCATCCTCCTGATTAATCAGTAAAAAAATTCACGCTAGTTCATAAATCAATAAAATTAAATGAAAATCCGTAAACTTCACTAATGATCCATAAAAGTTGGAAGCATGCTGCAAATAACAAGTTGAGTAGTGCTACAATTTACAGGCGGAGGTAAAAAAAAAAAAAGTCATTAGTGCCGGTATGGATGCTTCACTGTATTTTACAATCGATTAATATGCAATTTTTTTTATTTGTTTCTTTCTGAACATAAAAATTTTAATCTTGCATTTTTAATTGTAATGTTCATAAAGTCAACACATATTCTTAAAATGCTAGTATAATATCCACAGTAATTAAAAAGTTTATGTTATTCTTCAAAGAGCTAGATTTAATGGATTTCCATGTGTGCACATACATTTGTGGACCTAAAAATTAATATTATTATATATCTGATTAAGAATAGGAGCTGCTGAAGAGAAAATTGAATAGGTATGGGAAGTAGATGAATGATACAAGTTTCACTTAATTGTCTCACTAACAATATTTAAGTATATTACATTTATAAAGCCACAGTTTTAATTGCCTGTTCTAATTTGCTATCAAGATATAACTTTATTAATGTAATTTCTAACGACAAATTCAGTGACTTGACAGGAAAAGTTGACAAAAATGGTAGCTTAGGTTTGCCAAAGTTTGAAAATTCTATCTTCAATAGAAGTTAAATTTTAGAATTTGCCGAAATAATTCACTGGTTGGTTTTTGGCACAGGACTACCTTGAAATATCACCAAATCATAACCAAAACTATAAAAAGGGAAGAGTCACCTTTGAAGAGTTCAATTTTTGTATTCGGACTCAACCTGAGCTGTTGTCTTTGAAATACTGTGCTGCACGCAGTTGATCATTTTTCCTGAATCGGCAAAATGTCTACTCTGTGATGTATTCAATGCTGTTCACTTGACTTTTGTGGTATAAATGACTTCTTAAGAATACTCATTGACTATTGACATCTGTGGCACCAGTAACAGTTTTATTCAACTGTCTTGAGAATATTCATTAAGCAAAGCACATTCACTGACCTGCCTATTTCTTTATGAACTACTTTCCACATGCAAGAAATAGTGCATTAGAACTCTGATCACAGATTAAGAGTTTAGGAATGCTACGGAAAAGTAGTAATTTTCATCTTACAGATAGACGGCAAACAGATCTTGACAATCTACCAATCAGTGCATTTGTTTACATTTGTAGCGGTTCATGAGTCGTTCTTGGAAATTGAATGATGACAGAAGCTGAAGGGGCGGGCTTTCACTTTCTGTTATCTTTCAAAGAAGGAGATGCCAAATGTTTAATTAATAAAAAGTAATCTCTTTAAAATAAATAATCTTGACTTGCAGAGTTTAAACTATTGAGCAGATGAAAAGCATAACTGAGTTAATTTGAAGCATAAATAAAAGTGTTCTTGAAATAAAGACGATTCATATTACAACAAATAAAGTTTATTGATGATTCAAAACAGATGATATTATGAATAAAATATTAGCACTTCAAAAACAACATTACTTGTAACATCAGCTGGAGACCACATGTATCAAAACAACTTTTTCACAAAAGAGAAACATATCTATTGAAGGCTTGTCAAACACATAACAAAATATATTTTACTTTACTCTTTATAGAAGATTAAATTTAGATTATAATTGCCATTTACTGTTTAAAATTAAGAGACCAGCTCCTAAAGAAAAAGAAAAAGAAATGAAGCACCCACATTGTGTAAAATGATCTATTTATATGTGCCAGACAAATTAATATGCAAAAGCATAACGTTAAACTAACAGTTAAATTAATTGAAGCCATAAAAAAAACATGACTGATCAAAAACAGAATGACGTCATCGTCACACGAACGGAAACAAACGAAAACAATTAGTTATGACTTTTTACTTAGTGAAGTGAATGTGAAAGTTTGTTTACATTTTATGCCACGGAAGCTAACTTACTGAAGACTATAAAATAAGTGATTCTGATTAAATGACAGGCAGATGAAAAAGAATTCAATGAAAATAAAAGTTAAGTAAGTTATCAAAAATATTTTAATAAAAGTCTTTTCAAAAATTATTTATAATTTAATTTATATAATAGAACATTGTGTTTTGATATAACTTAATTAATGAATTATTGATCTAAACAAATATTATAAAGTTTAATATAAATTATTTAAACCAAGACAATAAATGGCAAGAACTTTTATAGAAAAACCTATAGCTGTTATTCCTAACACTTTCTTCCGATAAGTTTCAAAGATACTACACCAGGCGGCGATCGGATCGTTTTCCTCCACTCGGCTGAATTAATGCGGAATAGAAAGTGCGTTGGCTGCCCTATCTTGTTTTTCATCCTATAGATAGTCTTAATCCGTGACTCTGATGCAGGGTTAGATTCCCTTGGAAACACCCATTTTCAAGTCTGCTATTTATGGGTTGCTATGTACCATTAAGTTCTGTTGAAATCTCTAAGACAACAGGACGAAAAACTTTAATTTTTAGTGACCAGCTCCAAAGTGATAGGAAGATAAATTCAGACAGAGATGTCCCAATAGATGTTATAACAGTCACAAATATAAGTTTGCAACAATCAACATCTAACCATTTTTAACCACATATACACATTGCAAAACCTTTTTACATTGTGGATAGGTCTAAAATGGAAGATCACATCAAAACCAAAAACAGGAGAAATACAACTTGATATAAAACTTGTAACTTTCTATGATTCAACTGTTCTCGAGTTATGCAAAATATAAAATATGTTTTATGAATTAGTTTCATTCATTTATACTTTAAACAAGTAAAAACAGAAAGTAAGAATTTTAGCATCAACATTGTCTAGATAACTGTTTCAATATGGCCATGAATAAATATGGAAATTCATATAATGGTGGAAAAGATATCTGTGAATGGGTAAAATAATTATCATACAGAAACAATCTGAGGTAATTATTTCTAAGAGTAAGTCTAAGACATCAACAACAGAAAACCTTACCAGCTCCAACATAATTGACAGCTTTTGCAGCTTTTACAGCAGCCTCCCCAAGGGATTTACGAGTGGCTTCATCCAAGCCAGGCTTCAAATAAAGCATTTAAAAAAAACATTACACAACATCATCGACGAATTAAATGAGAAATATATAAACATTATGGTAGATCTGATGCAATATCAAAATATCAATAAATGTAAGTTTAAAAAAAAAGAGTGAAATAATATATTTACAGAAGCACCTTATACAAAACTAAATAATACTTAATACTACCATATAATATACATACAATTTATATATTATATTGTAATGAATGGATGGGATAAACAATAAAAACAAATTTAAAAATTATTAAACATTAAATTAAAGATTTATAAAGATCAAACTGAATAAAGCTAAAATATCTATATAAAAACATTGTATGTGTACACACCATGACGACTTCTTCTTCAGTGGGTAGGAGCAACAGAAAAATCTTTGAAAAATAGAAACATGACAAAACTAACATACTCCCAAAAATTAAAATTAAAAAAAGAAACTATAGCCAGAATACAATTGATAAGCTCTGTAGTAGCAAAAAAAAATCTTTCATATGAAGTCAAACATAGGCTTAATTTTTTTAACAAAACCACAGGCATAAAATAGACAACCAGAATATGTAATAAAAATTAGATAATAAAAGGACATGCCAGTTTACCCTATTCCCATCCAGGGGGCCTCCTCCTTAAATACCCATGTTGTAAGCCGAAGTACCGGCAAATTCATGCGTGCGTAAATAGTTTGCTTTAAATGATTTTAATTGAAGTTTATTCTATGAATAAAAGTTGATTAAAATTAATAAAAGTAAATTATCTTTATTCAAGGATTATTTCTTTTTTTTTTTGCTGAATATTCAAAAATGACATTATTTTTGAAAACTGTCTAAGAATACTTTTGGTCAAGTGGGAATTTGAATTTTAGAGAAAATTCTCGAAAGGAAATGATGATGTCATAGCATTTTGCCAAAGGAGAAATGATGTATTTTGAAAATACAATTCAGATATTATTGGGAGTAATTTAGAACATTTTTAAGACAATATTCAGATATTTATTTATTAAATATTTTCCGATTTATTCTGCCTTTTAGAGATTATTCATTAAATATTTTTTGGGTTCATTAATGAATATTTTAGAGCTCATTAACTGAAAAACTATTTTTTACGGATTTTAAGTAAATCATTTCCGATTTTATTTCAATGTCCCTTGACCAATTTTTATGGGAAAATTAAGGATGATTAAACTTGGCAGTATATTTCGAACTAATAACCTTTTAAATAAAATGTTAAAAGTTTTACTTTTAACAACTGTATATATGAATATCAAATAAAAATAATTTGAAAACATAAGGACATCAATATCTAGATATCATGATATAAAAATGATGGGGGAAAAAAAAGGAGCCCTGTACATTATAAGAAAAAAAAAAAAAAAAAAAAAACTCACCGCTGGAGCTTCTTCAATAATTTTTTGGTGTCTTCTTTGCACACTGCAGTCTCTTTCAAAGAGATACACATAATTCCCATGCATGTCACCAAATATTTGTACTTCTACATGCCTGTCAAAGTATTCACATGTTTTAAACAAAGTAAGCAAAAATTTATAAGATTTTAGAATGACTGTATCTCAGCATCTATTAAAATGTTTTAATTTTTGAATTCTGTATTTTATAACCCTTGTTCTTTACACTATATTACCATATATTTCCGACCAATAAATAAAATAAAAAGTTGATTTTTCTTTAAAAGGAATTAAAAAAACAATAATTAAATAAATTTTAATTAAACTTACTGTTACTATTTTTATTTTTAATTTTTAACCTTTTACTGTTACTATATTACCATTTTTTTCAATAAATGCAATAAACTTAAAAAAAAAAAAAAAAAATTAAAGAATTAATTAAATAAATGAAAAATGTATAGTTGTTTATTGTAAAAATTATATTGAAACATAAGTGTAATAAATATATATATATATTTTTAAATAAAAATTTAATGTATTTATTATTTTTTTTCTACTGTTTTACCATTTGATTTCAATAAATATAATAAATTTAAAAAAAGAAAATGATTTTGCCTTCTAATAAATGAATTAAATAATTTGAACATGTTATTGAGTTTTTTTTTTTTTCTAATTTCTGAATGGTTTGAAATTTTTCCCCTGAAACAGGAGAATTTTGTTATGGTAACGTAATGCACCTCCAGTGAAAGTCTGAACGAAGTTCAACAAATATCTTTTGAGTTATCCTGAATGAAAGAGCTTAATATTCGTCATAGCTACAGAGGATCTGGGTCTATATCCAGGTATACACATTCATAACATTTAATGCATCATTGTAGATCATATTTATAAAATAGTAATAAACTTAAAAAAAAAAGTAATGCAATTAATTTTTATTAATAATTTTATTAATAACATGATCATGGAATTTTTATCTGCAGTATGATATTAAGCGATTTCACATAAAAAGCTACTATAATAATTTTAAGTAAGGAGCGCTATTTTTGTAACGTGGATGAATTGGTTATAATATTTTTGGATCTACGAGTTGGTAGATATTTAAAAAAAAAAAAAAAAAAAGTCTTCACTCATTAAATTATAAATTTGTTTAAGAATATTCAGGAGAAGTTTATTAAAATTATTGTTGGATGTATTACAATCTAAATGAATACCAGATTTGTGAAACTGAGCAATAAGTATAATTAAAATTATTAACAGGAACATTACTTTAGCTTATTTAAAACGAAGCATAATTCAAATAAATTTAATAAGTTACCTTATTTTTGCTTCATTATTTGTGAGCTGCTTTCGGTCTGGGGCCCCAAACCTTCATCAGACGTTGCTCAAGTGGTAAGTGGTTTCTTTTCTTGATCTTCCTCTTCACCTGTAATTAGGCGGCGCCACTGGGTGTCTATTCCGATTCTCGATTCATGGTCATTAATTCAATTAGGCTCATTAATGATTTTGACGGTTTCGCGGTAGTAAGCATAGGTGGAGTTATCATAATTAGCTAATTTTTTAACGTCATCGAACTGGATGTTTATTTCGTTTTCGCGGTAGCTTTTTGATAGCGCGGTAGTATTTCTGTCATATTTTAAATCGTTTTGGTGCTCTTTAATCCGTGTACTTATTTTCCTTTTTGTTACTCCCACATAACAACCCGTTTCTCCATTGTTGTGTTTAAGGGGGATTTTATAAATTCCGGCGGTTTCCAATGGGGATATATTGTCCTTATCGTTCCTTATAATTTGAAAAATGTTCTGATTCGGTTTAATTGGAATATTGACATTTAATTTCTTGGCAGCATTTTTAAACATTTAATTTCTTGGCAGCACATCTAATAAAATTAAAAATGCTGCCAAGAAATTAAATGTGAATATTCCAATTAAACCAGAACATTTTTCAAATTATAAGGAACGATAAGGACAATATATCCCCATTGGAAACCGCCGGAATTTATAAAATCTCCCTTAAACACAATAATGGAGTGATGAGAAAATCCTTAGTTTATTTTATTCTCATCGCCTCCTAACTTTCCCTCATACCTATAGACATAGCTATTTAATCATATTATATCATCTATTTTGAAAGTTTATGCTATGTTTAGTCATTTTATCATTTTTATAAAATAACTTATTTAATTTATTTAATAGATTATAAATTAAGACTTACTTACTTCAGTTCTTTATTTTTCAGTTGTTTAAACTTTATTTTTATACTGTTAATTGTCAATTACCGTTTTGTTTACATTAAAAACGATCTTTTCCATGCAACACCTTTCATTATCAATTTTGGACTGTTTAAATTTTTCTAACGATGTTTTTCCCACTAGATGGCGACATCGTAGCTAAAGATCGATCGTCATTATGCAAATCTTAATTGTTTCTTTTTACACCTGCCAGGTGTTCGTTTGTGATTCGTCCGTTTGATCGATGACGATCTAAACGTCCTTATTTCAGATATATAAATATCAGATCTGTTTAGTTCTGAGGTGTATTGTGTTGGTAATTGGCATGGATCTTGTTATCTGATATAGTAATGTAAAGTTTGACCGGCTGGTCCGGATCAAATTGATAATTTGTTGAGTTTATTTTTTTTTAATTGTTAAGTTTCTAAATATATTTATTAAGTTTTATTAATGATTTAAAGTTGTATGAATTAACTGCTTTTAGTGGAAATGCTGAAAGTGATTGAATGTCTCTATATTAAAGAAATGAAAGCGATTTTAGTATCATATGAGACTTTCCTTTTTTCAAGTAGCTATTAAACAAAACAATTCTTCTAGTATGGTTTTTTCTCAGTCACTCTTCTTCTGCACTACACTTCTGCTGATGTATCTAAATAAAATACTCACTACATGGAGAAACGGGTTGTTATGTGGGAGTAACAAAAAGGAAAATAAGTACACGGATTAAAGAGCACCAAAACGATTTAAAATACGACAGAAATACTACCGCGCTATCAAAAAGCTACCGCGAAAAGGGAATAAACATCCAGTTCGATGACGTTAAAAAATTAGCTAATTATGGTAACTCCACCTATGCTTACTACCGCGAAACCGTCGAAATCATTAATGAGCCTAATTCGATTAATGACCATGAATCGAGAATCGGAATAGACACCCAGTGGCGCCGCCTAATTACAGGTGAAGAGGAAGATCAAGAAAAGAAACCACTTACCACTCGAGCAACGTCTGATGAAGGTTTGGGGCCCCAGACCGAAAGCCGCTCACAAATAATGAAGCAAAAATAAGGTAACTTATTAAATTTATTAAAAGGAAGTTTAAGTAGTTTATAACAACTATGAATTTTTGGATTATTTATATTAATATGCTAAAATAAAAGTATTATTATTAGATATTGAAGTATTTAAGAGAGAATGATAATAGTATTTAGATATTATTACATACATATTTGGAGATTAATCAATATAAATAATCACAGAGTCATTTTGGAGTTCTGTTACACACTTAAAAAGATCTTGTTATAAAATATGAATAATTAAGACAATTTATTTTTACTTTCTTCCATATGTAATATAGAGAAAGTATTGGATTCGCGAAACTTTTCGACCTTGATTTTTTGATGGATTTACATGTTTTGGGATGTCCAGAACACGAATTGATAGTTTTTTAAAAAATGTCTCTCCGTTTGTCTGTATCACTTTTTTGTGGATGCTGTATCTCACGAACCAATCAATGAAATTTAACTAAACTTGTTATTGGTAGTGACTTGCACCCAGACATAAACTGGTGCTGATTAGATTAGGGGATCCATCGCTCAACAGGTGGCGCTGTGATCACATTTTTTGTAAACTTTTAACATGGCAGTATAGGACAAAATTTCGTATAAATGTGCATAATGAGAGTTATTTTAAACTTGTGATTGTAAAATTAATATGAATTATTGATAATAGTAGTAGTTAACTACGAAAAAATTATTGGTATGTGGGGGCATCGGTTCCCCCCCTGGGAGGGGTAAATTTTCAAGATAGGTATCTTTCGAAAGGTCTCGTCAATACCTTTAAAACGAATGGTTGAACTATAAATATGTGATAATTTAAAACAAAATTATGGATATTTTTTTTTTTAACTTTTAACCAAAAAAAAAAAAAAAAAAAAAAAAAAAAAAATTAAATTAAATATTGTTACTGAGTGAATTTGTATAGAAAAATACAGAAGAAAGTCTTGTGGTGGCCACAACATACTAGTTAAATTTTAGCTTTACTCAACATTTCCATCAATTAAATTATGCTACTGGTTTATTATAGACATGGAAATTTTATATATAAACAAACCAATATCATAAGGAAAATGAATCATCTAGCATTTACAAGGGTTGACTTTGACATAGAATTACAGTTAAATACTCGACAAACAAGATATTTTAAAAGTATGAGAGATATTTATAGGAAACATGTATTCTTTATCATTTAAAATTTATATAATATTAATTTTATTAAATAAATTATTTTAAAAATTAACAATAATTTCAGTATTAGAGTGAATTTTGTTATTATTATTATTATTTAATTTTTAAATAAAAATGTTTTGTTTTAAACAATAATATATCATAAAAAAAATTCAGAAAAATGTAGATATGGATAATAAATACAGATAATAATCCAAAAATAAATTTACATATAATAAGCCAGTTATAATTATAAGTAGGGATGGACCGGATATGGATTTTACTGGATAACCGGATACGGATATCCGGCAATCCCCTTTCCCAGTACTCATGAAAGTTTCAGTTTTTTAAGAGCACACAGTAATTAAAAACAGGTATTTGCATTTGGTTTTTATGCAACTGGATTCCATTCACATACATAACTAGTATGTTGTGGCCACCACAAGACTTTCTTCTATATTTTCCTACAGAAATTCACTCAGTAACAAAAAAAAAAAAAAAAAATCCAAGTTTTTTTTCGTTAAAAGTAAAAAAAAAAAAAAATCTATAACTTTGTTTCAAATTATCACATATTTATAGTTCAACCATTCGTTTTAAAGGTACTGATGAGACCTTTCGAAAGATACCCATCTTGAAAATGTACCCCCCCACCTCCCGGGGATACTTCCCCAGGGGGGGGGGAAGCGATGCCCCCACATGCACGAAATTTTTTCCCTAATTAACAACTACTATTATCAATAATTCATATTAATTTTACAATCACAGGTTAAGAATAACTCTCATTATGTACATTTATACGAAATTTTGTCCGATACTGCCATGTTAAAAATTTAGAAAAAATACGATCACAGCGCCTCCTGTCGAGCGATTGATCCACAAATCTAATCAGCACCAGTTTATATCAAGGGCCAACTAAATACCAAATTTGGTTAAATTTCGTTAATTTTTTTTTTTTTTTTTTTAAATTACTATTTAAAAAATCGATAACTTTGTTTTAAATTATCACAGATTTATAGTTAAACCATTCGTTTTAAAGGTACTGACGAGATCTTTCGAAAGATACCCATCTTGAAAATTTACTCTACTCGAGGGGGGACTTCCCTCCCCCCCAGGGAGGTTCACGAGGCTCCTACACATACAAAAATTTTTTCCCAGTTGACTATCTCTAATCTTGTAAATTTCATAATGATCACTAAAAAATAATTCTCTTTATGCACATTTATACAAAATTTTGTCCTATATCACCATGTTAAAAATTTAGAAAAAGCGGGATGGCAACGCAACCTGTAAGACAATTTTTACCAAAAGTTGATAGGCACTCATTTATGTCAAGATGCAACTACATACCAATTTGTATGAAATTCTGTACAGTAGTTCCTGAGATACAGTTGCCTCAAAATTTTGTCACACACACACAGAGAGACTGACAGACAGATTGTGTTCTACAGCTCTCAAAACGTGTAAATCCATCAAAAAATCAAGGTCGAAAATTTTTACGAATCCAATACTTTCTTCTATTGAATATAGAAGAAAGTAAAAATGTCAATACCATTGGGATAATAAGCCATAGTAGTTTTATTTTATTTTATTTTTTAATATCAATTCTTATGTTTATGTGTCACTTGATAGTTAGGTTAGCAGAATATAATGTGCGATATTGTCTGAACTATGTGCTTTGTCTGCCTTGATATGCATATAATTGACAAAACTTACTTAAATAATCTGGTGTGTTGCTCACACGACTTTCTCTTACCCTGAAATTTAATATTATAAATACAGAATGTAGATTAAAGGTTAAGATAACGAGCACTGTTATGTAAACCTATGTTAAAACAATTCAAATTAAGCTTCAGAACAGATTTATTTGACAAATAATATGTGAGGGGGCTTTTCTTTTAAACCCCATTTCATTATTATACATGTAAAAAAAATGGTTTATTAAAAGTAATCCAAAATAGCTTAAATATCTGTTCTGAAAGTCATTAAAACAATAGCAAACAGAAAGATAAGGGTGAAGATATACTTTTATAAGTTGATAAAGAAAAATCATCTTACATTAATATACATTTCAAGTCTGTCATTAAGTACAAAAGTTCATTTAAAATTATTCAGACAACGTTCACACGCAACATTTCTTAAAACTTATCAATTTTGATCAAATTTTTCTACTATCAAACATATTAACTTCAAAATACAACATTTGGATCGCCTAAAATTACTTGTTTTTAATTTAAGTGACACAGGCAAAGATAAAGCATTAAAACTTGACTTCAGTATTCAGGAAGCCTCAAAACATGTAAATATAAAGAAAAACAAGCAATGAATATTTAGCTTAAAAAAATACATTATTAACCATATCGCCATGTAGAATTAATTTCAATTCCTAAGCAGATTTCCTGGACATGGTAAAATATCTTAGTAAAGCACTTCCACTAACAATAAAAAACAATATTATGGCTTAAATATTGGCAGCCCTGTATATCTTCTGACGATTATATAAACGCCACATGGTGCACATAAATATAATCCGATATTAATAACAGACGGCACAATCTGAAATACACTTCCAACGATTTTCAAGTATTGTCTTGTCGTTCTATAATCTAGTTCTTTTGTGTAGCTCTGTAAATGAACAGTGAATGATTTCCTATGAAACATGTTTTTACGCATATAAAAAATATAAATTCGTTTCATTTGGTTTAGTGCAGTTTATAGTCGTTAAACTCTACTTACCTACAATTTTCCTCATAAGCGTAATGTATTTGAATTCTCTTGGGTGTCCCTGTGCACGAATCATTTGTTTGATCTCCACGAAACGTTTAGTGTAGCATCCCTATATGATACACATTTAGAATACCAAGTTTGAACTTTCTGGTATTATTTTTTTCTTGAGATATGCTGATAACAGACACACAGACCAACCGCTAAAAATATGATTTTTGGATTCAGGGGACCTCAAATCGAGTAAACATAATAAGAACTCGAGTTTGAAAATTTGACCCCAACACAATATTTCTCTCCCATTTACATGGGTAAGAGAAAGTAAAACTAGTATGTTGTGGCCACTACAAGATTTTCTTCTGTATTTTCCTACATAAATTCACTCAGTTCAAATAAATTACAAAAACTGTTACTTATTAAAATTATCTGCCATGATGAATGCTGGCAATTTTCATCTTAGAGAAAACTAACAGTAAATATCCAAAGAAACACAGTTTAACTAACATCTTAAAAAACGCATTTTCATAATGGTTATCTCATGTATCACGTTTTGTACAGTTAAATGTCATAGAAGTTGAAATATAGCATTCCCAGAGATGCCAACTTCTAATGACAAAAAAGCAGGAGATTTTTTAACGGATATCGCGAGACTTTTTCCAACAAGAATGTTTGTAAGAAAAATGAGTAAAATAATGCAAATTTAATTTTAAATAAAGCTTTATAAACTTAGGAGGTAATAACAAAGCATCAGTATTAAAATTAAATGAATAATATATGTGTCTTGCAGTAAAACAAACTATCAAAAAAAAAAAAAAAACCTCAGACATACAGTTGTTTAAAATTTAAGTCAAAATAGGCAGATTGGATCATTCTGCTCCTAATATTAAACAATAGGGATCTTAAATATCTTTGTAACAGAAAAGGTAATAAAGAAATGAAAATATCAGCCATATTCTAATGAAATTTGAATTCTTTAAGTTTTCAATAGTTATGGTATTAAAAAAAAAAAAAAAAAAAAAAATCTTTTGATAATAAGTCATTTTTCATTATGCAAAAATGAAAGTTAAAAATTTATTCTTAGCAAAAATTAGTTTCAAAGCATTGTATAGTAATTCACATTTAAACTGAACTTGATAAATTGCAGGGCAAGATAAATTTCAATTTTCTTTCAAAATTTTTTTACCCAATCCCACAAATTTTAAGCATAATTTATGCTAAGAGGGATAGATAAAAATTACATCAGAAAAGCAGGAGACTTGGCATGTCTGCATTCCCGTTCTCGCGAAAAATTGCACTATAGCAGCGCAACCTATTGGTAGATATACATCCAGATTGAATCGGCATAATATCTCACAATGGCTTTCTCACGTATCAAGTATTGTTTGATTATATGTATTATAACCTGAAATATAATCTACCCTTAAGCTGAGGAAATCGCTGTATAGAAGCGCCACCTGTTGAGCAATTTGTACCAAAAGTTGATTCGCAATAACTTATATCGAGGTGCATCCACATATAAATATTTATACAATTCTGCACAGTAGTTCCTGAGATATAACCCTTCCTTAAACTCTGAAAATCACTGCACAGCAGCGCCACCTGTTGAATAGTTGACCCTAAAAATTGGTAAGCACTAACATACGTCAAGATACATCTACATATACATTTTTATGCAGTAGATCCTGAGATATAGCCTTTTCTTAAACTCTGGAAATCGCTGCATAGCAGAGCCACCTGTTGTGTGGTTGTCACCAGAAGTTGATAGGCACTAACTTATATCAAGTTGCATCTATATATGAATATATATGTATTTTTATGCAGTAGTTCCAGAGATATAGCCGTACTTTAATTTGTAGAAATCACTGCATAGTAGCATCACCTATTCAGCTGTTAACACCAAAAGTTGATAGGCACTCTAATTTATATCAAGTTAAATCTATATATGACTTTATATGCAATTTTGTGCAGTAGTTCCTGAGATACAGCCTTCACTCAAATTGTGCATATCGCTGCATACCAGCGCCACCTGTTGATCGGTTGGCACCAATTGTTGATAGGCACTACTTTAGGTCAAGGTGCATTTACATATAAAATTATATGTCATTCTGTGCAATAGTTCCTGAGATACAGTCGCCAAAAAATTTTTGTTACACGCACGCAGACAGACATTTTCTAAAAATGGTCAAATCATGTTGAGTCTCTCAAAACGTATAAATCCACCAAAAACCGGAAGTCGAAAATATTTAAGTATCCAATACATTAATTAGTACCTATCACCTTTTGGTGTCAACTGCTCAATAGGTGGTGCTGATACACAGCAATTTCTGCAATTTAAGGAAAGGCTGTATCTCAGGTTCTACTGCGTATCATCAAACAAAACCTGATATGTGAGAAGGCCATTATGCTGTTTCAAGTTGTATGCTTGTCGGCCAATATATGGAGCTGCTATACTGGAAATTTTCTCGATAACGGGAAGGCTATATCTCAATTTTGTATGGCATATAACTGTACGAAACTTGATATGTGAAATAACCATTATAAAAACGCATTTTTTAAGATGTTATTTTTAGACAAACTTTCTTTCTTTGGATATTGAGTGTTAGTTTTCTCTAAGATGAAAATCATTTCATTCATCATGTTAGATAATATTAATGAATAATAGTTTTAATAAATTATTTGCCCTCAGTGAATTTGTACAGGAAAATATAGGAGAAAGTATTGTGGTGGCCACAACATACTAGTTTTTACTTTCTCTTACCCATAAGGTAGAGAAAGTATTGTTTTTGGGTCAAATTTTCGAACGCGAGATTTTGTTATATTTACATGTTTTGAGGTCCCCTGAATACGAAAAATCATGTTTTTAGCAAATGGTCTGTGTGTCTGTCTGTTATCAGCATATCTCAAAAACAAATTATGGCAAAAAGTTCAAACTTGGTATTCTACATGTGTATCATATTGAGATGCTACAGTAAGCTTTTCGTTAAGATCAAGCAAATGGTTCGTGTACAGGGACAATCAAGAGAATTCTAATACATTACGTCTATGGGGGAAATTGCAGGAAAGTAGAGTTTAACGTCTATAGACTGCACTAAACCAAATGAAACGAATATATATATTTTGTAATAGAGATAATTAACTGGGAAAAAAAAATTGTGTATGTAGGAGCCCTGCCTCCCCCCTGGGGGGGTAGTCCCCTCTCGAGGGGAGTAAATTTTCATGATGGGTATCTTTCAAAAGAGCTCGCCAATACCTTTAAAACGAATGGTTGAACCATCGATCTGCAATAATTTAAAACAAAGTTATCGATTTTTTTTACTTTTAAGGAAAAGAAAAAAACTTAGAAAAAAAAAAATGTTTTTTTTTTTTTTTTTTCCCCCCCCCTTTTTTTTAATGATGAGAATAAAATGGACTTTTATTGGATATTTGGTGTTATACCACTTCTCTAATATGGAAATCGTCTGCATTATCATAAGAGATAATTTTTTTAAATAATAATTTTAATAAATTATTTTTTAAAAACAGAATTATTTTTTAATAACCGAATTAAATTCTATGTAAATGTAGGTGCATTAATGAAACGGGGGGTTGAGGGGGGGGCGGCAGCCCCCCTCACACAGAACTAATTATCATATAAAACTCTTCAGAAGCCTAATATGAATTGTTTAACACAGGTTTACATAACACTACTCGTTATCTTACTTTTTAAATCTGCAACCTGTATTTATAGTGTTAAATTTCAGGGTAAGAGAAAGTCGTGTGAGTGACACACCAGATTATTTAATTAAAAGAAATGAATTACAGTAATGTACATCTATAAAAGAAGATCTCCTGACTGACTTGCTTGCTCACTCAGAAATGCCCTGTCAAACTAATGGAGATACAGATGTGGAATTTTTATGAGATTATGTCTTTTAGTGATGTGATTTAAGAAGCTATTTTTTTTTTTTTTCAAGTTTTCCCCTAAAAGGAGGAGCAAAAGTTGTCTCTCACATTTCCCACCATATCTCAACCAAAGAAAACAAGAAAAAAGAAACAACAAAAAAAAAAAAAAAAAAAAAAAAAACACAGACATTCAAAAGCCGGATATCCAGTGGTTTTGATCCGGATATCCGATGATATTTCGGATATTGAAAAATCAGCCGAATATCCTGTCCATCCCTAATTATAAGCAAAATTAGCCTGTAACAATAAAAGAATCTTAACTCTTAAATGTTGTGTGCGTGTGTTGCCATTTCGGCAAGATACCCAATTTTGCCTTCTAAAACACTATTAGAATAATATCGAAGCTCTAGTCGGAGTGGCTAATGTTGCTAATAAATTACATACTGATAGTATTATTAAATCCATTTTCATCATGTAGAGGCAACACTAGTGCTAAAAATTATTACATGGAAAATTATTACACAGTAAAGTATGTATTCCATATTTAGAATTTTATCAAGGAAAATTATTTTAATTAAAGATTAATGTTGCCGATTGGTAACAAACTGCTTTTAAGCCGTAAACCATACTTACAATAATGTATGATTTTTAAAAGTATTTTTGCCATAATTTATTCAAGAAATTAAAACCGAAATTTATTGTTAACATTGTGATTAATCTATGCATAAATAAAATAGTCAAATGTTAGAATATAAAAGGGTGGCCAAATTATTAGAATTTTTTATTATTTTGACACTTTTTCTATTTTCTAAAAAAAAATACTGGACCTAATGGCCTTGAACTTTTGACATGCAAAGAACATTTATAAACTCACATTTTCCACTCTCAAATGAGTCATGAATGCAATTTTCAACCAACCACAAATTAAAAAAATCACAAATACTCCAGATAACAGGGTTTAAACTGCCATTAGTTTTTTTAGCATTTTGCTAAAAGGTATCATATTTTGCTAAAACATGTCGGTCAGAATTTCGCTAAAAACCTAAAACTGGATAACTGTATAAAATATCTCTATATAACAACTGAGATTTTTTTTTTGTAATATTTGCAGGCAAAAACTATGAAAGGATTGAAATTTTTGGGAATCATTATTTATATAGTAATTTGGATTTATTTTTAATTTTCAATGATTGAATTTAAGTGCAAAAATATTTAAAAGTATGTCAAAATTCAGAATTTGCTTCATAGAAGCATTCTTAGCACTAGTATTTCACGATTATCTACCACTACATTTTACTTGATTTTAAAATTGCTTTTTCATTTTACACATATGATATGAGTACCTCTTTTTCTATTGTTAAAATCAAAACATAGTTTCCCTGATTCATATTTTTAAAGTCACAAATATGGATGCTTGGTTGAAATCATCAATGAACAAAAGGAATATAAAACAAAACTGAGGATAACAAAGCTAAGTAAAAGAAATCAATGGTATCCAAAAAATTAATTAACTTTCGAAAAAGCTAAAATAGTGCTTGCCTATTTTCGCTAAAATGCTAAAGTAATTTTTTTGCCAGGTTAAACCCTGCCAGATAACCTTGTATTGTAAAATGGTACAAATTACTTATAATTTTAACACATGATATCACTTATTATGTACAATATTTGTATGATTTTTTGGGGAATGGCACATTTATTTAAATAGATATAATTATTGAAGTTACCGAGACAGGAGCTAGACTTAAACTAACGTTTATTTACATATGTACAGTTACAGAGAAAAAAGAATGAACACACAGTGCCATCTATTGGCGTATTATAAAACACTTTGAGCATTATCACTACTTATATTATACCAACATTCTCCCTCTGCGAAAAGCGTTTTATATATAATCAAAACCAATAATAAACAATAATTAATATGCAAATATATACCTTTAAATCAAACATATTTTTTCTAATGTAAATGATAATTTTTCCTTTGTAACAGCCTTTGTTAAAAAATCGGAAATCATTTCATTAGTACAATTATACATAACTTTCACAGTCTTTTCTTCAATTAAGTCTCTAACGAAATGAAATTTAAGATTAACATGTCGTGTTTTATTTGATGATTTTGCTGTATTTAGCCAGTCTATTGCTGCTTGACTATCAGAATAAATCGTCACAGGTCTTTCAACAAATTGTCCACATTTAAGTTCTTGTAACATATTTAAAGTCCATGTTAATTCTCTTGCAGTATCTGCAGTGGCTAACAGCTCTGATTCACATGTCGATAGTCCTACACATCTTTGCTTTTTACTTTTCCATACAATAAGAGAATTTCCTAACATAATTACACAACCTGAAAATGATTTGCCTCCCTCTCCATTTCCCCAGCTTGCATCTGCACTACAATTTATTAAACCGAATTTTCTCTCGTAAAACAAAACTTTATTTTTTCTTCCATTTAAGTATTTCAGAACCTTTTTAGCTAATGTATAATGTCTTTTCTCAGGACGTTTATTAAATTGTGATAAATAACTAGTAACAAATGCAAGGTCAGGTCGAGTTCGGTTAGCTAAATATAGCAACTCGCCTATAATTTCTTGATACTCAGTTTGATTAACTAAATTATCTGTAGGTGTAAAACATCTATCCTCGCCTTTAACTATTGGTAGATTAGACATTTTAGAATTTTGCATACCATATTTTTCTAATAATGATTCAATGTAGTTAGTTTGCGATAAACTGATACCATCTTGATTTTGTACTACTTCCATGCCTAAAAATTTTGAATTTTTAGTTGTTTCATTTAGAACAAAAATTTCTTTAAGTTTACTTATTTTTTCATTGCATAACTTAGAATTATTTGAAAAAATTGCTAAATCATCAACGTACACACAAATTGCTAGAAAATTCGTATCATCTTTATAAGTAAATACACAATTATCAGATGCAAGTGGAGAGAAGCCAATCACTTTCAATTCATGTTTAAGTTTATTATGCCAATTTCGCCCGCTTTGAGGCAAGCCATATATACTACGTTTCAATTTACATACATTATTTTTACCAAATTTATTTTCATAACCAGGGGGTATTTCCATATATACAGTTTCTTCAATGTTACCATATAAATATGCTGTTTTTACATCAAAATATCTTACAGATAAGTTCAGTTTAGAAGCGATTGCCATTAATAACCTAAATGATTCAATATTTACTACCGGTGAATATGACTCTGAATAATCAACTGTTTTTATTTGATTGAAGGCTGCTGCTACTAACCTAGCTTTATAAATTTCCTCATTATTAACCTTTTTAATTGAATAAATCCATTTACTTTTAATTATTTTTTCATTTTTTGGCCTTTCAACTATCTCAAAAACATTGTGTTTATTCATGGAATCGATTTCTTTTTCCATAGCGATCTCCCATTTTTTACAATTTCTTTTATTTTTTATTTCCTCAAAATTTCTAGGTACTGATTCCCCATCAAGGTCATTTAAAGCCAAATTAGCTGACATTTTATTTTTTATTCTTTCTGATCGTCGCAATTGGGGTTGCGATCTAAAAATAGATTCTGACTCATTCTGTATTTCATTTTCTTCTAGCATTTGTTGTTCAGACGAAAAATCTGATAAATTATTATCATTGTTTCCGGGTAGGGAAAAAGTTTCGTTTTCATTAAACTGAGTTAATTCTTTAATATCCCACAAATAAGTTTCGGTTTCTCCTTTTAAGAATTCACTACCTTTAGATGTTTCATCAAATTTAACTGATCTTTCTTCAATAATTTTTCTTTTTTCGATATCATAAATTCTGTATGCGCGCCTATCTCTAGAATATCCAACAAATATACCCTTCTTAGCGGGAACATCGAATTTATTTCTGAATTGTTTAGGAATGTGATAGTAAGCTACACAACCAAAAGTTTTTAAATAAGTTAGTTTTGGTTTTCTACATGTCCATATCTCGATCGGGATTTTTTCTTTACCTTTTCGCGGCGTGTTATTAGAAATGTGGGTACTACAATTTATGGCTTCCGCCCAAAATCTAAGTGGCAATTTACTGTCATATAACAACGTTCTTGCACATTCTACCAGTACTCTTACACATTTTTCTGCAATACCGTTGCTTTCAGGATTATATGGTACTGTTTTCTCATGTATAATTCCAGATTTTTCAAGAAAATTTTCAAATTCATTATTTACAAACTCCAAACCGTTATCGGTTCTTAAACGTTTAATTTTCTTATTCATCTGATTTTCATACCTTTCTTATAATAATAATTTTTTTTTTTTCGAAAATTCATAAATCTTTTGGCTTGTTTTTTTGCTTATAAATAAGAACAGGTTCCAACAAAATTGCACAAAACATTCATAAAAATTGACAAAACATAAGAGAAATATTAATCTGAAATATAAAATGCACATATGTAATCTTTGTTGAGATATGAGCATTTATAGTAAATATTTTTTTACTGTGCACATGCAAAAGAAAGAATTTCTTTTTATTTGATATAGGTTGAAAGATAGATATATTGGGCAATTTTTGATAAAAGTTTATTTGAATAGAGCAAAAATTAAACAAATTATTGGCAAAACAATGAACTAAATGTTAAATATCTTACAAAGTTGAAATTTCACAAGGGATTTTTCATGTTCTAGATATTTAATTTGGATATCCAATTATTTCAACACCATTGCAAAACTTTTTGAGAAAAATCCCTTGTGGACATAACTCTTTGCTAAGTTTATAAGGAGTTTTTCATAAAAGAGAACTTTCATATGTATTCAGAAAGTATTTGAAAATAATAAATTAAGATATTTCAATGGAATATCTACAATGATCAAATAAGATTTAAATCAATTTCAAAAATCACCTCGGCCTTTCAACAAACTGTTCGACAAGCATGGCATCATTCCCAAAGGATTTAAGAGCTTCACGCCTCGCCGATTCAAGTTGGGATTCAAAATCTTCTTCTCTCAATACAATTCTCATTCCCTTTAAAAAAGAATATTACTCTAGTTATTCATTAGAAATTATGACCATTTTCAAAATCTAGGAAGAAATCATTATTAAATACAGTAAAAATAAATAATTTTAGTGATATATAATATGCATTGTTATTATTATTATTATTAACTGTCTGAGCAATAGCAAAGACTGAAGAGCGAAATCACTCAGTGGTTGCACAAAAAAAAAAAAAAAAAATTAATTAATTAATAAAAAAAAAAAAAAAAAAGAAGTATCGTGTAAATTCAAAAAATTGTATGCAATAGAATAAACTGCTTTTCAGTTCCACTCAAGAAACCAGCTAAACTATAAGGGATTTTACTCACAATTTTATTTTGATTCGGTCAATGGACTCTTCCTAGTTTCGTCTGCTCAATCATGTGATACAGGAAAACGAATAATCGAATTCGGAGAATCGAGTTCAATTAAGTATTGTTCTTAAGAACAAAAATGTTAATATTTAATATAAAATAAAATAAAAGTAATATTGTGCATTTGCAAACAGTAGAATAGTTGTATTTGTAAAATTAAGAATTTCTTAAAAACACTTTGTGTTTATTTATTTTCAACTGTAAGAATCGATTTTTGTATGTTCTAGTGTAACCGTTACATTAACTGATCCAGCAATAAATAACAGCTTGTTCTTGTGGAATATTTATGGATTATAATTTGAAAATTTAAAATGTTTTAATTTAATTTAATTTAATTGCATAAAGGTGTTACAACAAGTTAATTAACTTAGTTACTGATCTAAATGGATTTACACAGTACGATATTGCACTGTCACTGATTTAAGTACCAAAAATCAGAGTATTTGACATGCTCTTCATGAACATCAATAACAAATATAAATTAAATGATGATTGTAAATGTATACAGCAAACAAAACAGGATGAATAATGATATAAAATGGATTAAAAATGATGATGTATAAAAAAAATAACACAAATTAAATACGACTGATCAAAATTAAGAATAGAAAATAGGTTATTTCAGCAATCGCTCTAGATAAACAAGACTTCGTCTGTTATTTGTTTTTCCTCTATCATGTGACCTCTGACGTCAGGTGTGAAGAGCCCATTGTAATTACAATATTTGTTGATTATAAATATTGAGAAAACCTTTTATCATTTTCGTTATTTTTGAGATGAGCCGAAATACAATTCATTTTAATGCGCATAACTTTTTGTTTTTATATGATATTTATTTGGGGTTTTCATATAAGTAGTTCAATACTATTGGTTATTATATTATGTAAATGAAATTTCACTAAAGCTAGCGCATGTGCAGTTAAAAGTTATTGAGTAAAAACACTCCTATTTCATTAGATATATAATATTTTTGCATTCTGATTGCTGTATGCTGTGTCTAATAGTGTGTGTAAAGTTTTCTGAAAAGGGTTTTAGCACTGGATTTAATACGTTGCATGTTACAGCTGAAAAAGTAACAATTTTTGGGGGGGATTTTTTAAAGAAACCATTATATCTCCATGAATATTATGTGGTAGCCTTATAAAAATTTATAGAGAGAATACGAAGTTCCATAATCCCATACTACAGCCAGATTGCACTTCAAGCATTACTTTTTACAGGGTGAGCACAAACACTTTCATTTTTAATTTTTTACTGATCCCTGTTTTATTTTCAGAGCAAAACTTTCCCTGAAGTATATGAGGTGTAACATGTTATTCACACTCCAGAAGTTTCAAGATTCTTCAAGTGCTTTTTAAGATATTTGAAAAAACGTATGAAATCAAAAGTGTCCGCTCATTTATGGAAAGGTAGTGTATCCTAAAAAGTCAGTGCAAAAAAACAGAAAATATTAAATAAAAATCCGATTACAATAAGGCCAAAAGTAAAAGTATTAATCGAAAAAAGTAATTTTTTTTTTTCCTCATTTGGAGCTACGTTAGGTCTTAGAGAATAAAAAGTAAAGCATCAATGAAATCACAATCTACTTTATTCCTAGTTTTTTTTAGCATTAACTTAAAAAGAAAAAAATATGAATTTTAATAGAAATAAAAACCTTTCAAACTTGCCTTATTATTGGGCTGTAAATTTTTTACCTGGGCACCCAGGCCTCCTCGGCGACTTCATCTGTCGTGTAGTTTACTTGAGAATGAATTCAGTGGGTGGTTCTCTCCATGAGGTGTGGTGCCAGGTGAAAAATTTACGGCCCAATAATGAGGCAAGTTTGAAAGGTTTTTATTTAATTTAATTATAGTAATGTCTCACTTGATTTATATAATTTCTAATAAAAACTATAATTTAATTCTGCAAGGGAAAATGTTCGATAAATACATTTTCAAAATTATTTTACCTTCCCACCACCTCCTCTAACTGCTTTCAACATGACAGGGAATCCTATCCTTTTGGCTTCACTCTTCAAAAATGCATCGGACTGATTCTCTCCATGATATCCTTTTATAATGGGAACACCTGCTTCACACATAATGGCTTTAGATGTGCTAAAGTGAAAGGGGAAAAAAATTAAAGAACAATTTTGCAGGCATATAGTGGGTGATCAAATTATAACATTTTTTTTTTTTTTTTTACATTTTTTCGATTATCTAAAAAAATACTAGACGAAATAGCCTGAAACTTCATACATGCAATGAACATTTAAAAGCTCATATTTTATCATTATCGATTTAGTCCAGAGTGAAGTTAGGGGATCCACCACAAAGTGAAGAAGAGCAAAAATCCTTTGAATCACCCTGCATCGCAAAAAGCTACAAATGACTAGTAACTTTAACACATTGTTGCACATACTACATACAATATTTGTATACTTTGGTGCAGGAATTGTGCAATTATTTAGGGAAATATAATTTTTTTTTTTCATTAATTATTAATTTTTTGACAAGTTTTTTTGCTTATAGCCAGAATGGATTTCCATAAAATTTAACAAAAATTTTCAATAATACTGAATTTTTCTTTTAAATAAATAAAAATAAAATTAAACAAGAGGGTCATTTTTATGAATTTAAATTTGGTGAAGGGATCCACTTCAAGGATTTGAAGGCCGTGAATAGGAAGCTAAATGTTTACCTGTATAAGCAGGCAGTGATATTTCAATAGAAAATAATGGCTATTCATAGATTACAAGGGGGGGGGGGGGGGTCCTTAAATAAAACAATTTTATCTATGTTTTAAAAATAAATAATCTGGGGTGGCACTCACACTGTTTTCACTCCTTTTACTCTAGACAGGGCATATCAGTTGAAGGTGCAAGATATAAGTTGTAATGAATTGAAACACTTCATTTCAAAATAGCTTTAAAAGCTGTTTTATCTGACACAGATTATCATGTGGAGGACAGATTACACTGCCCAATATAAGGCTGTTATTAAAAACAAAAATTCAAATTATCCAGAGAACTTCCACTTACGATATTCTTTAAAACAAGCTTGACTGATTTGAGTAGCCTGTATATTACCTATAAACTACATACACATCAAATAGTGTATTTAAATTAAGAGAAACTAGAACAGATTCCAAAAAGCAATTATTATCCAACTACTAAAAATAAATTAAAAATTCACATAAAATAAATTCTTTCGCCAGACAGCATAAACACTACTGTTAATCATAACCTTTGAAGCTGGCTCAAAATGAAATGAAATTGGATGCTTTTTTACAAATTTGATTTGAGACCAATAATTAAGCTCTTGTCTTGAATGATCCTCTTCATGGTTTCCTTTATTGTTTTATCACTGTACAATATTGATAGCCCAATATGCAAAATTGTTCACATATTATTCACAACTGAAACTTTTTACTAAAACTGAACAAATGTTTCATGTATGAGGCCATACAAAAGAGTTCAGATACATAATGTCTATGCGTCATACTTTTTGTTGGTACATTATAACACATTGAAATAAAAAAAAACATTCATTCAAATATTTGATAAACAGAAAAGCATGCTTCATACAGAATAGGAGATAAAGACGTTTATCCTTTGTTAGGCCCATACTAGAGTTGGAAGTGCATTCTCAATTGTGTTACATGTTTTTCTTGATGTTCTAAATTTATGTACATTATGCAGTACACACACAATTTCGTGGTTCCTTGGAATACTTTTTGCTTTTTTTTTTTTTTTTTTTTTTTTTGTATATAAGTATTTGGATAGTTATATTTTTTAAATTATATACGGATTTTTATCTTTTATTCAATGTTGCAAAAGCCATCTGCCAGCGATTTTGTTTTGTTGCATACAGTTCAAAAATTATTTAAATATATATATGCAGTTTAAATATACATTATATTTATTTATATTGTTTTGAATAAAGATTATCCCATAAGGAACTTGACAAATATATACCAGTTTTAAGACATTCTCCACAAATATTTATGAAGATCAGCACAAACAGATGGACAGACAAACAAATTGAAGTTCTAATCCCTTTTAAACTTAATAATAAAAATTAAATTTGATTGAGTAGAAACCAAGTATAAAAATAAATAAATAAATGCATAGAGAAACATTCTGTTATTTATGTGTTCACCTTTTAATTCCCATATCCCGAATAGCAGAAGATGGGGGTCCAATGAAAATAATCCCTCTCTGTTGACACAGATCAGCAAATTCAGCATTTTCTGATAAGAAGCCATAACCCGGATGAACAGCTTGAGCACCTGTTTCTTGAATAACGCTGACAATTTTATCCTGGTTCAAATAGCTTTCTTGAGAGGCGGCAGGTCCTATACAATATGCTTCATCAGCCTGAAAATGATCATGATTATAAAATAGAAAGTTATTGCTCAGTCTAAAGACAATATATTAAAAAGACAATTTTTTGCTTTCATTAACTGTCTCAACAGAATATTAAATATTATACCCAACATTAATGTAGAGGCTATTTTCATGAATTACACATTATTTAGACATAACTCGAACAATAAGGTGATCAAAAATTACAGATGATGATTGACATTCTTAAATTGTAATGGCCAGACTTTTTTTTTTTAATCCTTAACATGGCTATTCAATTCATACGCTTATGTTATGAGAACAATTTGTGTTTTCTCTCTTACAAAATTTCCCATTCAATCGCTGTCTGCAGAATACCTGGTCCAACTAGTTGTTCCATGGCTCAAGATCGGGAATGGGGCTCTATCTGATGGCCTCCTTAGGCTGCTATGCTTATTCTATAAACTCCACAGACCTTGCAGCAAATTGACTTTACCTGCACAAACCAACCCTATAGCTTGGCATCCTAACAAATATTTCTGCTTTTGGGAAAGCTCTCACCAGATTAGTTTTACAGCACGTGGAATTAAAGTGCATATACAGTTCCCACCGCTTATTAAAATCACATTCGTTCTGAGCCAAAGTGATTTTATTAAGCGGCTGATTTTTATATCCAGCGAACGTTCCTGCCCAACGGTATTACTTCCCTGAAATTCGAAAGGAACTTCAAAAGGTAAAGAATAACAGAATTAGTAAGCAACATTAGTTAATTTTTGGTAGATAATTAACTAATTGTTTCTTCGATATAAGTAAATTAAACGCATTGTAAGTTCCCGTGCACTTTTGTTAGAGGAAAATCATCATTACTTTACCGAAAGTTCACGCTGTTCTTATAAATTTAAAAACTTTCTGTTTAAACCTTATGAATTATAGTAATTTCAAAATAAGAATTAGAAACTGCCTTCTATTAATTAGAAAAAAAATCATTTTAAATCAAATTTGTATGTTATTACTGCGCTTTGAAGAATACATTCCTTGAAATTGTTACAGAGATAAGTTATGGGGTGTGTTCAATTTGTAACTGTGCTGCAAGTGTAAAATCTTCAACAATGAGCAATAACAGATGATTTGTTGTGCTTTAATTTCTCTTTCTATAAAAAAAAAAAAAAAATCATAATGTAAATAAAAAACCTTTTTCCGTGTGCATAAATAATATTTTCGGCTGCTGAGGAGATATTTTTGAGTTTATTAACCGGCGATGCAGATTTTATTAAGCGGCGGCTTCAAAAGTACTTTGTATTGATTTGATTCCAGTCCTGGCTATTTGATCAGATTAAGCGGCTGATCTTATTAACCAGTGATTTTATTAAGTGGTGGTTACTGTATATATATATATATATATATATATATATAAGCAAAATAATTAAATCCAGATGAAAAATTAATCCCAAAACACATGAGGGCCTCCATCAGGGGAGCTCCCCCATTTAGGAAAAGGAAAATGAGAAGTTTCTGACGAAACGCTGGTAATTTAACCAAAAAACACATTTCTAGTCCCCAACTTCTTACAGATGGAAGCAAGACCATACAGCAAACGAATTTTAATTAATACAAAACATAAAAAGCAATTAAATTCAGAAATCAAGTACAAAATATAATACATCAATATAAAATACAAGAATATATAAATACATACCAGGACAAACTCGAAAAGTCATTAGAATATGGAAAATTGAAAACCAGCCCTCCATTATAAACATAGAACCCACTTCAGCTAGTAGGACCACTTACCAGCACTTAAATGTCGTCCAAAATGGAACAACAATCTTAAGTGGGATTGTGATCAAGAATGCTGAAATGTTTATTGATTACAAAAACAGGATAGCGGTAGTATGTTTTTAAGATTTTTCAAAGCCAGATTAAGGTCTAAATTGTTATTGCAAATCATTTTAATTCTGTTTATTTGGGTGAACATAATATTTTTCAAAACTTTAAGACTAATACAGAAGAACCAATTTGTTAAATTACAAACTTTAAAGTTAAAATCTTGCCTTTTATCATAAATCCCAATAAACCAGTTATTATCTATTTTTAAAATTTTTAAATCCAGAAAAGAAGTTTGGTCCTAAGAGTCAGTATGGTTTTAGACAAGATCGGAGGGATAGATTTCAGCTGCATATTTCGCAAAATCAACATAGTTTATTGCTATTATGTCATCAATATACCTATAAAACTTAATATCTTTGAATTCTTTCAAACATAAACAAAAAAATGTTGGCGAAGGCACTCGAGTAACTTGTTCCCATCGGGATACCATGAATTTGTAAAAAATAATCAACACTGTTAAAAAACATTTTCGAAGATGTAAAATTTAATAAGGTTAATCCAGTAAACTTTTTCGCAGTCTATTACATGACAAAATTCTTCGTAAATTTTATGAAAAATTCTATTTTAATGTAGCACTAAACGCTACCATTATCCTCCATAAATGCATTTATATTTTAAATTATGATTTAAAACTAAAGTAGTACTAAACACTACCTATTTTATTCATAATTTAATTGAGAAATAATATGGAAAAGTTATATTTCTATAACAAAAACTTTAACACTCCATTTTACCATAAAGGAAAAATAACCTATCCTATACGGTAAACACAAACAAGCAGTCAGCACAAAATCAAAAACAAAGTTCTAATTCTGAGACGAGAAAATGAAATTTTGATGCAAAAAGATTATTAGTAAAAAGTGTACGATACACCGAATCGCATCACAATAGGTGCCCTATATCAAAGCTTAGCCGAAATACGAAATTCGAAAAATGGTCGCAAAACCATTCTTTTAAAGAATTCAAAAACATTTCTATCTAATTCCAATACGACATACAATGAACACACACGAGTGCCTGGCGCGAAAACAAACACAGAGTTTTGAAATGCAAAAACGAAGTCCCGATACGAAAAAGTTATCAGTTAAAATGTGCCGATACATTGAATCGCATCACCTTGCTGCATTCTGAGTTCGTTGGAACAAAACAAAACAAATGAAATGGATGAATGAACGTAACATGACATTATGACTGTATTAAGATTCCAGAAACTTTATTATTAAAAAAAAACCTAAGTATTAAAAAAAAGTAATATGTTTGCTGCGTTAAGCAAAAAATAAAATATTTTTGCTAATGTCAGAATGTTATTATTATTATTATAGTAATTTTGTTTACAGATGAGTAAGTACACTTTTTTTTATTTTTTCTCTGATATATTATTTAAGTTACCAGTACAGTTTATTGTTAAGTTGTTTTGGGGTAAAGAAGGTTGGGGTACCTGGGATTTGAAGTGGAATGTATAACTAAATTTTGTAATCAATCTGCTTATCTAATAACTCCTCATTTCTCAAATAATAATAATAATAATACTAATAATAATAAACTTTTTTCTCATTTTGTTCTCTTAATGCTAATAACTTGGAGGGACTTTTAAAAAGGTTTCTAGTTAAAAATTAAAATAATAATAATTAATTATTATACTATATTTTCTCTCTCTTTTTTTCTGGTTCTAGAGCACATTGAGATAAATGTTTTCAGTAGTTTCTTAACAGCAACCACCTTCTACATAATATTAGTTTTAAGAGAATCTCAAAAAGATCTGGTTAAAAAATCCTAAAAAACTCTTTTTCATCTACAATAAGATAAAATTTTTATTTATATCTGTAATATATAAATTCATTTACGTAGGGACTCAGATTTTTAAAACTCATGGGTCCCAGGAACTTATGATTTTGAAAGTCTAGCGGCATCACTGATAGTGTTAAAGTGCAAGGAATAATAATAATAATAATAGGCAATTTGCAGGAAAAATTTAAAAATTTGATTTTTTTTTTTTTTTTTTTTTTTTTTTATTTAGTTGGTTTTAAAGAATTTTTAATGTACTTAATTATATCACTATAATTTCATCCTATGTATAAAAATTTTCATAGATCTAAGACAATTTACATAAAAAGATTTATAATGTATAAAATATGAAGAATCATGTCATTCACCTATGATTATGGCCATGGAGTTGTTTGGCCAAAAGTTCTTAGGAAAATCGTCTTTGTGGTATTATTTTGTTGACAAGATTTATAATGTTCACTCTATTCCCTTAGACATTGATACGTTTTCTAACACATTTTTTTTTTCTTTTTCTGGAATAATATATATACAGTACAATATCTTAAATCTGGACTTCTAATAACCAGAATTGTCCAAAATCCAGACACTAAAATTTTTAGTTTATCTTTTGTTTTCTAAAATGACGATACATCTACCACACAAACGTGGAAAAGATTTTTTTTTTTTCTTTATTCTAAAAACCAATTACAATACTTGTTACTTTTCTATTCTTAAAGAATATATACAATTGGATTCTAAGCTCTAAGAGTCAAAAGAATTAATGATTTATCCATTCAATAGTTTTTTTTTTTTTTTCTTTACTGTGAGAAAAACACTTGTTCACCGTCCGCCATTTTGATTTTCACTTATGATTATTTGACCTGTGAATGGGGAAAATAAATACAATAAAAATATTATAATAAGTGGTAAGCAAATGAATTTAAAATAAAAAGCTCTTTTTTAATTACTGATTAGCTATTAAATTAAAAAAAGAAAAACTGAACAGTGATTTAGATATTATCTGTCCCACTATATTCTATTTGAAGAATAAAATTTAATATATTTTTAAATAATAATAATAAAAAAATCAGAATCTTTCAGGAAAGCAGTTTTATTACTTTCTTAAGAGTAAAAACCTTCTGAAGCATTAAGTTTGTAAATAAATTTAACTTAAAAAAAAGTATGGTATTAGTAGTTGTTTTAAATAAAAAAAGTAACTTACAAAAGTTACTAAAATAATATTTTCAACAGCAAATCCCATTAAATAACTGATTTATATATGAAGCTTTTAACAATATAAAATTGTAGGTATATTTATTTAAATAGGTATTTTTATTTTCTGACAATTCCAGTAGATGGCATCCCTACACACATTATATTATCCGGAATTTTCTAAACTCCGGTATTGCCAAGGTCCGGATAATTCTGGATTTTCGATGTTGTACTGTATCTATATAATCAATGTTAATACCAGTTTTTGACAGTTTAATCCAGTTTTTGACACTTGTCACGTCAAAAAAACAAGTCTGACAGTATTTGTCCCACAATTAATCCCAAAACACATCATAAGATGCATCAATAATCCAAAAGGAGCCTTCAAAAATTCAAAGAGAAGACACGTCATTTAGCTTGTAAATGCCAAATATTTTGTGCATTTTTCATGATTTCCACTGGGAGTTTGAAAAAAGCCCTTTTTACCACTTTTTATTAATTCGCTTTCTTGCTTCTTTGTCCAGTACAAATCTTTCAATCAATTTCTAACTAACTTCCCGACTAGCTTGACATTTGAAACTTTTAGAATACCATATATTTCTGAATATAAGCCGATCCATATATAAGCCGAGAGTACATTTTTCACTTGAGAAATTTGCCCAAAATTGCAAACCCGTGTATAAGCTGAATTGAAAAAATACTCTTTTAAAGTTCGAGTTTATCGCCAAAATAGCAAAAATATTGCCAATCTATAAAACTTTCAGGATAATCTGTCCAATGAAATTACGAGAAATGTGTGCTTATCCAACAGAATTCCTTTAGCTATGACGTAAAACGATCGCATTGTGTTTGCCAACGGAAATAGTTTTAACTCTGGCAACCCTATCAGAAGGGAGGCTAGCACAGGCATCAAACAGACGCGCTCGCACACGCAGTGAAGGACAAGTGCCGGCAGCTGAAAACGATAGTCGCCATAATACCGGAAGGCCTAATGTTGATGCTGCAGCCGCTGGATGTTTGCATAAATAAGCCGTTTAAAGACCGATTGAGTCGATTTTTTTTAATGACGTATCTAAATTATTTTGTATATTTCTACTTTTGAGTATTTTTATCAGTGCCTCAAGGCAATCTTCAACAAAAAAAAATACTTCTATAAAAAAAAAACAAAGATTTGCCACTTCTTTTGATAGTGTAAGTCTAGAAACATTTTAAACAGAGATGATTTAATTGTATAAATTAAAAATATCATGGGGAGTTCTGTTTTCTCAAGTTTCTCTTATACAATTTACGAATCAGACAAAGAAGTTACTCCGTTCGTGCAATCTGCGGATGACGTCAGCTATCGACAGGTAAAAAAAAAAAGAAATGTAAACAGACGTGACTACATCGAGCTGCTCTAGAAATAAATTTAAATTGCTAATTTAAGAGTTTTATGTGTGATAATTATTTAAAAATAAGGTTTAATATCACTATTTTACTTTATATATAGTTTTTAAGCTTAAAATATTATATGTATCATATAAATCATTGTTTCTAATGTACATTTTTTGCTAGAATTTTGTGAACTCGTATACCCCTGTACTTAAGTTTCTGAAAAATTTCCAAAAATTATCGGCTTATACATGGAAATATATGGTAGTTCAAAACACGATGACAATGCCTTCTTTTAATACTTTTATTCAAATAATAAATATTTGAAAATTTCTTATATTTTTTATGCATTGGATCATTTTCCTTCAAGTTGATGGGATAATTCATAAAAAAAAAAAAAATTAAGTATTTATTAATACATAGAACTGTCAAGTTTATATGATTCAACAGAAAATTTAAAATCGTGGTATATAAAAAGTTCTTTTTTATCTTGTAATTATTAAAATCTAATGTTAATGGCCTAAGATTTCTTCAACCTGAGGTATAGGAAATAAATCCTTAATAAATCTTTATTCAAAAACCAAAAATCTATGCAAATATGGTCTGAACTGTCATGTTTTTTACAAAACACAATTGGTGAGTCATATTCCGAACAAGAGGGCTTTATAGTACCCTATTTTAACCATTGGTCTATCTGAAACTAGTATGTTGTGGCCACCACAAGACTTTCTTCTATATTTTCCTATACAAATTCCCTCAGTAAAAAAAAAAAAAAAAAAATTACGTTTTTCAGTTTTTTTTTTTCGTTAAAAGTAAAAAAAAAACGATAACTTTGTTTTAAATTATCACATATTTATAGTTCAACCATTCGTTTTCAAGGTATTGACAAAACCTTTCGAAAGTTGCCCATCTTGAAAATTTACCTCCCCCGTAGGGGGGGGGGGAAGTGATGCCCCCACAAGCACAATTTTTTTTCCTAATTAACTACTACTATTATCAATAACTCATATTAATTTTACAATCACAGGTTAAGAATAACTCTCATTATATACATTTATATGAAATTTTGTCCTATACTGCTATGTTAAAAATTTAGAAAAAATATGATCACAGCGCCACCTGTTGAGTGATTGATCCCCAAATCTAATCAGCACCAGTTTATGTCAGGGGCAAACTAAATAACAAGTTTGGTTAAATTCCGTAAAAAAAAGAAAAATATTTTTTTTTCTAAGTTTTTTTTTATTAAAGATAAAAATAATCGATAACTTTGTTTTAAATTATCACAGATTTATAGTTCAACCATTCGTTTTAAAGGTATTGACAAGACCTTTCGAAAGATACCCATGTTGAAAATTTACTCCCCTCAAGGGGGGACTTCACCCCCAGGGGGGATGGGGGTGGCAAGGCTCCTACACATACAAAAAAAATTTCCCAGTTGACTATCTCTATTATAAATAATTCTTGTAAATTTCATAATGATTACTAAAAAATAATTCTCTTTACGCACATTTATACAAAATTTTGTCCTATATCCCCATGTTAAAAATTTAGAAAAAGCGGGATGGCAACGCAACCTGTAAAACGATTTTTACCAAAAGTTGATAGGCACTAATTTATGTCAAGGTGCAACTACATACCAATTTGTATCAAATTCTGTGCAGTAGTTCCTGAGATACAGTTGCCACAAAATTTTGTCACACACACACACAGACAGACAGGCAGACAGACATTTTTTAAAAATGGTCAAATCGTGTTCTACAGCTCTCAAAACGTGTAAATCCATCAAAAACCTGAGGTCGAAAATTTTTACAAATCCAATACTTTCTTCTATTGAATATAGAAGAAAGTAAAAAGGATTCTTCTAGTCATTAACTTCTAGCAAATCATTCTATAATATAGTTTATTACTTTCTTCTATATGTAATATAGAGAAAGTATTGGATTCGTAAAAATTTTCGACCTCGGGTTTTTGATGGATTTACACGTTTTGAGAGCTGTAGAACACGATTTGACCCTTTTTAAAAAATGTCTGTCTGTCAGTCTGTCTGTGTGTGTGTGTGTGTGTGTGTGACAAAATTTTGTGGCAACTGTATCTCAGGAACTACTGCACAGAATTTCATACAAATTAGTATGTAGTTGCACCTTGACATAAATTAGTGCCTATCAACTTTTGGTAAAAATTGTCTTACAGATTGCGTTGCCATCCCGCTTTTTCTAAATTTTTAACATGGTGATATAGGACAAAATTTTGTGTAAATGTGCATAAAGATAATTATTTTTTAGTAATCATTATGAAATTTACAAGAATTATTTATAATAGAGGTAGTCAATTGGGGAAAAAATTTTGTATGCGTAGGAGCCTCGTGAACCCCCCTGGGGGGTAAGTCCCCCCTCGAGGGGAGTAAATTTTCACGATGGGTATCTTTCGAAAGGTCTCGTCAATACCTTTAAAACGAATGGTTGAACTATAAATCTGTGATAATTTAAAACAAAGTTATCAATTTTTTTTACTTTTAACAAAAAGTAACTTAGAAAAAAAATCGCATTTTTTTTTTTTTTTAACGAAATTTAACCAGACTTGGTATTTAGTTGGCCCCTGACATAAACTGGGGCTGATTAGATTTGGGGATCAATCACTCAACAGATGGTGCTGTGATCGTATTTTTTCTAAATTTTTAACATGGCAGTGTAGGGGAGAAGGGGGTACATTGGGACACGGGGAACATTGGGACAAAAGCTTTTATCCCTTATAATTGCAAAATAAAATTTGTAAAAAATCACAATAGATGGCACTTTGTAGTACATCTTCATATTTGTGATTTCAAATCAATCATTCAAGTATGCTGCCTGTGAACAAGGTTAGTTTATTTTATCATATGAAAAGTAATTTTTTTCAAGTAAACTAATGTTGATTTTTTAGGTAATAGGAAATAAATATTTTAATTTTTAAAAGTACTATGTGCTTTTATAAACATTAAGCTTTCATTTCCACTATAGATCATTAGCCCATGTGCTCTAGAAAATTAGACCTAAACATTTGTTTTGAAAATGACCTGATGGGGTACATTGGGACACCAATGCATGGGGCACATTGGGACTGCTAAAAATGGCCCATTCATTTCTAACACCAATATATTTTTATTTATTTACTTATTTTTTGCACATATAAGCTAATTGTATTATTTTTTTTTAGGTATTCTTTAAATAAATAGAAAATGATTAGAAATTATAAGCCAAAAACTGAAAGAACTAAAATTTCAGAAGAAAATATAGAAAAGGCAATAAATGAAATAATCAAAGATAAACTGTCTGTGAGGGAAGTTGCAATTAAATATTATATACCAAAATCTACATTATTTAATAGATTGAAAACATGAGAGAAAATAAGATTGAGTGTGTACTACAAATATAAATTATAAGTTTCAATCCAAATATACATCTCAACAAATATTCACAGCTGAACAAGAACTCTTGTTGAAAGATTATTTAATACCATGTTCTCAACTTAACTATGCCATCAACACGATCCTACATAACATTAAAGTTTTGTGTAGACTTGCAGGGTTTTGATGTGTGTTAAGATGAATATATGCGGTAATGCTTCATAACAATTTCATTTTTTCATAATTACCTACTTTATTATTATTTGTTATTGTATCAAATTCATTGTTTTGAAAGCCTTTCATTTACTTTAGCAAAATATTTTGCAATATTGTAATTAGAAAAATAAAAAGATGGTTGTCCCAAAGTGCCCCATCATTAAATCAGTGTTGTCCCAATCTGCCCCTGCACGGGGAACATTGGGACACTTTTGCATAAGTTATGTTTTAATTATTTCTGTTTGCAAAACACATTAAACAATGCTCATTACACATTTAAAAGGTGACCAATAACACAAGCATTTAAATAAAAATGCACAAAAGCATTAAAACTTTTATAAATTGGAAAATAATATGCTTTTATAAAAAGTGTCCCAATGTCCCCCCTCTTCCCCTATAGGACAAAATTTCGTATAAATGTACATAATGGGAGTTATTCTTAACCTGTGATTGTGAAATTAATATGAATTATTGATAATAGTAGTAGTTAATTCGGAAAAAAATCTCGGTCATCGCTTCCCTCCCCCCAGGGGAAAGTACCCCCCGGGGGGGGGGGTAAATTTTCAAGATGGGTATCTTTCGAAAGGTCTCGTCAATATCTTTAAAACGAATGGTTGAACTATAAATATGTGATAATTTCAAACAAAGTTATCGTTTTTTTTTTTTTTTTTTTTTTTTTTTGCGAAAAAAAACTTTGAAAAAAAAAAGTTTTTTTTTTTTTTTTTTTTTTTTTTTTTTTTAATATTGTTACTGTGTGAATTTGTATAGGAAAATATAGAAGAAAGTCTTGTGGTGGCCACAGCATACTAGTTTTATGTCTGAAGCGATCAATATCTAATTAATATATATATATATATATATAAAGCAAACAACACATTTAATCTTGTAGCAACTTTCTGAAAATAAATATTATACTGCAATGTAAATAAAAAAAAATATTGGTAAGAGTTCTCACCAGAGATACATGTAAAGTGTTTTTATCAGCTTCACTGTAGACTGCAACAGTCTGTATACCAAGCTTTTTAGAAGTTCGAATGATGCGACAGGCTATTTCACCACGATTGGCAATTAAGATTTTCTTCAAGGGTTCATACTTTGCTATAAATTGCAGGAAAGAGTGGTGTAAAAGAGTGCAAAAAAACATACCAAGACACATATAAATAAAAAGTACTTTGGAAGTACATATTTTTAAGAATTAAGAAACATTCTATAGGATTATGCATTACAAGAGAAAGGCATTTAAGAATGAAAACTATCTGAACCAATATAATATAAAGGAAAACTTTGATGTTTCTTTAGTCCTAATATTTTATTGGCACACATTTCTTTCTTTCTATATGCTTAGAGATAGTTTTATTTAGCATTTTGCCTTGATTTTATATGATTGAGGCAATTATTATAACTTTTTCTTTTTTTTTCAAAAATTATTCTTGTTATAATAGACTATGAACAAAAAAGATTATTAAATTCAGTATATATTAACAAAAAACTGCTTAGATCATTGACACATATGACCCCAAAGTGGGAACATGTTGTTAAAATCTTCCTCAAAGGGCAGCAGTGAATAAAGCTGTTATCACACATACTCTCATGCGATCAGCAGTATCAGATACTTTCTCCCGAAACCACCTGAAACAGGTTTTTCGAGAGACAAATGGTTGAAAATGCATCGTGTGATAAGTTTCCCTCTCCTACCTTTGTCAATGACGAACTTATGACTGACTGAATCTCCTACGCTAGATGTTAGCTCGTATTCAACCAATCAGAGTGCAAGAAAATCAGAGTGCATTTAAAATTAAAACATGAAATAGTGAGCGATTAGTAGCCAATCGTTAATGCCTTTTTGAATTCATTTTAGTCTTCAAAATAACCCTACTACCTGATGCTCGATTATTTGGAGAGGTATTAGCGTATAGGTCAGAGGGTAGGATCTTCCATGTGATAGCTGCTTTAGTTGAAAGGCATATCTTGCATATTGATTTAAATATTATCATCTACCATGATGCCACTGCCATGATGCTATTTTATTGTTAAAGTTTTCAGATATTTTTATAATTTTAATTTTATTTATTTATATTTTATGTTCCTTGAGTCCCACAGTTGTTTTTGTTTTTGTATTGACAAACAATTCTGCTTTTCTTTTATTTGTTTATACGGTTTTTTCATTGTTTTAATGAGATGATTGTAAATTATTTTTCAGAGAATTTTCTTCAAGATTTTATTCTACGGAGCAATTTGAGCATCTCCAATATTTTTGGAAATTTTTTCTCCATATTATAATAATATTTATTTTATATTTATATGTTTATTATAAGCTAGATAAAAGTGTAATTTAAATAAGAATTTAAAAAAAAAAAAAAAAAAAAATAGAATTTTAATTTGGGATTTTTCAAGTTGGTTTTATTAAAAAAGACCCACCTGTTTTTTTTTTTTTTTTTTTTTTTTTTTTTCAGGTTATGCAAAATGAAGCACATTCAGTTTTCCCTATAATCACCCATATATACCCAGTGGCAGAAAGTTTTGTAGCTGTTTGCAACAGGCTTTTAAAATTTCATAATCTGTCTGCAAAATTTGAGTGTAATCAGGGGTTAAAATGGCTTACATTCAAAAAGCCTGAAAGCTGATTGGGGGGAAAGGGGGGGGGGGCTTAACATCAGTGGTGATCTTGTGCAACAATGCACGAATACAACTGCTGAACAATATATAGTATAAACAATTGTGTGTATTCATTTAATTCATCTCATTCAATTAAATATTTTATAGCAATGTTTGACACAACACAATATAAATAATTATAAATAATAAAAGTATTAGTTTTAGTTTTGATACAGAAATTTTTTTTAAGTGAATTGTTATTCGAAAGTTGCAGACAAATTTTTTTATCAGTGCAGACAAAAACTGTCCGCAAGCCGTTTTTCTGTGTCCGCGACTATGTCGTCGTGTTTCTGCCACTGGGCATATATATATATATATATATATATATATATATATATATACACAACTAATACTAATTTAAATCTTTATTTAGAATTCAAATTAAATAATTCTACTTTAAATATATAAATGGAAGGTAACATAAGTAATAGGAAAATACTTACTAATAGTTGAATAATAATAGCAGAGACTCCTATAAAACCAAAACAAAATGTATTAAAATAAAATTAAAAAAAAAGAGAGAGATTAAAAGCATATTAAATAAAAATCAGTGCTTATAATTTCAGCACGAGGTTGAAAATCATGAAAGATGAAAGAGTTTGAGCAAAATTGATTTAGTATATAGCATATAAATGAACCTACCTACAACATGCTCTATATGTCTCTGTTTCAAGGAGTGTTGCTTTGACTCACATGCCACAAGAGTGTAGCCAAGGAGGAAGGGGGGGGGGGGGGGGTATGGGGAACCTGGCGTGCTAGGGGCAGCAAGCAGGCATATATACCAGGTGCCAGAAAAGGCTGTTTTGTTCCTTATGTACCATTAAAATGAAAAAAAAAAAAAAAATAATAATAATTACAAAATAAATTAAAAGACCTTACTCAGGCTTCATCATCTTCTGCAAGAAGCTTTTTGTGGGAGGATCCTCCCCCTTTTTCAATTGCAAACTGTTCGTGTGGGCCTTGGCTATTTATAGCTTCACCTTGTTCTTCTAATAGGTAGCGCCACTGCAGATCTATTTTGGTGGACTCGTGGTCATTAATGGCAACATTATCACTAATTATCTCGATACTCTTTCTGTAAAATGCGTAGGTATGGTTATTGTAATTGGCCAATTTTTCAATGTCATTAAATTTAATATCTATTTTATTTTCGTAATAGGTTCGAGCAAGATTTTTGTAACTCCCCGATAAAAATACTGGAAGTTACATAGTGAGTTACAAAAAGAAAAATAAAAACACGCCTCAAAGAACATGAAAATGATATTAAATTTGCCCGATTTACTACCTCTCTTGCTCGAACCTATTACGAAAATAAAATAGATATTAAATTTAATGACGTTGAAAAATTGGCCAATTACAATAACCATACCTACGCGTTCAAGATAATTAGTGATAATGTCGCCATTAATGACCACAAGTCCACCAAAATAGATCCGCAGTGGCGCTACCTATTAGAAGAACAAGGTGAAGCTATAAATAGCCAAGGCCCACACAAACAGTTTGCAATTGAAAAAGGGGGAGGATCCTCCCACGAAAAGCTTGTTTGCAGAAGATGATGATGCCTGAGTAAGGTCTTTTAATTTATTTTGTAATTATGTTGTGCTTCATTTTAAATTTAAATAAGTTAAAACAAAAACATCTGAATTCTTCAGCTGGACAATCCAAACAAGGAATTTAAAAAAAAGAAAGAAAGGAAGGTAATAAATTGACTCCTTTATAAGACAAAGCATGAGGGGTGGAATGTTCACCTAGGCTATTTGTATTTTCTGAAACATTTACTTAAACATATCACACCTCAACAAGAAAAGTAACAATACTCAAAAACGCAGTAATTGAAAAAAATTAATATAACAATAAATCATTGACATAAAATTTACACAACTGCCCCTCACCAGAGATATTTTTAACTCCTCCACAAGCGTATTTCACGCATTAAAATCTAAAAATACTCCTTAAAATTTTAACCATGAGTATTTTCATGCTTTGTATTTTTAGATTAAATTTAGTTTATTTTATTAAATGTGTCTGAAAAAGTTTATATTCTTTCTACAATTCTGTGCACTGCATATTTTTTTTTTTTTTTTTTTAATCAATTAATATCTTCTCTTACAATGGATAAAAAGTTTTTATAATTAAAATTTTTTTAAGTAAAACTGTAAACATTTGCATCAGTAATAGGTTTTCTCAGATTCACATGTGCCTTATCATCTTTCAATGTGGATTGTAATTTATAAACAGAGTCAAATTATGTTCATATTCTGAGTTCTGACATTATATTGCACAAATTATGCTGAAAGGAATATTATTACAATTTAACAGTCCGTATATTATAACTTGAACTCCTAATTGAAACTTATAGTGTGAGGTCATATGCATATATTTTATTTTTTAACTTATTAAGAAAGAAGTAAAATTTAGCATGAATTCACGAAAGATCAACTTTTTTTGTACTCCTAGTATTGCCAAATTCCCTCCTTCTAAAAAGATCAAGGAGTATTTTTACTCTTAGGAAAAAAATCCTAGCAATATCTCTGCCCCTCACTCTCAGGTAGATAATTTTCGAGATAGAGATGTGTCACTTTTTGTGTATGTTGAAACTCTTTTTTCATAGACAGAAACACAAAATTGCCCTTTTCCTTTTACTAGTGTTATATGTTTCTTAGCATAGTAATCACTTCCTGTGTATCATGTTTTCTCACAACTAAAACAGAATTTATTCATAACCAGTGGAACAATACATTGTCTCATTTGATAAAAAACACACTTTAAAAAATAGAAAATTTATTTCTATAAGTACTATTTTAAACCCAGCTGTACATTAAAAATATAAACAGAACATGCAGGATTCTTATAAGTTAATAAAAAGGTGTTACTCGATAAAGAAGTATCAGCAAAATAAAATAGGTACTGAAAAAATTCCCCCTTTCTATAGAACAATTACACACACACACAAAAAAAAAATCCATCGTCAAAATGGCAACAAAAAATTCAAAAGGCGCCAAAGATGTGTCGATGTTTGTAGACAATTGTGAATAATCTACTGCTTTTACTTTTTTCGGTAAAACTTGCAGGATGGTCCACAACCCTATTTGGCGATTTTCTTTTGCCCCCATTTGTATTTTGAACGATAACAATATCATTTTGGATTCTTTGCAACATGATATAGCAACCTGCTTGCTGTTTATTTTTATGACCACGGCAAGTAGCATTCTGTTTATTTTTTATAACTATGGCAAAAAGCATTATTATTATTTATGACGTTAACTTGATCGACATTTAAATATTCAGTATTCTATTCTATTTTTAAACAACCCCCGAAAATTTTCGAGTTATTCTTCATTTTTAACATTCCTCATTGTGTTCTGAAGTTTGAACTCCCTCCGAATTTTTTTCTGGCATTGATCATGGTTAGTTTAAGAGAGCAATCAAGAAATAATTAGTAAAACTATACTACAACGTCAGAAACGCCAAAGAGAAAAAAATTTTGGAAACAGACAGCTGTTTCCCAAAATGTTTCTCTTTGGCGTTTCTGACGTTGTAGTTTTTACTGATTTTAATAATCCACTGCCAAGTCTCCTTTTACTATGAAATATTACTTCGTAATTAGGCGTATACATTTTCGCATTACATTTCTGATCGCCAAATCCAAAAGTCGCCAAGGACGACAGATATCAAAGCTATACCACATAGAATAGTGAAGTGAACTTACGTATTATTTATTAATCTTAACAAACGATGAAGCGAATGCATCGCGAACGCGGATAACACTTTAAAAATTATTTATTAGGTATTTGTACAGTTGAGGGTTTTTCTCAGCAAAAAATTCAGGATATGCTCTGTTTTTCTTTTTAAAATAACAAAATCAGAAAAGAGAAATAATTTCATTCATTTGTTACTTGAACTGATCCACGCCGTGGTTTTGGTCTGTTCGCGTTATTTGTTTACATTTTTAACCCACAGATTCGATTAACTTTTTCCTATGACCATTTTGTCGATTATTTAAAATTGAAAAATTTTTGGGGAAAAAAATTAAATAAACTTCATACATATAAATTTGAAAAATATATACGCACATATATGTATTTTTTAAATTTGAAAATTTTTGTTATTTGTTTTTTCCTGCTTTTCTAATTATATTTTTTCTTTTGGAAATATAACTATATTTCATTTAAACTGATTTATAAAAATACATAGTTAAATATTTTCATAGCTTTAAATGATTCGAAAAATTAATTTCAATGTTTATGGTTTATTTATTTGTTTGTTGGAAATGCAAAATACATATCTGGCATTTGGCAATTTCCACACGATTATCGTATAAGTTTAAAGAATTTTTAGACGGCTGTGTTGATCGTGTGAAAAATATTTTAGGTTTGTTTATTGAACTTTGAGAATTTTAAATTTGTGAAGTATCAAGATTTATATCTTTATGAAGAATTCTTATTGAAAAGTGATTTTGGACTCGCTTTACTACAATGTCTTCCGAAGAACAGGAACAAAATGAGGTATTTTACTATGTTTGGTTTGATGGTCTAAATGTGCAACATTTGATTTTATTTAATGTTTTCTGAAAATAAACTCATTTATTTATGCCTCTATCTCTGAAGTCAATATGCTTTATTGTTTATTGATTTAAATTTGTCGATTACTGTATTGGGTAATGACCTTAAGTGGAAAACTGTATATATTATGTATATTTATTTTATATGACTCATACTTGATACCTTTAACTACTTGACGCTTAAAACATATTTAAGCGTAAAACTGTTAATCATACCCTGGTGGTGTTTACTATGTTGCTAGTCTTGTTTTACATCTCAATTTTTAAGTAATCTGTCATGTCTTCTATAGAAATTTTAACATCACTGTACTATTTGAATTTATTTAGCTAAAGTAATTTTTTGGTGCCAATTGTATGTGAATAATTCCAATAATTTTAAATTTTCCAATACGAATACACAATTTTCGTTTAATTACTACAGAATTTTTTCGCTATTTGATAGAAAATTTGAAGTCAGAGTCTAGGAATTATACTCGCCAAAACTTATGATCGTATTGTGCTTAAATAAATTCATTTATCAATCTTAAATCGTGCCCCCTGGGGGTGATAATTTTTGTTTTAGGTATAGATCTCCGTGGTATAGATGAATGAGCTGAAACTTTGTATGCCTGTATTTGAAGCAATTGAGGAGCAAACATTCAAACTGTGTTTTCTTCTTTGGATAGAATGTTTCAGGGAACACAAAAACTAATAAATTAAAAAATAACTAAATTAAAAACATAATTATTATTGTTCCTTTAGATGCATTAATTGATACTAGGAAAATATGTGGACATGTCTAGGAAGATATGTTGACATACTATTTTTATGTTAAGTTTAAAGAAAAATCACTACTCAGTTTTTTTTCTGTTTTTTTTTTTTTTTTTTTGCGAAAACATGGTTTGAATGTTTGCTCCCTCAATTAGGAATGTGGTAAAATATTTGTAGGTTAGAATTCAAAATGTGATTAGTTCCAATAACTTTAAAATTTCCAGTACAAGTACATATGCAATTTTGATTTCATATTGATAGATTACAGAAATTTTTGCAATGTAATACAAAAGTTTGAAAGTGAATTCATGAATATAAAAAAAAATTTAAGTCTAGAAATTATGGCTCATTGTTGTTCATGAAAATTTGTATGTACCTATACATTTGTAACAACTGAGAATCAATTTGTGGTAAAAATAATATATGTTTATATATATTTGTAGGTTGCAATTCAAAAAATTAAAGTTAATAAAATCTGTGTATATATATAGGTATATATATATCAGTGGCGTATTCTCTGGGTATGCTAGGCATGCGCCGCATGCCCACTGAAAACTGTCTAAACTTTAAACAGAATTTGTTTAAAATAAATTATTTCAACTAATTTTGAAAAATTCTCCCTTCCATTTATACATTATCCGCCATCCTGCCATCCAGTTTCGAAAAATTATAGTGAAAGAAATTTCTTTTGTTACATTATTCCTGGATAAATTAGAGTGCTGTTTTTCTCACTATTGTCGTTACTTCCTCCCGCATTATTTAGGAGACGTCTGGTGACCAGTATCGTCCCCCTTTTCTCCTGCTGACTGGTTATTGCTTAGGTCATGCTACCTTTGTAAAGCATGCCCTGATATAGGGATTTTTTGCTATTTTAGGGAATATTCAAGGTCCCTCTAATTTTCACTCGTATAAAGTAAAGGGAGTTCCGCTGTATAAACGATCCAAGGCAGGCTATCCTCGAACAGCATATTCTGGAGTTCTGGGTATTTTTAAAGCGTTAGGGATTTTGTTTCGGTAGAGATGTTTGCATAGAGAAGAGCCGGTTTCTCCTACTGATTGATAAATTAAAACTTATACTTCATTTTACAATGATGTAATAAAAAAACTTAAAAAAAAAAAAGAAAAAAAAAATATTTAAAAATGATAATTAAATTTCAAAATAAAATTTCGATAAATTGTTTTATGTGCCAGAAAAGTTGTTTAAAAAAAAAAAAAATCTAAATAACTTATTCTAAGCAAAGACTTTTATGCCAGGAATTAAAGTACGACAAATTTTGTTTATTCTATAATATGAATAAAGCAAAATGTTTGGAACAACTAGGAACAACTATAGTATTTCCCCTCAGCTAGATTTGGCGATTTTTCGTTGGCGATTATGGGTAAATTCTACTTTTGAAGTGGTTGCCATGGATTTCTAACGTAAACAAAACCGAAATATGTTTTTCAGAATCGCATCATTAAAATAATTCATTGAACTTATTTCTAATAATAACAAAACAAATATGTATTTAAAATTGACTTACTTTCTTGATGTTTATGAATTTCGTTATGCTTTTACATTCCATACAGTTATTCAGATTAAATGCTATTTTATATTTACCGGTAAAATATGATTATATAAATTAGAATTTCGTTTAACATTTTTAACAAAAGGAAAAAATTATTTTTAATGTACATATATGTACATTTATTTATAAAAAAAAAAAAAAAAAAAAGGAACAGCTTTACTATACGGCATCCATTGCTTATTGCCATTGCCGATGTTTTGATCACGTGGTATGATGGTGTTTTGATTCAGTTTGTGAGTTGGTACTGCGAATTGTTTCACAACGTCGTGAATCGAATCAAAATGTTATGAAACAATACTTTTCATCACTATGAAACATTTTTTTTATGTTTCACTATGTTTTCTGCTGTTTGCTCGCTTCGCGAGCATTAAAACCGAAAAAAACATCACTGGACGCCCCTAATTCGTGGAGCATGAATCATTAAAAGCATGAAAATTCATGGAGCAGCGGTCACTATGTTTTCTGCTGTTTGCTCGCTTCGCGAGCATTAAAACCAAAAAAAACATCACTGGACGCCCCTAATTCGTGGAGCATGAATCAGTAAAAGCATGAAAATTCATGGAGCAGCAGTCACTATGTTTTCTGCTGTTTGCTCGCTTCGCGAGCATTAAAACAAAAAAAAAAACAAAAAAAACATCACTGTATACCCCTAATTAGCGATGCATGAATCAGTAAATGTTACGTTTCGATACAACAGAAAAAAGTATCGATACTCTGATTCGGGTCTCGAATCACCGTCATATCACGCGATCAAAACATCGGCAACGGTAATAAGCAATGGGTGCCGTATAGTAAAGCTTAGCCAAAAAAAAAAAACAATAGAAACAAGTTCCGTACTTATAAGTAAACAATATTAATCACTAATTTTAATTTTCCTGTCCTCCCATGGTAATTAAAAAACATAACGCTAGTTGCTATGGCATAAAAAATAAATAGTATGCAGCCTGCAGACGATGTTGAAATGATGTTATAATATTTCACCTAAATTACTACAAAAATCATTATATAAAACGGTCGTATTTTATTTTTTACTATTGATTAATTTTGTTTATAATTTATTATTAATTTGCATGGTAATAAAAAAATGACCAAACGCTGGTTGCTATGGCTTAAAAAGTAAACTGCATGCAGGTTGCCATATTGTATTGCAAACAATCCAGAACGACATTGTTATCACTCAAACCGGCGCCAACGAAAAATCGCCAAATCTAGCTGAGGGGAAATACTATAGTTGTACCAACAACTATAGTATTTCCCCTCAGCTAGATTTGGCAATTTTTCGTTGGCGATTATGGCTAAATCATAAATCTAAAAATCCATAAATCATATAGCATAAATGATAAATCGTAAGCTAAATTATAAATCATAAAATCATAAATCCAAAATAAATAGCATGCAGGCTGCCATATTATATCTCCAGAACGACATCGTTATCGTTCAAATCGGCGCCAAAGAAAAATCGCCAAATTCAGCTGAGGGGAAGTACTATAGTTGTGCCAAATGTTTTTTTCCTGTGTGCCTGTATGCGCTATGAAGGTCAGGCCATTTTCCCAGATTTACAAAGAATTGCAGATGCATAGCTTTTATCTTGCAGGTGTGCATAGAATTTTTTCCTTCTTTCTTTTTTTTTTTCCTTGTTTATCTTTCGAATCTGAATTTTTTTAATTAATTATTTTATTTGTTTGTTTATTTATTTATTTTGGAATATTCCATTACTTTTTCTGCTTTATTTTCTTAAATTTTTACATAACTTTCATGTTTTTCTTTTCATCCATCAGCATTCCTTAATAAAGATCGCTGTTCTATTTATTTTTCATTCTTTTGCACTAAGTCATGCGATCAAATAGTTTTTGTACAATAAAATTTTAATGCTGCTTCCATTTTTTTTTATTATTAATGGGTTGTTTCTATCATAATCAAATGGTAATATGATAGGGAAACTTGGTAAATTTTTAACTTTACTAAAAATTGTAAATATTAGCTTCTTGTATAAGAACTATCAGAGGTCATATAAGCACCTACATTCAAGCGCTCGCTTAAGGCGCTGCTGCTAGCAGTGGGGTCCCCAATACGACATAGTACGTTTGTGGAAGACACAGCAGAAAGCAGCGAGGACCTGAAGCCAAGTTTTCAGCAATTTCAGTGGATTTTTTCTTTCCGGTTCTCACCCTTTTTCTTTCTTTTTTAGTTTTTGTTTGTAAAGTGATATAAAAAAATTGTGATTAAATTTCTTTGAAAATTCATTTAAATACAACGATCAGTGAATCAACGGCCTTCAATAAGTTAATATGAGAGTCCTTTAGATATGATTTAAATTTAAAGCGACAAAATTTGTTATATAAAATTTTATACACGATTCAGAGAAAATGGAGGCCCACCAGCAGCCGAGCGGTTCTGCGCTCAAAGTTTGTCGATGGGAAGTATGTTGGGTTCTATCTAAGGTCGCGCTCATCGATCTAGCCGTTCGGAGATTTCCGTGGTTTTCTCCAAAACTCACGTAACAGGGGTTAATCCAGGTTTTTGAAAATGGTACCCCATTTGTGAATTTTGTAAATAATTTGTGAAAATTTTTTTTATTAATTTGTGAAAATTAAAAATGCCTAGTGAACAAATTAACCGAAGTGCACAAAGTAATTTATACAGTTTTAAAATACCAATAAAAATATAAAAGTTGTAAAATAGAGTTATATTTATGTTGATTGGGTAAATACCTAAATTGAAGCTGTTTATAATTTTTTTGTAAAATATTTGAGTATGCATATTACGTGACATTTCAAACCAAGACATCACATTTCTAAGACATCACATATAACAGACTCGTTTCAAAAGTCACAAATTTTAAAGATCTCAACTAGCAATGGATAAATGCTTTATTCTCTAATAAGCAAATAATATTCATGATACCAAATGCTATAATATAAAGCTATTATATATACGTTCTCCCTCCTCTCATTTTGTGTCACTTTGACAATTTTTAAACAGTAATGAAGGAAAAGCTAAACGTCCAATTTCAGGGTATTTGGGAAAATCCTGGGTCCTCAGGACCCATGAGTTCCGAAGATCTGAGTCCTCCTTTCAAAAAAATGGGTTGTATATACTATAAAGATGTAAATTAAAATTATCTTATTGTAGTTAAAAGATATTTTTTTATGAATTTTTCATCAGCTCTTTTTGAGATTTCCTTAAAACTATTATGTAGGAGGTTTTTGCTGTTTAAAAACAACTGGAAATATTTAGCCCAGTGTGTTCTGGAACCAGAAAGGAAAAATTAACAAAAGAAAGTACAGTATAATAGCTATACATGTATATATTTACTAAATACATTTTATTTTCAGTGATATAAAATGCCATTTAAAAAAAAAAAAAAAAGTTCTTGAAATTATCAGCATTAGGATAACAAAAAAAAAAAAAGGGAAGGAAGGAAAAGAAAATTTTGAAATAAACTAATGTTTGATTACAAAGATTGTCAATATTTTGAATTTTTAAATAACATTTTTCACCACTTTTCTAAAATAAAACTGAAATTATTTTTATTATTATTATTTAACGATTAAATTAATTAAAAATTATTTAAAAAAATAGTCTGTTATGGCCTTCACAAAACTTTCTTCTGTATCATTCTATATTACAGGGCCACTTACTGTTTAACATGCACAAAAATTCAAACATAGCTTCTAACAGTAAATATTTTTATTTATCTGTGGAATTTGATGCAGATTTAATCAACAGATGCTGAAATGTAGCCACGTGGAAAATAACAAAAGGTGAGTAATAGCAGCGCCACCTGTAGGCCAATATACATCAAATTAAGTCAATAACTGTTTTGGCGCATTTATATGCCATAGAAGTTGAAAATTAGTCTTTCTATTTATGCGCGCAGCAGCGCCACCTGTCGGCCGATATGAACCCAAATTGAATCAGCATAGTATTTCACAGTAGTCCTTTCATATACCAAGTTTTGTGCAATAAATGGTAATAGAATATGAAATATAGTCTTCCCATTCAAGGGAAAAACTGCAGTATAACAGCGCCCCCTATCGGTCGGTATGCACCAAAATTGAATGAGCATAATTTTTCATAATGGCCTTCTCACTTATCAAGTTTTGATCGAGTATATATGATACAACCTTAGATATAGCCTTCCCTTAAATGGAAAAAATCGTATCGTCACCTGTTGAGTGATTTGCACCAAAATTTGATAGACACTAATTTATGTCAAAGTGCAACTACATATAAATTCATATGAAATTGTGTTCTCTAGTTCTTGAAATATAATCGCCACAAATTCTTGTCCCACACAAATAGAATTTTCTAAAAATTATCAAATCTTGTTCAGGACCTATCAAAACGTATAAAACCATCGAAAACCGCAAGTAAAAAAAATATTTATGAAACCAATTTGTTTTTCTATTGAATACAAAATAAAGTAAAAATTGAAGTATGGCGTTTCCGGAAAAAACGGGAAAGTTGGTAGCTATGTTCATGCCTTTCATTTCACTGGAACAACCAGACGTTAACAGCGACCTGCGCGATTAATATGAAAAAATGTATATGTTAATAGTAAACCTATAGTTTGCCGTTTTTTCTTATCGTTATGCTAATTAAATATATTAAAAATTAATCACTCTTAAAATAAAGCTTAAAGAAAAAAAAACGTTAGTTGAAAAAAATTAAACATTTATTAAAAATCCTAATTTCCTTTTAATATATTTTCTACTTACCAGGAAAATAAATATATCGTTCAATGAAATGCTATATTAAAGAGCTTTCAAATTTAAATCATCCATTTGAATTTTTCAAACGCGAAACGTAAACAATAGCTAACCTTCCGGAAGTTCCGACTGAGCCGAGTTTCAAAAATTTGCATAAAACATCTCTAAGAACGATAGCCGAAGTCTACGCACGCGCCGCGACGTACGTCCGGAAGATCACTTCGTTTCTCCCGCGAAACTATAAATAGCGAACGGCGATGGTAGTGGGTGTTCGCGGTTGCCTTTGCGGTTGCTTTTACCTTTGCTCTTGCCCCTGCCATTGTTCATTTTTCGCCGATGCCGGTTTCATAAGATGTCGCCGTAATATGTGGCGTTTATTTTTTATATTCAAATAAAATCTTTTCATTTTTAGTTAGTTATAACTCACGTTAATCCTTTTTGTGAGTTCGAAATTTAAATGAAATTTATAGGTGTTCATATCGCGACAATAACAAGTGGAAACAAGAACGTCACGTCTTCTACATAAGTGTCACCAGCTTCTTTCTAATGGCACGTAGTAGTTTCTTCTGCAACCTATATGGGAAATAAAAAGATGTTAAATATTGTCTTCGTACTCACCTTGTTTGTCATCCAGCATCTGCTTTGGTATGTTTGTTATATATAAAAAGTATTTGTCTACTTCAATTATCTTATTGTTATTCATATAAACTTATTGTTATATTTATATAAACTTTTTGTTGAATTTATTGTTTCAATTAAAACACAAATTAAATTAAAATTTGTTATGGTCATTTATTTAACAATTTCTACATATTTATCTTTCAGCATATTTACTTACTCTAGCTTCCATTTTATCAAATTCATTTAATTAACTTTAAATGTTGTTAAGCTGGTGTTTATGTCTAGAGTAGGCTCCTCTGCTAATTCACTTAGCCTTGGATCTACTTCACACCAGCTAACAAGAGAAATAAAAAGTGGTTATGGGCTTTTCCTTTTTTCAGCATGTAAATATGCTGGCCCTTTCATAAATTAATGTTTTTCTGTTTTGTTTGAAAAATAAATTGAAAGTTAAATTTTTTGCATTTATAGTAAATTTTTGAAACAAGAAATTGTTTGAATTTAGATTAAAAGTTGTTTAATGTTAATAAATGAAAATCTTGAATGTTTTGTTTAATTTAAGTAATGATGACCATTTTGTTGCATATTGTTGAGGGAATATTGTAAAATTTTTTTTCAGTAAAGTAGAAAAAAAAACTTTTTGAAATTTCATATATATATATTTGAATAAATTTTCAAGTCATAAATGAATTTACCGAATGTTTAATTCGGGGGGGCAAAGGTTTTTATAAGAAAAATTGTGATATTTTTAATATATTATATTTTTAAATTGTTTGAACCATAATTATACAATTTTTTTTTACTCAAAAATGGCTGTCAACAATTTACATTCTTTTCCCAAACTGAATGCGATTAATTTCGAGGAATGGAGGAGTGACATTAAATTTGTTCTTCTTGACCGGGGACTCTGGGACATAGTTGTTGGTACGGAAACAGCCCCAGTTTTGGCTGATGACAGAAGCAATGCTTCTGCTGTTAATAAATTTAAGTCTAGAGCTAATGCTGCTTTAGCTGCCTTATACTTAAATATAGAAACTGAGTATAGGAAAATTGTAGAAAACGAGGATGACCCCGTAAAGGCATGGAATTTAATTAACAAAAGTTTTGTTCCAGATACTCGTGCACAGCACATGAGTTTATTTTCTGAGCTGTGTGATTGCAAAATATTGCCTGGTGAGGGTGTAAATGTCTTTGCGTCCCGGGTCATGAGGATATTTAAACAAATAGAAAATTCTAAGGGGGGACTGACAGAAATTTTTGCATCTTATCAATTGTTACGTTATCTCCCATCATATTTCGACGGTATCGTTCAAAACATACTGAGATGGGAAGATGATAAATTTACATTCAATGAAATTGTAACTTGCTTAGTAGCCGAGGAAACTAGGCTAAATTTAAGAAATAAAGATAATGAATTAAGTAAAGCTAAAATTTCTGCTCAGTTTTCTCATCTAAATGATACAGGTAAAAATAAGCTTCTAAAACAAAAATTAATTTGTACATTTTGTCATAAGAATGGCCATGCTAGACAAAATTGTTTTTCTCTCAATAGAAGTAAAAATGTTGACTTTAAACAATCTTTTCAAAACCAAAACTTACCTTCTCAGAATTTCAGTCCTAAGAAATCCTTCCAATCAAGAGGTAGGCAGAGTCGAAAAAAATCTTCATATCAATCTAGATCAAAATCTAAGACCCGTAATAGTAGTAGGGATTCAAATTCATCTTACTACATTACTGAGGCCAGTTTAGCTCAGCAAACAAATGAATCAGATTGGATATTCGATTCAGCCGCGTCTCATCATTTTAGTAAAGACCGTGAACTTTTCACATCATTTAAACCTCAACAAAATGAAGAAATGGCTGTAGCCATGGAAGGCATCACTTTGCCAATCGAAGGAAAAGGAGACATTAAATTGCGTTTTGGCCAAAGAAATTTTACTTTAAAGGGAGTGATGTATTCATCAAAGCTTAGGAGAAACCTTATATCAGGGCCACAACTTGACAAAGAAGGTCTACAGTTTATTGGGGGAAGAGGCGAAGTCAAAATTACGTCTAATGATAATATAATGTTCAGAGCAAAATTAAAATGTGGTGTTTATCGTGTCCAAGCAAAAATCCCAAAATCTATAAAACAACATGTAACTTTCGAAGCCTCCACAACATCTTCAAAAGAACAGGAAGTTCTAAACCTGTGGCATAAGAGATGCGCTCATGTAAATCCTCAAACTTTGACGCATACAAGTAATAAGAGGGGTGCAAAGGGATTACCATTCTTAAAGGGACATACAGAATTTTTTTGTGAAGATTGCAGGTTGAATAAATTTAAACGCACTTCATTTAAATACAGAAACTTTGTTCGATCCAAGAGACCCTTAGAACTGTTATATACAGATGTTTGGGGACCATGTCAAGTAAGAGGCAAACATGGAGAACGATATTTTCTATCAATCATGGACGATTATTCCCGTAAAGTATTCATTTATCCTATAGTCCAAAAATCTGAAGTAGCTGAAACCTTAATTAATCACATCAAAAGGGCAGAAAGATTTATAGGTAAACCTTTAATAGCTATCCGCTCAGATAATGGAACAGAGTTTGTCAACAAAGAATTTTCAACATTTTGTCAGGAAAAAGGCATCAAACATGAACTAACAAACACGTTCACGCCAGAACAAAATGGTGCTATTGAACGTTATAACCAAACTGTTATTAATGGAGCCCGTACATCATTATATGAAAGTGGTTTAGACTTTTGTTTTTGGCCAGAAGCCGTTTCACATTTCAATTATGCCTGGAACAGACTATGCCATAAAGATTTTGAAAAATCACCATTCGAATTGTACGGTGGAAGAAAACCATCAATCAGACATCTTAAACCATTTGGATGTGTAGCTTATGTAGGACTGGCAAAACAAAGAAGACAGAAACTGGATCCAAAAGCTGTGAAAGGTTATCTAGTTGGATATGCACACCATACAAGAGGATACCGTATTTGGATCCCAGAGCAAAATAAAATAGTAGAATCTTTAAAGGTCACATTTAAAGAAGATCGTTTGTTCAAAACAGAAGCAAGTGGAGCAGTGCTGGGCACCATCAACCAGCATTACACAATTCAAGATGTATTTCCAAAGGATAGTGACGATGATTCTGATGAAGAGGCTGTTGACGAAACTCCTGAAATAGAGTCCAGCGTACCGTCTGAATTATCTGACACTGAGGAATCCTCAGATGATGAAAAACCTGTTCAATCATCTCAATTAAAAAACATAAAGTTTGAAAGAAAACAAGTTTTAAGAAGAGATAAATCCAGAACAGACGTATACTACTATCCCGAAAATACAAGAACAAGATTAAGATCCCATAGAGACATTAGAAAATATTGCCAAGAAAACAAAATCAAGTATGACCCCACTAAATTTTCATTCACTCCAATAGAAGAATCTGACTCAGACACAAGTGCCAATTTTTGTCATAATTCCTCTTGACTAGAATTAATTATACCAAGAACTTTCAAGCAAGCCCAAAAATCAGACCAATTTCAAGAATGGCTAGAAGCAATGAAAACCGAAATAAAAACCATCCAAGAACGAAAGGTTTGGCATCTTGTAAAACCTCCTCAAAATAAGCAAATAATTGGATGTCGCTGGGTATATGCTATAAAACGAGATGAAGAAGGTCGAATTGCTAAATTCAAGGCAAGGCTTGTAGCTCAAGGTTACGCTCAAGTAAAAGGCGAGAGTTATGAAGAAACTTTTAGTCCTGTTATAAACTTCGATCTAATTCGTTTTTTCTTTTCACTTTTAGTAGTGCAACACAAGTGGAATCACGTACAATGTGATGTCACTGGCGCATACCTATATGCTCCGCTAGAAGATGAAATATACATGCAGCAACCACCTGGTTTTATTAAACAAGGAGAAGAGAAGTTAGTTTGCAAGCTCGACAAAGCTCTCTATGGCCTTCACCAAAGTGGACGAGCATGGTTTTACGAAATTGACAGAGTTTTATCAAATATCGGTTTTATTAAATTTACTTCTTGCAACTGTGTTTATACATTCAAATTTCAAGTTATCCTATTATTATATGTTGATGACATGGTTTTATTTGGTAAAAGTAAAATGTTTTTAGAGGAAGCCATTAATGTTTTAAAACAAAAGTTCAAATTAAAAATTTTGGGAAGGACAAAGAAACTACTTGGAGTAGAATTTGTTGAAATTGACTCAAAGCTATTCATTCATCAAGAAAGCTATATTCAAGAAATATGCAGTCGTTTTAATAGTTTTAACCCTCCAATTTCATCCTTACCAATCAGCAAAGGCTGTATTTACTCAAAATCAAGCTGTCCTCAAACCGAAGAAGAAACCAAAGAAATGACAAAGTATCCATATCGCAATATTCTAGGGTGTTTATCATATTTATCTAACAGAACAAGACCTGATATAGCATATGCCGTCAATATCTATAGCCAATTCCAATCGAATCCAGGAATTCATCACTGGAATGGGTTGATCAAACTACTGGGATATGTAAAGAAAACAAGCCAATTAAAATTAAAACTTTCATGTGCTGATTCACAGATCGTAGCCTACACAGACGCCGACTTTGCTTCGAATCGTGATGATCGGACATCCATAGGTGGACAAATAGTATTTCTAGATAGTAGCCCCATCAGTTGGAGGACCTTTAAAGAGAAGGCTGTTAGTTTATCCACTATGGAATCTGAGTTCATTGCCGCTACAGAAGCAGCAAAAGAAATTGTCTGGCTAGATCGAATTCTAGAAGAATGCCAAAACATGAAGATTATAAAAAATAAGAAAATCTCAAAATTACTAATTGACAATATGGCTGCTATAAACTTTATTAAATCTCCTATAGAGAATAATAGAAGCAAACACATAGAGGTCAAACTATATTTTATTAGAGATCTTGTTATCAAAAATATTTTTGAATTAGTTTTCATTCGTAGCAAATTAAATTTGGCTGACATATTTACTAAGCCACAAACTAAATTTGAATTACAAAAATTTGTGAAAAATCTTTTCTTCGAAAATGTTTCAAAAGTTAATCTTAAATTATCAATTTCAAGTTTTTCTATGAATTTATAAAATTTTAAAAATGTAAATTTTCTAAAAATTTTTTTTATGAATTCAAATCCTTAATGAATTCAAACTTTTTTTTTTAAGAATTCAAAATTTATGAATTCAAAAATTTAAACTTTTCTATGAATTCAAATGTTTCCTTGAATTCGGAAAAAAAAAAAAAAAAATTCAAATTTTGCAAGTTAAGCAAAATCTTTCCAGGCTTAGGCTGGAAGTTTTTTTAAGAATTTTAATTTCTCATTCTTCTTTTGACAGTAAGTCAATTTTTGTTTATTCAATTGCTCACAGCAATTTTTTGTTAATCTCTCTCTCTCCTCTCCATTCCCGAAATAATCCATTCTGTTCTTTTTGTTAAATATTTGTATGTAATTTATACTTTTATATTGTAAGAAAGAATTGTGTTTATACATATATTTATAATATTGAATGTGATTATACTCATGTTATATTTGTTGTTAAACTTATTATACAAATAATTCATTGTATGAATTTCTTTTCTACAGTTTTTTTTTTAAAAGAGCATGTTAAAATCTTTTCAAAACTGGAGGAGAGGTTTGAGTAAACAGGTATATGTTATTTGTGTTTCAAAAACAAATTGTTTTGTAAATCACCTCTATCCAGATATTGATCTCTGTTGCTGTGCAGCTGAAGATTAAACCTAATTGTTTTTTTAGTTCTGAAGAAACTGTTAAACTGATTAGTCACAGTAGTATGATTATGTAATTTGTGCAAAGTTTTGCTGGATGTTTTTTTATTAACTTTCTTAAGCTTAAAAGTGCAAACGATAAGAGGGGGGGCCTTGTTAATAGTAAACCTATAGTTTGCCGTTTTTTCTTATCGTTATGCTAATTAAATATATTAAAAATTAATCACTCTTAAAATAAAGCTTAAAGAAAAAAAAACGTTAGTTGAAAAAAATTAAACATTTATTAAAAATCCTAATTTCCTTTTAATATATTTTCTACTTACCAGGAAAATAAATATATCGTTCAATGAAATGCTATATTAAAGAGCTTTCAAATTTAAATCATCCATTTGAATTTTTCAAACGCGAAACGTAAACAATAGCTAACCTTCCGGAAGTTCCGACTGAGCCGAGTTTCAAAAATTTGCATAAAACATCTCTAAGAACGATAGCCGAAGTCTACGCACGCGCCGCGACGTACGTCCGGAAGATCACTTCGTTTCTCCCGCGAAACTATAAATAGCGAACGGCGATGGTAGTGGGTGTTCGCGGTTGCCTTTGCGGTTGCTTTTACCTTTGCTCTTGCCCCTGCCATTGTTCATTTTTCGCCGATGCCGGTTTCATAAGATGTCGCCGTAATATGTGGCGTTTATTTTTTATATTCAAATAAAATCTTTTCATTTTTAGTTAGTTATAACTCACGTTAATCCTTTTTGTGAGTTCGAAATTTAAATGAAATTTATAGGTGTTCATATCGCGACAATAACAAGTGGAAACAAGAACGTCACGTCTTCTACATAAGTGTCACCAGCTTCTTTCTAATGGCACGTAGTAGTTTCTTCTGCAACCTATATGGGAAATAAAAAGATGTTAAATATTGTCTTCGTACTCACCTTGTTTGTCATCCAGCATCTGCTTTGGTATGTTTGTTATATATAAAAAGTATTTGTCTACTTCAATTATCTTATTGTTATTCATATAAACTTATTGTTATATTTATATAAACTTTTTGTTGAATTTATTGTTTCAATTAAAACACAAATTAAATTAAAATTTGTTATGGTCATTTATTTAACAATTTCTACATATTTATCTTTCAGCATATTTACTTACTCTAGCTTCCATTTTATCAAATTCATTTAATTAACTTTAAATGTTGTTAAGCTGGTGTTTATGTCTAGAGTAGGCTCCTCTGCTAATTCACTTAGCCTTGGATCTACTTCACACCAGCTAACAGTATATTATTTTCGTCCTTTTGTAAAAACTTATTAGATTATAATTACCGAAATAATTATTGAAGTAATAATTTATCATGGTCCTCTTAAATCCGGAATTGCAAGGATTGCGGCAATTTTGAATTTTACAGATTTGTGAAAACTGATTTTTGATAATAAAAAAAACATGCCACATGCTATTTTTACTCCTTAAAAGCAAATTATACTTAATTTGGCGAATTAAATAATAAAATAGGAGACATGCACTCCGGAATTTTATAAAAACCCGTATTTTTCAGTTTCTTGGGGGGTGGGGGGAATTATTAAAAGTATAAAGATAGATATTCTATGATTTTGTATAATGTCAATAAATTTTAATATTATCCCTTTTATAGTTAGTTCTTAGCTCTCAAAAGAAATAAAGATGTACAGATGAGAGTTATGCTAGTCTGCATGCGGCCTGCTTCAAGGTCAAAGAGCAACGTGTTATGTAGAAGTAGGTCAGCGATTCTGTTAGGATCTTGAAGGAGTGTGTTTATTATCATTTAGCCAAGTCCAGAGATAACGGAATATTGAGCGTTATTTATTTTATTCAGTGATTTTATTATTAAATATAATAGATACTTTTACTGTGATTAAATATTGGACAAATGAGCACGCGTTTCCGGAAGTCACCGTGGAATGTCCATGTCCAACTGTCTTGCAGAAATCATTTATAATCTAAGTAATTGTTATCGCAAAATCGAAACAACATCAAAAAAAAAAATCAAAAGCTATTTTTAAACGCATGTGAACGATTTTACAGAACGCTCATCCCACACACACACAAAAAAAATCTTAAATAGTAAAATCTTACTGAAATTCTTTATGGAGTTAGACCCTTTATAAAAATTCTTGAATTGCATATACAGACTACTGTAATCACATTTGCTCAACCATTTTATTTCTTCCAATGAACTTAGAACGCAGCAGAAAAGACAGAGGCTAAGCTTTGAAACAGAGCTTCTGTTGGCGATTCATTACGTGAGGATGCGATTCGGAGTATCGGCACTTTTTACTATAACCTTTTTGAATCGGAACTTTCTTTTCTCGTCTAGAAACAGTTTCTTTTTTTTTTTTTTTTTTTTTTTTTTTTTTTGGGGGGGGGGGGGGGGCACTAGTTGCCTGTGTATGTTTATCATATTGCAGAGAAATACTTTTTTATTTTTTGAAAGAATGTGGTTTTTCGACCATTTTCCAAATTTCGGCTGAGCGCTGAGCTTCGATACAGGGCACGCATTGGCGATTCGTTTTGTAGTGATGTGATTCAATGATGAGATTCGGTTATGCGGCACTTTTTACCCTAATCTTTTTGTATATGAATCGGAACTACGCTTTTGCGTCTCGGAACTGTTTTTGTTTTCGAGCCGACCGATCGTGTTCGAGTGTGTTTTTCGTACAGGATTGATTCTTTTTCTTTACAGCAAGCAGAAAAGGGTTACAAAGGATTTTTGTTGTTTCTTCTTCAGAGCGAGATGTTCCAAAAATATAAAGAAAATGTAAGTTTCAAGTGAGATTTTTTTTTTTTTTTTATCACTAAGAATGGACTTTTTGAAAGTGCCGTTTTGCCGAAAATTTATTTTGTGAAGGTACCGCATCGCTGAAAATTCATTTTGTGAAGGTACCGCATCGGCGAAAATTGACTTTGTGAAGGTACCGCATGGCCGAAAATTGAATTTGTGAAAGTGCCGCAAAGCGGCACTAAATTCGTTCTGGATTAACCCCTGCGTAAATACGGGCTAGGACCCCTTAGAAAGACGTCATTCCATCTATAGTCCTAGGGCCAATGTGTAGTCAATCGAACTTGAATCCTACAATCAACCAACCAAGAAACTGGAAAAATCTGCGCTTAAATTTGATGAAATGATATCGCCTGGATGAGTAGTGTTTTTTTTATAGGTGGCTTCAGAGCATGCCCAGATTCAAATGTCACGCTACGCCACTGATATATATATATATTTGTACAGTGATATATAATATATATATTTGTAGGTTGCAATTAAAAAATTAAAGTTAATAATTAAATCTGTATATATATATATATATAAATTTCGTGTCACAATGTTTGTCCGCAATAAACTCCTAAACTAAGGAACTGATTTTAATGAAATTTGGCACACTGTGGGCAGTTTGGTCCAACTTGAGAGATAGGATAGTTTTTATCTCAATTTATTGTCACAATTTTTTTATTGCAATTATTTGTTAATTATAGCCCTTTGTTACAGCTGCTCCAAAGTATCTCTGAGTTCCATAAGTTTAATTGTTGTCAAAAAAAAAAAAAAAAATAATAAGAGTTCATTTTCTTTCGACATAAAAATAAATACATTTAATCAAACGTAAACCAACGTTAAAGAATTATAAAAAGTTAAATTATGTATCTCATGAAAATTGACGTCATAATCAATTTAAAAATTATACACATTGATGAAGTGCTAATGTAGTTCTGTCATAGATATAGTAATATATATAGATCTATCATTCCCATGTTATCGTACAAAGATTTTTGATGCCGGAATCAGCCATTGGAATGAGCTTTGGAATTAAAGGTGGAAATTAAGAAATTTGGTTGGTGGCCACTGGCCACTAGCCTTCATTTTTTTAATGGCCACTTTTAAAAAGTTAGTGGCCACTGACCACCCGCTGATAAATGTAAAAGTAAAATAAAATTTTCTTTTCTTTAATTTTTTCAATGTTCAGTCTCGACAAATCATTAAGAAAATAATTAAGGTAGTCAACTTTTTGAAACTCATTCACAATAATACATTTCTGATAAATTTTAATAAATGAAATAGGAATAGATTTACATAATTTATACTATGAATGTAAGAAAATACTATTCAATACAAAATTCATATGTTTAAAATGCTCTTTTGGTTATATTATTTTATAACAGAAAAATTCTGATTATATTGCCCCTTCACTATCCTGAATGGTGTCGATTTTCTACTTTTTCAAAGAAAAAAAAAAAAAAAACATCTTTGATTCATGAAAATATATTAGTATATGTAAATAAAAAAAAAATATTTTTTTAATAATACTTTTTTATTTTGCAAGTTTCTTTTTCCTTTTTTTTTTTTTCATGTTACAAATGAATTATAAATTAACTTTTCTTTAATAATAATGAATTTTTAATAATTTGCAATTATAATCCCCCTCTCTAACTGAATTTAGAGAGTGTGGCTGTACAGACATTTTTTAAAAACTATCAATTCGTGTTCAGGACACCCCCAAAACGTGTAGATCCGTCAAAAAACGGAGGTCGAAAATTTTCGCGAATACAATACTTTCTCTATATTACATATAGAATAAAGTAAAAAATAGTTCATATGCAATAACAAATATTAAATAATATGTAGTAATTAAATAAAATATTCAATAAATTATGCATTCTTCTGATTAAGAACTAAAAATATACATACATATATACATTTTTTTTTTTTTTTTTTTTTTAAATAGTAACAGAAAACGCACTTACCTTTTTCCGAAAAAAGATGTTATTTTTAGAGAATTATCTGTAGCTCCACGTTTACTACCACTACGATTGCTTTGTGATTCAGGATTTTCTTTAAATCTCTTCATATTAAAGCAATAAATCCAAAATTTATATTACTATATAAAGCTTGTTTTAAAGATTGAAATTTCGAGAAACCACGCGTATGACTGAATGTGATACGGCCGTTGGGAATGGATAGAAATGCCAAGTTTGAAAAGAAAGTGGTATAAAATAACAAAGAAAATGCGTCAAATGACGTTTTAAATTTTTCTGCGAACGTAATACAATTGGAGTTTCAGCCGATTGATTATCTCACGAGCTTCCTTTTCGTCTCTGCCTCCCGAAAGTCGGCCGAAACTCTCATTTTGACATTTTTTTAAAATCAAAATCTAATACTTTTATAGAAAAATGGAAAAAAGTCATACTTTTTTTAGTATATGAATAAGACTACCTGCCAATTTCCAGTGTTTACTGTTAAAATTGACTTCCGAAAATGTCTAAGTGACGATGTTAGATTTGAGAAAGCCTGAATTCGAGGCGGACGGCGCGTTTACTGCGAAAATGCCGCCGCGCGATCCAAGTTTGCATTGGAATGGGGTATTTCTATAAAGAATGGGTAGAAGAATTTTAAGTGTTTACTATTAAAATTGACTTCCGAAATATGTTTGCAAGTGGCGAGGTTAGATTTTAGAACAGCCTGAATTCTTTGCGCGGCGCGTTTACCGCGAAAAAGCCACCGCGCGATCCAAGTTTGCCGTGGAATGGGGTATATTTTATAAAGAATGGGTAGAAGAGAAGTGGCCACTGCAGTGGCGACCAAAGGCAATTTCTTTAGTCGCCACTTTTGAAAATCTAGTCGCCATGTGGCGAGTGGCGACCGCTAATTTCCAGCTTTATTTGGAATCAGCCATTAAGTGGTATTGAAAAAAAAAAAAAATATCAGTTTGAAACTGTATCTGGAGTTTTTCATTCACCTTTAGTAAATAAATTATTCATAAATTTTATTTGCTAAAATATTCGTATGTATTCCCGTGTGTATTCACTCGGGGAAAGACTGCCATATTTTGGTACAAACTTAAAGTCTGGTAAAGTCTTTTCCCAAGTGAAAGGGATTAACTTTTTTCTCCTCAATGATCACTCTACTATATCTATGAGTTCTATATGCAAGCGAAGTGTGGCTCACTGACCATCTGTGCAGCCAAGAAAAAGATATCCTATGTTAATCGCCCATTGGATTTTTTGTAAAAAATTATTAAAAATCGAGGAAATTTATTTTCCGATTTTAATCCTTAGATTTGTGTATAGATGTGTATTAGTTATCGCGTGCGTTAGATGGAGTTATTTTGCTGTCAAATTAACAAAATTTTAATATTAAATTTCAAAACTCTGTCGTCCTTGGCGTTTTTTTTTTTATTTTATTTGGTGATCAAAAGCGTAACACGAAAAAAAAAACATGCAAGATGTATATATGTATTGTATGAAATATAATATGTATTATTCATTGTACGTATGTATGACATGTAGAGGTCAGGTCAAGACTCACAGTCGCCAATCGCCACATGGCGACTTAATTTGAAAGAGTGGCGATCCAAAAAATTGGTATGATCGCCATTTTTTAAGCGAATTCGAAAAAATATTTCTTCCATTAAAAAAAAAAATTTCGGATATCGTTCATTAAAAAAAAAAAATAAAAAAAAAATAAATTCCCATTAACGATCGGCAATTGTTAATGGGATTTCGATAATGATCGTGCCTTCCGATTTCCAGTCTTTCTCCATCCACAACATAAATGTCAATATTCATTTAAAACTTACTTTATGAGATTCTAGAACCTAGAAAAAAAAATAGAATTGTTAAATATTTCTTGTTCATGTAATTATTTTTTGCTTCTCTCCCCCTGTTCTTATTTCCAACTAGAAATCGCCAATCTGCAATGTTCTGCAATTGTTTCTCAGTCTTTCTTCATCCATATTATAAATGGCAATATCCATTTTAAATATGCTTTATTCGATTCTAGAAGTAAAATTGAGAATTTAATATTTCTTATTCGTGTAATTATTTTTTTAATCCCCCCTTTCCCCATTTCTAGATAGTGATAAATGATCAATTCTAGAAACAATAAAGCGATAGAAGTGCTTAATATTTTTCACATACGTAATTATTTTTAGACTTAACTTGATTAATGTATTTATTTTTTCTCAATTAAATTATATATTTATATTTCATATGTATACCAAATGTGTAAACAGGGGGGTGGGGGGTGAAAAATAGATTTTTAGGTACGAATTTTTTTCTAAATTAGTTTAAGAAAATTAATGCTCAGTTGATTTCATACATGTTTAAAACCAATAATTAAATACTATATATATATTTATGTTTTAAATTTTTGTTTTTCTCATAGTATAAAATTTTTTATAAGGTTTTATGTGGATATAAAAGTAACTGCAGTTATATTAAAGAATTTTTTTGTGTTAATGAAATAATCCTGAAAATATTTAAAGTAGTTAAAAGCTATATATAACTGTTTTGGTAGCAAATTTATTGACAGTGATGCTAATAATGTCCAACCAATCATGTTTACAGAAAATTTTCAGCAACTTTCTAATTTTAGCAGTCACATGCTAGTTAATAAAAATGAACCTCTGATAATTGGCTAGTACAGATTCTTTGCCTCCCCACTCCCTCCTCAGACTCAAAATAATTTCATTTTCCTCTAATTCTGATCATAATTATTTTCCATTAAGGCAGATGGAAGCGCCAGACTAGACAAAATTTATTAAATGAATCAAATTTATGTGTATTTCTTTTGCAATGGGACATAAAATAAATATTCTTGTAAAACACAAATTGTGTATGAGAAATCACATTGTCAGATAATAACATCATTATAGCCTGCTGTTTTCCCATAGCAAAATGCATGTATTAATATTTATCTATGAAAGTCCATATATTTTCCCTCATTACTAAAACTTTGAATTTTAAAGTCTTCTTTCTAAGTACTATAGTTATTAATAGCATTTAAAAAAAGCTGGATTACATGCTATTATAACTACATGCTTATAGAACTCATTCTTAAAATGCTAACAAGAATAAAATCATAAGCATTCAGTGGAAGTTCAAACGAGGTCATACCTTCCCTCAAAAACCAAATCACTTTTCAATGATTCAATTACTCAATCTATTTTGTCTTCTTCCTACCTCATTTCATTTCAGATATTGAAAAATTTAAACTAGAGAAGTGTGTAAGTTTATTTTATTTATTATTATTTTTTTTTTTTTTTATTGACAGAAATACACACATATATTATATATACTTGTTTATTGTATTATTAAATGACTAATAAGTAATAATACAATAGTCATTTAATAATAGTGACTATTGTATTATTATTAAAATACAATAAAGAGCACTATTTCTTAATTTAATTTTCCGACCATATCATTTGTTTTTATGCTTTTATGCACACACACACATATATATATTATGTGTATGAAACTGATGTACAATGACGACGACTCATGAGTGGCCACTGAGTTCATCATGTCCAGTGGCCACTTTTAAAAATTTTAAGTCTTGACCTCTAATGACATGTACTATGTATTGTACGAAATATTGTTTCATATTATTCATTACTCTTTTAATATAAGTTGTTAAAATAACCATGATTTTTGAAAGGAATTAAATATTTTTGCCAGATAATTTGGCGATATTCTTTTTTTGCCAAGGATAACAGAAATGAAATCTATTCTGCTGCAACATATTATTAACTTAGATATTTTATTTAGACATTTGAAAACAAATTTGACTTCAAACTATGGTAGCATATTTATAATTTTCCTTTTTTTTTTTAGCATTTTAATCCAAAATAGCTTTAGACATTATATTTCACTCATCCATAAAAATTGATTTTTAAAATCGTCTGCTTCTTTTATACTTTTATTTTAATATAATTTAATTTATATATTAGTCATTTTAGCATTATTACTTCTCCATTGTCCCTACAATAAAATTAATTTGTGCTTAATATCAACTCTACGAAAATTTTTATCAATCGCTTCCAAATTTTGACCTAAGGTTCAAATCTCAATCCTGAGGGTTTTTACATCGGCTACAACGTTTTCGTCTTTATTTGTAAATAATAATTTGGCTGTATTAAATAATTTACTGCAATATAACTTAGTCACAGCAACGCATGGCCGGGTCTGCTAGTTATATATAAAAAGACGAATTAAACTTTTAAAAACATTTGAAAATACCTCAGAGTCCTTTAATTGAGCAGCATTACTATATATTTTGACTTGCTTATCGCAGTTGTCATTAGGCTGGAAAGCTGCTGCTGTACTGACCATCTTGTCACTGGCTTCTTCATCTTCCTCTTCAATGCTGACGTCATATTTCGGTTGTTCCTTATTAATTACCTGTTGACATTCCTTTGGTATTGCACTGGGCTCTCTCGTTAATAGCAGTGTTAGATGTCAAAATTTCAAGTGCTTCATGCTTTAAGGCATAATTATGGGAATTATAATGGGCAATTTTAGTGGTGGTTATGGTATTAATAAAGCTGACATAGAAAATAATAACCACTTCTTAATAAAGCTGACATAGAATATATATATATATATATATATATTCTTTCATTTGAAGGTTGAAATTTGCTGTCTAGTACAATTTCAAAATGTAACAACCACATACATAATATCTATTAAAATATGACTAGACAGTATCTCATAAGAAACTTTTGCAAAGAATTATTATTATTGAGGCAATTTTTAAGCCGAACATAGCCAAATATTTTTTTCAGGATCAAATAATAGTTTTAAAAATTAAAAATTTGCATAAAAATAACTTTTTAAAAAGAAAATAATACATTTTAGTTATGAAATTTACAAGAATTGTGCATATAGTGCATACTATACTATGTTTTTAGACAGCATTATGCAAGATCATTATTCGGCGGCCGAATATTCAGTTACCGATTAATTGGTATTCAGTTATTCGGCCAAACCATTGTTCGTTGCATTTCTAGTAATTATGGTGTTTGTAAATGTACGACCTTTTATATAAACACATAAAATTACAGAAAAGAACCAGGAAAATGTTGTAAATCTGCGAAAGTTCTTGTTTAATTTGTAAAATGAACGAAAAACCCAACATAGAATTACTGATTTTTAAAAATAAATTTTACTTAATGTTCTACAACATTGATTTATTACTTTGACAGTTTGAAAAGTATTGGGTGAGTGCGAAAGTTCTACCTGTTTTTGACTATGCAAATTCGCAATGGAATTGACGTCACACATGTCATTGTAATGACGCAAATCGCTGGCCAATCTCTTGAGGGTATATTTTTAAAAGCACAAAAACAAAAAGCTGTCCAAACTATCAATATTAATTGGTTTTGCATATAAACTGTTATTCTTTGATTATTGGAATTCAAATATAATTTTAAAATGCAAAATATCATTCCCTCACTGCATCCCCATTCCCCACATGTAAGTAAATAAAATGGTCTGTATGGTATTAAAGCATGTATGTTCCTAGTGGCAGAAACATGGTGACATAGTCGTGGACACATAAAAACGGCTTGCGAACAATTTTTGTCTGCACTGATAAAAAAAATTTGTCCACAACTTTTGGATAACAATTTACTTATAAAAAATTTCTGTATTAAAACTAATACTTTTATTATTTATAATTATTTATATTGTTTTGTATCAAACATTGCTATAAAATATTTAATTGAATGAGATGAATTGAATGAATACACAATTGTTTATACTATATTGTTCTGTAGTAAAATTGTATTCGTGTATTGTTGTACGAGATCACCACTGATGTTAAGCCCCCCCCCCCCCCATCAGCTTTTTGAGTGCAAGCCATTTTCATCCCTGATTACACACAAAAGTTGCAGACAGGCTATGAAATTTTAAAAGCCTGTCGCAGACAGTTATAAAACTTTCTGCTACTGGGTATATATTTTGATTATTTGAATTGAAAATTTATTAAACATACTTTAATACTTATCCATTACACTATATTTATATAGTATGCAATGAAAGAAATTAGAACACTTTTTATTGTTGCCCCTGGTAACCATGGTTAAAAGCGTCATGTCAAAAACCTATATTTATAATTTAATTGTCATATAAAAACTTAATTTAATAAAATATAGTTTATAAAGGTTTTTTGAAGAGTAATTAAATAGATTGATGTTCTTTGAAAAACGCATTGTTACAACATTTTGATTAATATAAAAAACGAAATTTTAGGCTTTTAAAATTTTATTATGAATTATTTCTATGTTCATTTAAAATATACTGTGATACTATTATTACGAAATTTATTTATAACTATGCTTAATATAGTATATGTTAAACTTAGTTATGTGATACTTTAAAAATATAGTTGTTTTCAATAAGATGTTATTTAATTTTTAAAAGGTAGACATATTAATGTTTTTGGAGAAACATTATTATAACACTATCACATAATTTCATTACAGGACGATAATTACATCATAAATTAAATTATTTTACCTTAAATAATGTCCTTATTCGTTTTCACAATACGTATTTTGGGTGCTAGCGCACCTGTCTTCAGGTGAGATGTGACACTCTTCAATTGCTTTGTTGTCCGCTGGGAACTTCAGATTCGTCGCTTCACTTCGCTTTGTATTTTTGCAAAAACGAATCTGAAGTTCCCAGCGGACAACAAAGCAATTGAAGAGTGTCACATCTCACCTGAAGACAGGTGCGCTAGCACCTGAAATACGTATTGTGAAAACGAATAAGGACATTATTTAAGGTAAAATAATTTAATTTATGATATTATTATAACATTTTGATTTATATAAAAACAAAACTTTAGGCTTCTAAAAATTTATGATTTATAAATCATTGATAGATCATTTTGATTGACAAATTATTTTATTTGAAATACAACATTGTATATTTCAATATTTTTAGTACTGTGCTTTTAGTATTATGTATTTAAGCAGTAAAATAAAAATTCATAGTCTAACATTTTGTATTTAAATATTTTATAGAAAAATATAACTTTTTTTTTTTTTTTTTTTTTTTTTTTGACTGCTGATATTGCAAGTTTTTAAGAAAAAGCAATAATTCTGAATGTTAAACAAGCTTGAATTGCGTCTGAAAATCTTACAATTACTGTGTGACAAGAGAAATATGAATGCTTTCTGGACATGTATAAATTGTAATAAATTTAATATTTACCCGTATAGATTTTAAAATAATTTATTAGTCTAAGCTATAGGCAGTGGCATGTGTACCTAGCCAAAGTACTACCCGGGGCAGATGTTTATTTTGCCTCTCCTTAAAAAGTGTAAAAGTACTTAAAAATGCCAAAAACTGGATAATTCAAGTATATATGTAGGTATTTATAATACTAAAAATATATATCTTTGCATTTGTGCATCTGCCTGTGCAACTATGTTTGAGACAGTGTTGAAGTTGAATTTTCACGTATACTTTTAATGGAAATTACCAAAATACCACCTGAGGTGAACTGTCCCCTCTGCCCCTCCCTTGGTACGCCACTGGCTATAGGGCCCACCAGCAGCCAAGCAGTTCTACGCTCAAAGCTGGTAGATGTAAGGTGCCGGGTTCGATTCCAGGGCGCACTCGTTGGCCTAGACGTTCAGAGTTTTTTATGGTTTTCTCCGAAACTTGTATAAATACGGGCTAGGACCCTTTAGAAAGACCCCAAGGAGGGCACTCTCCCTTAGGCCTAAGACACTAGAGTAGTCAGTCAGCCTTACTCCCAAACGCCTATAGTCCAAGCTATAAACAGGTACAAATATTTATACAATCAATAATAATAATAAATAGATAAACATTTATTAATAAATAATAAGTATAATAAATATAGATTATAAATATAATTATTTTCAAATCCATATTAATTTACTACCCACATATATTATGTTTTACTTCAAGGGGGGAAAAATCCAGTATTCCTGTGTTTTTATGGCTTATGTGAAAATTCATAAGTAATTTTAGAATTTCATAAATATAATTATATATAAACATAAACATACAAAGTATATCTATGCATACTTTGTATACATTTCTTAAGTTATAAACCAGTATATTTACCTAAATTTTTATAAATTATCTACAAATTGTTTTAAGATTTTTGTTAATTTATAAACAGCATAATATTTAGATATTCACTTATATATGGCAAATATTACTAAATCCTATTTCTAACCAGATTCTAGCTCATTTATAGATTTTGAATTTTGACAGTACAGGTTTTTGATGGTAGAGGTTTGTGATGGGTTTTTGACAGTTAAAACCAAGTTTAAACCCTTGTCATGTCAAAACCCAACCCTGCAGCAAAGTAAAGAAGCACTTTTTACAATGAATAGCATATGCATATGGCTCTCACACATCAGATTGAAATACAGTATTTTTATTATGTCATTCCCTCATTCATTATAAAGTTAACTAAAATAAATCAAATTTGCTTTTTATGTTATATATTAATAAAAATATGTTTTAATAAATATTTAGTGTTTGAAAATATAACTAAACCTAATCATATTTTTATAAAGTAGTTCATCATCATCATCAACTTCAGGGATTAGGCATAGTGCCTGTTCCTGCTTCATTGTTCAGTCCACCGCTTTCTCGGTTGTCCTCGATCTCTCCTGCCCTTTGGGGAGTAATCGAGGGCAGCTCTGGGGAACAGTGTTTTCGGCATACGCTGTGCATGGTCTTTCCATTTAGTATGATATTCTTGTATTCTATCACATAAGTTGAAGATCTTTAACTCCTTCCTGATGTCTTCATTCTGAATCTTGTCGGAAATTGTGCAACCTTTTATAGGTCTATAAAGTAGTTTCTAGAAGAAATTTGTCATTCCCTCACAATCATTCCCTTATTTTTCTAATTTATAAAAATAATTACTATTTCAAAAATTATCAAATACAGTTTGGTTTATATTATTTTTTATTAACTGTAACATATGTATGCTTGCACAAAAAAAAAAAAAAAAAAAAAAAAAAAAAATTAAAGCAATTTTATTTTGGCTAACTTTTTTTTTTTTTTTAAAAAGCCCACTTTTGAGTGAATGACCCATATATATATATATATCCAGTGGCAGAAACACGGCGATATAGTTGCAGACACAGAAAAATGGCTTGCGGACAGTTTTTGTCTGCACTGATAAAAAAAATTTGTCTGCAACTTTCGGATAACAATTCACTTATAAAAATGTCTGTATCAAAACTAAAACTAATACTTTTATTTATTATTTATAATTATTTATATTGTGTTGTGTCAAACATTGCTATAAAATATTTAATTGAATGAGATGAATTGAATGAATACAATTGTTTATACTATATTGTTCTGTAGTAAAATTGTATTCGTGTATTGTTGCACGAGATCACCGATGTTAAGCCATTTTCATCACTGATTACGTGCAAATTTTGCAGACAGATTATGAAATTTTAAAGACCTGTTACAGACAGCTACAAAACTTTCTGCCACTGGGTATATATATATTTTTTAATTGAATGTAGGCACTATAATTGAATGACATTTGAGGAGAGCGGTAACCTCCCTCGCACAGAGTTATATACCAAATAAAACTGTTCTTAAACCTATTTTAAATTATTTTTAAAGTAGATTGATCTTTATTATCTTACCTCTTTATCATTTTTACAACTTAATCTACGAGCTATTTTTATAGCAATGTTTATGTAATGCATGCTTTTCTGATGTAGACTTGAATCTATTTATTGAATGATCTTGTTCAATTATGTTTTCCAGCCAACCACCACAGAAGAAGTATCCCCTGAAATGATGATTAAACATCCTCTCCAAAATATGTGGAGCTTATGGTTTTACAAAAATGATAGGTCAAAATCATGGGAAGAAAATTTAATGGAGATAACCACATTTGACACAGTTGAAGACTTTTGGGCGTGAGTGCATTTCTTATTATTATTTTTTTTTTTCCCTTCTAGTTTATGGAGAGGGTCTTGCTTATGTGATTGTCCTTGATTAAGAAATATATAATTTATTTCTCAAGCACAATATACAGGGTGATTATAAAAAAACTATGTTCTGAACATTACAGTTGTTCTAATTCAAAATTACTTTTTTTTTTTTTTTTAATATTTATTTCTTTGTCATTTTCTAATGCTACTCAATGCTCAATGTTAATTTTGTTTTTCTTTTCTTTCCCATTTCTAGGCTTTATAATCACATAGAAGTAGTTAGTAAAATACCCATAGGATGTGATTATGCTCTATTTAAGGTGAGTTTCGTTTACATGCTTCAGGTGCCGAAGTTTTATTCATTTTGAACATTGATTCAAGTTTAAAAATAACTTTTAGCACTTGTGTATTTCTTGCTGTGGCTTTTAATACAAAGAAAAAGAAATAAAACATTATTTAAAAAAGAAAATGAGACATAAATAGGTAGATGTGTGTGGCTACAGTTGTGTTTAATAGAAAAAAATTTATAAAGCTAATACAAAGTTAATGTGTCAATAGCATTGAATTTTATAGAGAGTCTGTATTTGTATTGATTGTGTATTTTTAAGCATGTATGTTTCTTATTGTTACAGCACGGTATTAAACCTATGTGGGAAGACAGTAGAAATAAACAAGGAGGCCGATGGTTAATAAATGTAAATAAATCACAGAGAATGACAGACTTAAATAATTATTGGCTTGAAATTGTAAGTATGAATTATATATATATATATATATATATATATATATATATATATATATATATATATATATTTTTTTTTAAGAAATCTTTATTAAATTTAAAATGTGACTAATATCTATCATTTAATGAGTAATGCTGTAACAAGTTTAATAACGTTTTTATGTTATGTGTTGTTATTGAAATAAAATGAGAAATTTTGGAATCTCATTTAAACGATAAAATATTTGGTATATGTGAATAATTCTAGTGTTGAAATATAGTGAAAGTGGAATTTTCTAGACTTTAATGCTTGAAAAAATGAATGATTTTTTTTTTCTTTTTTAAGAGATGAGGCGACATTTTGTATCGTTATGCATATCAGCTTTCATAATTGCCATATTTATGTCCCACATAACTAATGAATCCACTCATTTATTTTTTCCATAGAAAATGCCAAAAGAAATTACATTTGTTAAGGTATATGAAATGTCACGTGCATTAAAATCACTATATAGAAATATATGTAAATTGAAAGCAATATAAATAGGAATGAAAATGAATAATTCTGTTTTATTTGTATTGTAAACTTCAAGTGTAAAATTTTTCTAATATATTATGAATAATAATTTATTCTCTCATCAAAAAATAGTTACAGCAACTAATAAAGAAAGAACTTGAAAATATGAAAAGTTATTTGCTACAATGAATTATTTTTTAAATAATTCATTTGTAAAACATAACTGTTGGATAGCAACACTCTTAAAAAAAAGAAAAATTGTTCTAAGAAAATAACTTGAATTTATCATGCAGACAAATAAAATATTTATCTGTAACAAGCAAAAGCCTTCTGATATGTTATGATTTGGAGTAGAGTAAATATTTATTACTACTTCAGGGTTGGCAGGTTTTTGATGTAACAGTTTTTTGACGGTTTAAATCATGGTTTAAACTGTCATGTCAAAAACCTCCTTGTTGTCAAAAACCTATATTTATAATTTAATCTATATACCGTATTTTAGTGAAGATAAGCCGCGGGCTATCTTTTAAAAAACATTGATTTTTGGGGGGGGGGCTGCGGCTTATCTACTAGTGCGGTCTATCTAATGGTAATGCCAAATTTCGTCGTCCATACTTCTTGGAACAGTTGATATCCCACAAAACGGAAGTTTAGTATTTGAGTTTCTCGTGCACTGATTCATGCTTATAATCTCTTATTTTCACGCTTATAATCTATTATTTTGATTAATTTGCATATACGTCTGGAGCCATCTTGTTCCCTTGTTTTTGATTTGTTTGCATCGTATTTGTACACTGGCTCTGTTTTAATTTTTTCTTTATATAGTGTCTTTTAAAATAATTTATTACTTTTATTTATAATTAATTATTTTTATGACTCCGGATTTCCCCGTCTTCTTCCCTTGTTTCTCATATTTGTTGCATTACATCTGCATACAGGTATAGTTAGATTGTATTTTCTTTATAATATTATTTTTTAAATAACTTATTATTTTCATTTTTAATTAATAATTTATTTTTTTTATTAACTTGCGTAGATGTCATAAGACTGATATCTTTTTTCCTTACTTATCTGTCACATATAATCGTAACAATGCTTGCATAAGCCGCGGCTTACCTTCCGGTGCGGTTTATCTAAGAGTATTGGGTTTTTTTTCGCTACATTTTAACAAGCTGTGGCTTATCTACCATTGTGGCTTATATACACTAAATTACGGTATATAAAAGAGTAAACTCACTGATTCATTCATTCACTGACTCAACACGGCTGTGACGATCCTATGGGAGATAGTCAAAATTTTTGGTGAGCAGTTTGATTTTAGGACCCTGGTGCTCACTAAGACAGGATTTTGTGAATACCCCCCCTCCTCAGGGGGGGGGGGGCAGAAGGCAAAAATCACCTTTATAAGCATAACTCAGCTCCAAATTACTTCACAGTGAAGAAATTGCAGATGGGGAGACTAGACTTAAATATGAAAAAATCATTTTCTGCGATTTTGGAATTTTAAAGGGGAAGGGGGTGAAAATGTTTTTCGGAGGTGCAGAAAGCAAAGAAACCTTCATATGCATAACTCAGCTCCAAATTACATCATGGTGAAGAAATTGCAGATAGGGAGACTTGACTTGAATACAAAAAAATCATTTTCCGCGATTTTGGAATTTTGGATTTTTAAGGGGGCGAGAGAGGGAAAGGGGGTGAAAATGATATTCCGGAGGTACAGGAGGCAAAAACATCTTTATAAGCATAACTCAGCTCCAAATTACTTCACAATGAAAAAATTGCAGATGGGGAAATTAGACTTATGTACAAAAAAAAAAAAAAAAAATCATTTTCTGCGATTTTGGAATTTTGGATTTTTAAGGAGGGAGAGAGGGTAAAAAGGATTTTTGGGGGGAAATTTATCAATGTATGGATTTTCGAGTAAAATTCTAGCAGTGTAATAGCTCAAAGATATATAAAAAAAAAAAAAAAGCCAATTGTCTTCTTGAAGGTATTTGCAAAAACTCATTTTTGATTTTTGGGGGGAGATACGAGGGGGCAAATTCGAACCCCCCTCTCCCCTTTTAGCGCTAAATTTGTCTGTGAGAATCTATAGGAGCTGAGGTCACAAATTTCAGTGTGTGGCTTATTTACGTGTGTCCAACACCCATTGTAACAGGATTTTGTGAAAGCCCCCCTTTTACCCTTTTGGGGGTGGGGAATAAAAGAGTAAAATCACTGATTTACTGACTCAACACAGCCGTGGCGATTCTATGGGAGATAGACTCGCAATTTTTGGTGAGCACGTTGTTTTTAGAACCCTGATGCCCATTAAGGTGGGATTTTGTTAAATATCCTCTGCTCCCCCTGGGGGGGACAGAAGGCAAAAAACCCCCTTATAAGCATAATTTGGCTCCAAATTGCTTCACGTTGAAGAAATTGCAGAGAGAGAGATTAGACTTGAGTGCAAAAAAAGCATTTTCTGCGATTTGAGTTTTGGATTTTTAAGGGGGAGGGGGGTATAAACGATTTTTGGAGGCAAATTTAGCAAAATACAGATTTTTGAGTGAAACTCTACCAATAATAATAGCCCAAATGTATAGAAAATCGTCAAGAGTCTTCTTGAGAATATTTCCAAAAACTTACTTTTGATTTTTTCCGATTTTTGATATTGGGGGGAGTTACAAGGGGGCAAATTGACCCCCGCTTTTAGCGCTAAATTCGTCTGTGGAAATCTATAGGAGCTAAGGTCACAAATTTTAGTGTGTGGCTTATTTACGTATATCCAACACCCATTGTAACATGATTTTGTGAAAGCCCCCTCCCTTTCCCCCCTTGGGGGTAGAGGAGGAAGAATAAACATGTTTCCAAGCATAAATGTGCTTGAAATTATCTCAGTAAGATTAAATTTTATGTGTAAATTGTTTATGCGTTCCCAACACGCACTATAAAGGGATTTTACAAAATTTCTCCTTCCCTCCCTTTAAGGGCAGGGTGGGGTAATAAACGCGTTTCCAAGCATAACTTTGCTTCAAATTATCTCGGTAAGATTAAATTTTATGTGTGGGTTGTTTATGGGTTCCCAATACGCACTATAAACGGATTTTATGAAATTTCTCCCTCTCCCCCTCTAAGGGCAGGGAGGGGGGGCGAAAACATGCTTATAAGAGTTACTGTGCTCCAAATTATCTCAGGATAGCGATTTTTTTATCTGCAGATAGGTTATACGTACTCAAGACACACACTGTAAAGGGATTTTGTAAAATTCCACCATATCCCCCTTGGGGGTGGGGAAAATCATTTTTCCATGTGCGACTCTGCTCTGATCTTAGGTGATTTTTTATGCATGGGCTGGTTATACTTTCCCAACACGCATTATAAAGGGATTTCGTGAAATTTCCTCTTTCATCCCTTTAAAGGCAGGTGGGGCAAAAACATGTTTTAAAAAGTAACGCTACTCCAAATTATCTCAGGAAAGTGATTTTTTGATATGTTGATTGGTTATGCATACTCAACACACACAAACTGCAAAGGGATTATTTGAAAATCCGTGTTACATGCACCTGACTGATAATATAAAGTAATTTTACAAAATTTCCTCCCCCTTCTTTCCTTTAAGAATGAGGCTAAGAAAACACAGGGTGTGGGGCTAAAAAACATGTTTTAAAACATAACCCTGCCTCAAATAATCTCAGGATCTCAATTTTTTAATGTGTCGGTTATGTACGTGTATGCAACATGAACTATAAAGAATTTTGTGAAATTACTCCTACCCCCCTCTTAGGGGTGGGTGGGGCAAAGCACACATTTTCAAGTTTAAATATGCTTCAGATTACCTTTGAATGGCAAATTTTGGTGTGTGGGTTTTGATTAAATGTACTTAATATGCACTTCGATGTGATTTTGCAAATCTTCCCACTTTACCCGCGAGGAAAGGGGAGTAAAATACAGGCAAGGTGATACCAAAGGCATTGTTTCTCCAGACTAGAAGTGTGGCGTGTGGGAAAACCGCTACCGAAGGTAGTGAGAACTTTAACTTAGATTTTGACTGATTTCAATGATTTTTTTTTTCTTTTTTTATTATTTTGATATGGTATTTTGAGAAATCATTTCAATATAATGGCCAGTGAAGCGGGCAAAGCCTGCTAGTTGTTATATAAAAATTTAGTTTAACAAAATATAGTTTTAAAAGATATTTTGAAAAGTAAATAGATTGATTTTCTTTGAAAAACACATTGTTATAACATTTTGATTAAAACAAAACTTTAGGTTTTTAAAATTTCATTATGAATTGGTATGTTCATTCAAAATATGGTGTGTGTGATACTTTCGTATATTACTACTAAATTTATTTATAACTAAGCTTAATATATTATATGTTAAAACTTAATAATGTGACACTTTAAAAATTTAAATTTTTTAGTAAGATATTATTTATAAGTAAGTTTTAAAAAGTAAACAAAAAAAATTAAGTTTTTGGAGAAACATTATATAACATTTTGATTAATATAAAAACAAAACTTAAGACTTTTAAAAGTTCATTAAAGTATTAATTTTGATGTGCATTAAAAATTTTCAATATTGTGTTTTTATTTAGTATTATGCATTTAACCAGTGAAATAAAAATATTTAGCCTAATATTTTGTATTTAAATATTTTATAGAAAAATATACTTTTTATATATACAGGGTGTTTCATAAGTATGGATACACCAAAATATCTTGAAAGCAAATTTGCTGAAAACATTGATTTCAAAAGTTTCATGGATTTAAATAATCTATCACATGAGGTATCACAAGTGGGTCCTGGGGCCGCTGGGGGCCCCATGTGACACAAACTTCATTTTTTAAAATAGAAACCATATGTTTTCTTTGCAGAATCGTGTTAAGCAGAAAAAATCTGTGTAAAATCATGTACTACTTTTATATTTTTAAGTATAGGCGGCCTCGGGGCCCCTATTTTACCATGTTTTTATTAGCTTCGATTCTTAACTATCTTCCCGACTAGCTAGACATTTGAAACTTTCAGAATAGTTCAGAACACGGTGAAAATGCATTTTTTTAATACCTTTAGCCAACTATTTCGGGTACCTACTGCCTTCGGCAGCGTTATCAGTACAAAGCTTGCAATCGATTTTTCACTAACTTTCCGACTAGCTAGATATTTGAAACTTTCAGGATAGCTCAAAACACGATGACAATACATTTTTTTAATACTTTTAATCAACTGTTTCAGGTCCCTACTGCTTTTGGCAGTGTTTATATGATTCAACAGAAAAATTATTTAACTAACTTCCCAACTAGTTAGACATTTGAAACTTTCGGAATAGTTCAGAACACGGTGAAAATGCATTTTTAAAATATTTTTAACCAACTGCTTTGGGTTCCTGCTGCCTTTGACAGCGTTACCAATACGAATCTTGCAATTGATTTTTCACTAACTTCCCAACTAGCTAGACATTTGAAATTTTCAGGATAGCTCCGAACACGGTGACAATACTTTTTTTAATACTTTTAGTCAACTGTTTATATCATTCAACAGAAAATTTATTTAACTAACTTCCCAACTAGCTAGACATTTGAAACTTTCAGAATAGTTCAGAACATTGTGAAAATACATTTTTAAAATATTTTTAACCAATTGCTTCGGCAGCGTTACCAGTACAAAGTTTGCAATCAATTTTTAACTAACTTCCCAGCTAGATAATCATTTGAAACTTTTATAATAGCTCAAAACACGATAGCAATGAATTTTTTTAATACTTTTATCCAATTGCTCTGAGTTCCCGCTACCTTCGGTAGCGTTTATATGATTCAACAGAAAATTTAGAAACATGGTATATAAAAAGTTCTTTTTATCTTGTGATTATTTATGTTGTGTTTCACAAGTCTGGATACACCAAAATATCTCGAAAGGAAAGAAAATTTCCTGAAAACATTGATTGCAAAAGTTTCATGGATTTAAACAGTCTATCACATGAGGTATCACAATTGGGTCTCGGGGGGCCTCTGGGGCAAGTGGAACAAACATCATTTTTTAAAAATAGAAACCATACTTTTCTTTTCAAAATCGTGTTAAGTGGGAAAAATCTGTTTAAAATCATAGTTTTTTTTTTTTTTTTTTTTTGCATAGGGGGCCCCAGGGACCCTATTTTTATTTTGTAATAAAAAAGTTGGAAATCCCAAAATATCTCATTAAAAAAGAAAATTCTCCGAATACATTAATTAAAAAAATTATGTGCATTCGAATGATCATGAAGTATCATGAGTGGGTTCCCGAGGCCCTTTGGGGCCCCACGTAACACTAATTCTATTTTCGCAAACAAAAACCAAACTTTTTCTTCATAGGATATTGTTAAGTGAAAAAAACTATTTTAAATGATGTATTGCCTTTTTTATTTTTTTTATTGAAGCGTAAAGGGCCCTAGGGCCCCAAATCTTATGTTGTAAGAAAGAAATTGAAAATCCGAATGTACCTAAATAAAAAGGCAATTTTGTTGGATACAATGGTTACAAAAGTGTCCTTTATTCAAACGATGTATTAGATGAATTAACTTATGTGTCTTCCCAAGGGCCCTAGAACCCTATATTATACAAATTCCATTTTTTGTAATCAAAAATAGGCTTTTCTTCACAATATCGTATTAAGAAAAACTATGGTTTAAAGAAAAGGTATGGTTTATTTTATAGAAATGTATGGTACAGAAAAGTTTTTTCATTTGAAAAAATGAAGTGCATATCACATGGGGTCCCAGGGGAGGGCACGTATGGTAGCTCGTCTAATACATCATTTGGATGCACGACACTTTTGCAATCATTAGGTTTGAGCAAAATTGCTTTTTTATTGAGATATTTTGGGACTTTCAAGTATTTTATTATTATATAAAATTGGGGGCCCTAGGGACCCCCTAATCATTAAAAGGATTAAAAAAAATTATTACATAATTTTTTTTTCCACTTAAAACGATTGTATCAAGAAAAACGTTTCTGTTTAAAAAAAATTGAATTCGTGTCATTTGGGCGCCTGGAGGCCCCAGGGTTTCATTAATGATACTTCATACGATGGACTATTTGAATGCACAAGAGTTTTGAAATGAATGTGTCCGAAGGAATTGCATTTTTATTGAGACATTTTGGGACCCACTTGTGATACCTCTTGCAGAGATGCCAACTACTACGATTTGGCCGTAGATTTTACGAAAATACGGCAGTAATTACGGCCTTACGGACAACATATAAAAATTACCGATTATACATTTTTAAAAAAATCGCAGATATTGTTCGTTAAAAAAAATGAAACTCTATTTACGATCGACGAAAGCCTTCTGATTCCCAATCTTTCTGCATCCACAACATAAATGTCAATATTCACTTTAAATTTGCTTTATAAGATTCTAGGAACTATGAAGAAATAGAATTGTTTGATATTTCTTGCTCAAGTAATTTTTTTCACCACCCCCCCCCTCCTCTTTTCTTATATCCAACTACTAGCGATAGTCAATTAAAAGTTCTATAGAAGCCTTTTGTTTCCCAGTCTTACTCCATCAGCAATATGAATGTCAATATTCATTTTAAAGTTCTTTTATTAGGTTCTAGAACTTATAAAGGAATAGAATGGTTTCATTTCTCAAACATCTATTTATTTTTTTACTCTCTCTCCCTCCCCCCCTCCCCCCCCCCCTCCCTCCTTCCTATCTGCAGCTAGTGATCAAGCAATGTCTGTTTACAGTAAACAAATATTGCATGTATAAGATAACCAAATTTGTTTAAAGTATATCAATAAATTATTCTGAGTTGATATTTTCTTTCTTTATTTTTTTAATTATTATTAAAGGTCAAATTTTATTTATAACTAGTAAGTATATAACCCCGTCAAAAATGACGGAATGTGAAAGATAAATCTTGAAAACAATGTTTAGATCATGAAGATTACCACTTGATCATTTAAATGTATTTTCAATTTTTGTTTATAAATCAAATGTGTTTCGATATTTTATAATTTCCGTTCTGAAATTAAAAAAATTCTACCCGATCAATAAATATGAATGACAATAAAAAAACTGCTCGCTGATAAAAAAAATATAGGCCCGAATACACAACAGCAACAACACATCCCAGTGTTCCGTTAAGTGCTCTATTAAAATTCTCATAATAAGAATAATCTGGTATGTCACTCACACGACTTTCTCTTACCCTGAAATTTAATACTATAAGTACAGGTTGGAGATTAAGAGGTAAGATAACGAGTACTGTTATGTAAACCTATGTTGAACAATTCAAATTAGGCTTCGGAAGAGTTTTATATGATAATTAGTTCTGGCCCCCCTCAACCCCCCGTTTCATTAATGCACCTACATTTATACAGAATTTAATTCGGTTATAAAAAATAATTCTGTTTTAAAAAAATTATTTATTAAAATTATTATTTAAAAAAGTTATCTTGTATGATAATACAGACGATTTCTATATTAGAGAAGTAGTACAACACTAAATATCCAAAAAAAAAGTTGAATTTATTCTCAATATTAAAGTAAAAAAAAAAAAAAATTATTATTTTTTATGAAAAAAATCGATAACTTTATTTTAAATCATTGCAGATCGATGGTTCAACCATTCGTTTTAAACGTATTGTCGAGCTCTTTTGAAAGATACCCATCATGAAAATTTACTCCCCTCGAGGGAGGGCGGCGAGGCTCCTACATACACAAAAAAAAAATTTCCCAGTTGACTATCTCTATTACAAAAAAATATATATTCGTTTTATTTGGTTTAGTGCAGTCTATAGATGTTAAATTCTACTTACCTGCAATTTTCCCCATAGACGTAATATATTTAAATACTTTTGAATGTCCCTGTACACGAACCATTTGCTTCATCTTAACGAAAAGCTTACTGTAACATCCCTATATGATACACATTTAGAATACCGAGTTTGGAATTTCTGCTACTATTTGTTCTTGAGATATGCTGATAACAGACACACAGACATCCTGACACACCACACACACACACACAGACCATTCGCTAAAAACATGATTTTCGTATTCAGGGAACCTCAGAACATGTAAGTATAACAAAAACCCACGTTCGAAAATTTGACCCTAAAACAATACTTTCTCGACCCTATGGGTAAGAGAAAGTAAAAAAACTATTCACTTCATTTTACCAAAATACTTTTTTTTAAGACTATCGAAGATCCTGTTTTCAAATATGCAAGCGAAGTGTGACGTCATTGACCTTCCGTGGATGCAAGAAAAAGATTCCCTATGTTAATCGTCCATTGGATTTTTTGTAAAAAATTATTAAAAATCGAGGAAAATTATTTCCCGATTTTAATAACTGTATTTGGGTATAGATATGCTATCGTATCCATGTGTTAGATTGAGTTATTTTGCTGTCAAATTGACAAAATTTTAAATTTCAAAACTGTGTCATCTTTGGCGTTTTTTGTATTTGGCGATTAAAAACATAATACGAAAATATACATGACAAATGTTTATTTTCGTAATATGTATTGTACGAAATATTGTTTCATATCATTTATCGCTGTCTTAATTATAAGTTGTTAAAATAACCATGATTTTTTAAAGGAATTAAATACATTCGCCAAAATAATTTGGCGATATTTTTTTTCCGCCAAGGATGACAGATATATTAAATCTATTCCCCTGCAACATATGAGTATCTTATATCAGACACTTTATTTAGACATTTGAAAACAAATTTGACTTCAAATTATGATAGAATATTTATCATTTTCCTTTTAATTAGTATATTAGTTGGATATTTATTGTGTGAATATCATCCTTTGAAATGAAATGTTTATATTTTGAATCGAATATGGAAGTTTGCCATTTTTTTTCTAGAGTTTTGACATTTAAAATTTAAATTTTATCAATTTTGCAGCAAAAACAACTTAATCTAACGCATGCAGACGATAACTAATGCATATCTATACTGAAATATGGGGATTAAAATCGGGAAATAATTTGCCTCGATTTTTAATAATTAAAAATCCAATGGGTGATTAACATAGGAAATCTTTTTCTTGCATCCACTGACGGCCAGTGACGTCATCACTTTGCTTGTGTATTTTCTAACTAACTATCCAATAATTACAGACACTCCATGCTAACCCAAATTCAACTCTACTTGATACTTCTCACCCGCAACATCGCCAAAATATCCTGGATCCAGCTAGGGACTTTCTCATTCTCAACCGAACATTTTATCTTGACTCGACATCATCACCTTAGACTATTCTACTTTCAATACTCATTTCAACTGGTGACCTTTACTTGCCCAACCAAACATTCTATCCCAACTATCATTTTACACTAATTTCAAAACTAAAATCAACTGGCGACATTTACGTACTGAACTTGACGCCAATCATACCTTACAATGTAAACAAACAATGAAGCTTGATAAAAATATTTAAAGACTTTAATATGCTTTTACAAATATTTTAAGAGTTTTAAGACTTTAATATGTTTTAGAAATATTTTAAGCATTTTTTTTTTTTTTAAAAAAAAGTCAAAGAGTCGTTCATTCGGAATCCATTTGGAATTTGTATTTTCTGAATGGCAACAGTTTTGGTTTGTTTTTATTTGGTATTCCGTTGCTTACAATCATGAAGTTACGTAATTCTATTTATAGGTTCATGTTTATAATAGCCAATGATCCAATTTAGACCTTTAAACATTACAATTGAATAGTTTTTCAAGGTTTTAGGGAAAATAAATAAGAATACGTGCGATGCAAAACATATTATATGTATGTTTCCGTAAGTTGAACCAGCTCAGTGAGTTGAACAAACGGGGGGGAAAAAAAAAATGGCTGCCAAAAGTTTCTGTTTTGAAGCGGTACTAACCGGATTCGTTCATGACAGATGAAGGTCATTATATATATTAATTTTAAACAGTTAATGACAAAAAGAACTTATTAGTTTAATGTATAAAAATAAATCATTTTTGAGTGTATAACATTTAAAAATTTTTTTTTTTTTAAACTTGAACTTAATTTACATCAGACCGACTTACCAGACTACTGACAAGTACCCAAAACTACTGAAAATTTACTTATCTACTACTGAAAATAGTCCTGCAAGGTTGGCATCTCTGCTTTTGTAATAGATTTTTTAAATCCACGAAACTTTTTAAATCAATGTTTTCAGCAAATTAGCTTTCCTTTCGAGATTCACAGCCACTGCTAAAATGGGTTTTCCTAAAAACTTTGCATTTTCTATTTTATATCCTTAACCATGTCTCTGTCAGTACATTTAAGGGAAAAAAAAAAACTAACTGTACACTTTTGTGTATATTAACAAAAAAAAAAATTATAAAATAATAAAAGACAATAAAAAAGGTGGCGGTTGGGTGGGCAGATGTTTGATTACGGAAGTGGGGTGGTGTTGTAAGGCTGTATGGTTGGTTGGGATTGTGAAAAAAAAAAAAAAAAAAAAAAAAAGCAGAAGGATTGTTGCTTTTATTTTGTATTACTATGCAAACTTTCTTTTTCCATTAAAATTTCAGTTTCCTCTTTTTTCAGTTGTCAGCTATTCTTAAAATTCTAATCATATTATTGAACGCATTGTAATCAATCAGTGAATTTCATTGTTGCTTCGTGGTTTCCTTGTTATTCATCTGCTTTGAAATTTTGCTTATTTAAATCCATATGACTCTTATTCTGGTCGTGGCAGGCTGGGGGAGTGTTGCCAGCGTGAAACTAGTTTAACCCCACAGGCAAGTCACAAGTCTTGCTGCCTGCCTGCCTCCTTCCTTTCTATCTTAAGTTTCTTAAATTATTTTTTCATAAATTATGGTTTTAAGTTAAGATTTGTTGTGTTACTTTATTGATTCGTTTGTTTTGCAGGTTGTTAATTAATAAATCTGGTTTCTTTAAATTTGTGTATTTCATCCCCTGATAATTTTTTTTTTCATTTTTCTGAACTGCTCAAAGAAATTTTTATTCTTATTGGTCATTGGTGTTTCAGTGATCTTGTATCTGTTGCTTGGCTTCTACTATGCTTAAGCATAGTAGAAGCTTAAGCATAATAGTATATAATAGATATAATAAATAGTATATAATAGATCATCAGTATTATATATATATCATGAAAAACGGCAGTTTTTCTAGTGACGCAAGCGCAAAAACAAACAACCGCCACGACACTCAGCGGAAACGGAAAAACGAACGAAAACTGAGACACTTATATATACAGGAATTTTAAGATCAAAGAAACCGCTGAAAGCCGACACTTAATATCTCAGGAAATATGGGAGGTTATGTTCTGATATTTTCAAAATAGACTTTCACCTTCTGTCTGATCCTACCCTGAAATCGCTACATTTCTGCGTGCAATATATTTCGAGATATGAATTGGCTCATTTAAGTTATAAATGGACGGACTATATGTGTAAGAATTTTCTCTCGAATATGGCTCGAGCGAATTTAGTTTAATTTATATATGATATTAATCGCTTTTATCTGATGTGCCTGACATCTCCCTTTTCCCTAGGAAAACTCTTGTTTTTTTTATAACTCAGTTTAAAAATCGAACTATTTTTTACTCCGAAAATACCGTGATACGGCAGTTTCGCGGACGAATTTCTTCTCTTCCATCTGAAATACTGAATATCAAATAATCGTTTTGGCTCCATCTATCGGGAAGAATCAAAAATAAACACAAAAATAAAAAAAAAATATTTTTCTTTTTTTAATACATATAATAAATGAGTTATTTATTTAGGTACTTGTATTTTATATGACATTTGTTTATCAAAAATATTCTTTGTATTTACATTGTTTTCATGCTGATACGTTGTTAACTTTCAAAATTGGTTCTATTTTAAAAGGTGATTGCAACAACAAAAAATTTTTCCTTTATTTTCATAAAAATGACAAATAATATGATAATCATATGCAAATATTTGTAATTTTCAAAATTAGGTGATAAATCACTTAAACTACGGATTGAAAAAATTCTTAAAACAGAATTTGAAAATAATGAATTTGCTCATTAAGTTTCTAGTATATATAATATATAAATTACAAAATGTTAAGCTATAATAAAATTTTGAATAGATTAAGATTTTTTTAAAATTAAATTCATAACAAACTATACTACTTAAATATTTACCAGTATAAAATTTTCACTTTTTAAAGATTTTTCTATTATTATTTATTTTTCTCTTTTAAATCAAATCTATACCTAAAAAATTATAATAAGAAATAACTATAAATAAGAAATTTTTGTCATTTTTAAAATGTACTATATTATGCCTTTGTAATGTTGCATGTTTCCATCTTTTTTATCACTTTTTATAAAATTTTGAAATTTTATTTAGTTTGTTATTTTGTTCAAGTATGACCTATAAAACAACACTTTTAATACAGTGTTATAACTCATTACCATGCTCCTTTAATTTTACGTTTTGATCATTAACCCCTAAAAAGTAATGATATCAATACAAAAAACCCTTAACGGGTTAAAAGTTTGTGACGCAGCACTGTACTTTATGGCTATAAGAATTAGAAATACGGGTCTTAAAAATGATGATATCAAATTTTCAGTGACGCTTTGATATTAATTAAATTATACATAGATTTTCTTATTTGAATTTGCTTTTTCCTTTTATTTATATTTACAGTGTAAACGTTATTTTCAACATAAAATAATATATAGCATTTACTCATTGATACCTTTCCATTCACATCTTTTATACTATGAAAGCATGTGTTTTAAAAGAAATTATATGAAATTCCAGTAACGCAGTGGTGTTATATTAAGTGATTTGTTTTTAAATTTCACTGCAATTATTTTGTTTTGCATATTAAAGTATATGTGCACATTGAAATATTGCTTTTAATTTTCAAATACGCTGTCAAATATATCACTTTCATTAAGCTTATATTATGTACTGAAATATATTTATTTCAATGAATTATTCTATCTTTTGCGTCACGCCATCCAAAACTGTAAGTAAAATATATGGAAATGTTTACTTTGTGTCATTTCATCCAAATAAATTGATAATGCATGCAAACAGATATCGTGATGCAAAGAAAAAAACTGTGAAATTTTTTTCAGTTTTGGATGGCGTGACGCAAAAGATAGAATAATTCATTGAAATAAATATATTTCAGTACATAATATAAGCTTAATGAAAGTGATATATTTGACAGCGTATTTGAAAATTAAAAGCAATATTTCAATGTGCACATATACTTTAATATGCAAAACAAAATAATTGCAGAGAAATTTAAAAACAAATCACTTAATGTAACACCACTGCGTTACTGGAATTTCATATAATTTCTTTTAAAACACATGCTTTCATAGTATAAAAGATGTGAATGGAAAGGTATCAATGAGTACATGCTATATATTATTTTATGTTGAAAATAACGTTTACACTGTAAATATAAATAAAAGGAAAAAGCAAATTCAAATAAGAAAATCTATGTATAATTTAATTAATATCAAAGCGTCACTGAAAATTTGATATCATTATTTTTAAGACCCGTATTTCTAATTCTTATAGCCATAAAGTACAGTGCTGCGTCACAAACTTTTAACCCGTTAAGGGTTTTTTGTATTGATATATATATATACACACACACTAAGCGACAAAAAAAAAAAAGTTGCCCTGCAGAAAAATTGACTTATACCTTTTGGGTTTGTAATAATTTAAAAACTAATGATTGCAACAAATAAAATTGTTATGTTTGTATAATACGGAAGTCATAGCATGTTACCTATGTACATTTTTGATTTAATAATTCGTTTTATTATACTCTACGAAGTTTTTAATAAAAATCTACATAAAATTTTCATTTTAAACGTAATATAATGAGCATATACTTTGTATTTTATTATGATTTATTACATAAAATTAACAAGTGCTATTTTAATGTATAAAATAAAACTATTTATTTGTTAGATCTAAACAATGATTTCATAAAAATATGTATTCTGGATTGAATAATTTTGCCTTTATATGTGTTGGAAGTATTCCATCTCCCAAATTTTTCAACTCCATTACTTTGGTAGATAACTTTGGAGTCATACTTAATTGCTTAAGTTTTATTAAAAATATTGATCAACTTGATTGTTAAAAAGTTTATTTATTACTTATTAAAAGGTTTATCTTTATGAATAATATAAATGAAATAGTTAATACCTCTTTTATTCACTTTAAAAACACTTACCTGTTTAACAGCGTTTGTTTGTTTTGTTTTCGGCGTGTTCCGTGAATGAATCATTTGATTCATTCACGTTTCCGGCGACATGCCGTTATTTTTGCAACGGCCTCAGTTAACAGTTGCAGGTAACGTTGTTGCATCGTGTAATCGTTCAACGGCGCATGCCGATTCACCGCGAATATGCAAATCTTCATAAAAATGAAACCTATAAATAGGGAGGAACGTCAGTATATGGGGCTGGTGTGGCTGACAAGCTAGTCGCGATGTTTTTGTTGCAGACGCAGGTCGTCTTGCCGTTTTTGTTGAATTATAATTTCGTTAAGTTCTTCTTTAATTTAAACTGTTAAAGAAACAGTTCGTTCATTTTAGTATAATAGTAATTTTGCATAAATTAATAGTTGTATTGATAGTTTAAAAAGTTTAAAAATGTTTTTTTTAATGAATTCCAAATGAAGTTTTCTTGATCGAGTTAATGAATAGTTTAAAATGTTTAAAGCTAAAAGATCGATAGTTTTTTTAGAAATGATATTAATGAATGAAATTTTCTTCCAAGTATATAAAATGTGATCTGTGCCTAGTGTCTGCTGCATCCTAATATGGTTGGTAAATCTTCAAGTGTTGTGAGTACTGTTTTTGAATCTTTAATAAGCTGCAACTTTAAACACTACATTGAATTCAAATAACACTTGTGTCATGGAGTACTCATCTGTCAAAACACTAATCTATTTTCTTGAAGCAGCAAATATTGTTAATATGTTTTTGACTTGTGTGTTTTTTTGTATGAATTTTTCCAATAATTTGCATTTAAATAGATTCATTCCTATATATATATTTAATAATTCTTTTCTGTTTATATATATATATATTTAAAGTTATAAATAAAATTGAAATTTAGTTTTAAAACTTGTCTTTCCTGTGCCACTCACACATACATTGTTAGGATCAGGTAGCGTTTTTCCATTGTGTATAACTCTTCACTAAATTTCTTTATGTTTGTATGTTGAACTTTTCAACATTTACAACAATATGGAATGACTGCTTTAATGCGCAATGGCATAGTATTTTACAGTTTTTAAACATGAAACTAAGAAATTTCACTGTGCTAAATATCATAAATATTTTTTTCTAGTTCTTTCAAAGTTGTAGGCTACAAATTTCTAATCTCCACCCTCTTTTATAGACTAAACATTTTTGAACTGATTGAGATTAGGACAATTTTCAGGTCTAATAAAGAAGAAATCCTGTGATATTCTTTGTGGGATTTAATTTTAAGTAAAAAAAGTTATGATAACATTCAAAATTATAGATGCTCATGAGAATGGATAAGTAATTTTAACAACTTGAATCAAATAAATGTATCACAAGCGCCATATAACAACGTGCATTATCTTGAAATGCTGATTATGGAAGAGTCTGAAATACCCCCAAAGTAGTCGGTCAGGTATCAATTTTTTAATGACCAAGTTTTATTTTGGGTTAATTGATCCCTTGAACTTGAAAGTTTGCCAGACTTACCGAAAAATTATGCATTATTGTATCGTAATGTACGGGGAATATGTCATTGTTTTAAAAGTGCGATTTTCATTAATCCTGTCACATTTTCGTGATCAGATCTGCTTGTTTCCGTCAGTTCAAAATAAGTTAAACTTGACTCCTCAGAGAGAACAACTTCAGCCCAATAATTGATCATTTAAAAAAAAATTTTAACCCTCTAATGTCTTGTTTTTCTAATTCTTTTCGTTAAGAATGAATTTTTTTCAGATTTTCTGTTTTCAATTTTTCTGCTTTGTTTAATTGTTATTTCACTGTATTTAGATAAATTATGTTACTAAACACTTTTTCTAAATCCCTGCTCCAAATATAATACAAACTGATTTTTTAAGCGCTGGCTTTTTAACTTGCAGTCATCTCGACTAGATGAGTAACGTGGCCGCCTAAAGACAAATGTGTAGTTTAAACAACCAAAAAATATTATATCTTGCTAAAACCCAGATCACTAATATTTTTTTTAGCATTTAATCATTTTGACATCCCACGTATTAAAATAACATTTTTTATTTTCGCTCTAAAATTAATATTTTTCGTGGTATTGTTAATTGCCTTATTCTTGCAATTTTTGAAATAGTTTCTGAAATTACAATTTTCTGAACATTTGCACTTGGTTCAATCCTAAATTGCACTCTGAACACAACATAATAAAATCTGTTAAAAAATTTACTTTTGAAACAATAAAATTAGCGATTACCGAAAGAAAAATGGAAAATATCCAAGTGCAGCTTTTTTTTTTTTTTTTTTTTTTTTTTTTTTTTGTCACTTAGTGTATATATAATAATGATTTATTAAGCGTAGTAGAAGCCAGGCAACATATACAAGATCACTGAAATTGCAAAGACCAATAAGAATGAAAAATTTCATGTAGGAGAAGCTCAGAAAGGTGAAAAAATTCATCAGGGTACGAAATACACATATTTAAAGAAACCAAATTTATTAATTAACAGCCTGCATGACAAACAAAACAATAAACTAACTCAACTAAATCTTAACAGAAAAACATAAACTAAATCAAAATTTATGTTAAATTAATTTAAGAAACTTAAGAAAGGCAGGAGGCAAAACTTGTGACTTGCCTGTGGGGTTAAACCAGTTTCACGGTGGCAACACTCCCCCAGCCTGCCAAGACAAGAATAGGAGTCATAGGGATTTAAAAAAAAGCAAAATTTCATAGCAGATAAAGAATAATTAAACTGAAGCAACAAGGAAATTTATAGATTGATTACTATGTGTTTAATAGTATGGTTAGATTTTTAGAAATAGTTGACAACTCAACAATAAAGAAACTGAAAATTTAATGGAAAAAGAAAGATTGAAAATTAATACAAAGTAAATGCAACAAGCCTTCTGCCCTTTTTTTTTTTTTTTAATAAATATATACATATATTATGACTACTGAGATTGTGAATTAGAAAAAGCAATAATTCTGAATGTTAAACAACATTGAATTGCTTCTTAAATTCTTAGTTACTGGGAGACAAGAGAAATTTAAAATCTGTCTGGATCATGTATAAATTATTTAATATTTAATTGTACATATATTTTTTTTTTTTTTTTTTAATTTATTAGTTCAAGCTGTAAACAGGCACAAATATTTACACAATGAATAATATTAAATAGATAAATTATTGATAAATAATAAGTGTAATAAATATGAATTATAAATATAATTGTTTTCATATTCATATTAACTTACTGCATATATTATGTTTTATTATTATTGTTATTATTTTAAATCCAATATTCCTGTGTTTTTAAAGTAACATAAGTAACTTTGGAATTTTAGAATTTCATAAATATTAATATAAATAAACATAAACATACAAAATATGCCTATGTATGCTTTGTATATATATCTTTGGTTTAAAAACAATTTATTTACCTAAGTTTTTATTATCATCTAAAAATTGTTTTACGACCTGTTATATTACGATGCTAGCTCATCTATAGTGCTACTTTCAGGAGTTGGCACCTGGTAAGTAAACGACGGACCATATATATGAATAGAATTATTTATTTTTATTTCTTGAGTTGGAGAAAGTTGACGCTTACCGGCCAACGTATTTTTCTCTACTGATGAATTTGTACATTGCTTCACTAGAGGGCGTATCAAAAAAGGCTTACATGATGCCACAGAATATTTAGTAATTGTTGGAGGGAGAAATACTTAACATACTCCCCCCCCCCCCCTTGAAATTTTTGAATTTCAAGAATAATATATCATATGAATAACATGAATTTGATATGAAAATTACATTATACAATAGTAATATAAAATTAATATAGGTTGCAACCAAAATAATATATAAATCACAATTAAAGATATGTTCCGGAACATTTTATGTACATTATATACACAACACATAATATTAAAGAAGATTAACTTACCAAGACATAAACTATAATGCAAACAAATCTATTTTACCAACACATTATATACACATGTAGAGTTAAACCTTATTTTTCAAAATATATATCATTTTAAGAATAATAATATAAACCATGAGAAAACATTTTTTTTTAATGAATAGAATTCTTTTTTTAAGATTACATGCAATTAGAATTGCACGTATTAAATAATTGAGTAAATAAATAAATAAGCAAAATAAATCACGCAAAAGAATGAGTGAGTAAATAAACAAAAAATGAGAAGACACAAATAATCAAAGTTACCCTTATGGTTGCATCATCAATTAATATTTTCCTTACCAAGCGCTTGGCGCCTGTCTGCATTTCGCAATCTGGAAGTAAAACTAAGATTAAAAAAAGATCAGTGATATTATTACTGTTCAAAATCCTTTCAATTTGAGTTTCCGAGTTGCAAAAAATGTATTTTAACACCGAAATGTCAGATGCGAAAAGGAAAGTATTTGTCCAGAATGGAAATTTAATTATGAGTTTATTTGAAAGAGTTTTTATCGATGATAAGATCATCAGTAATCTAAATACGTTGAATAAAAACATATATATATAGTTCGATTGTCTGCACGAACGTAAAAACATAGGTTTAGAAAAGGGACAGTTTGAATTTGAATTGTTATTTTGAGACACTTCACTGGAGGGGTGCCTTATGCTCTCGTCTTTCTGATCATTTAATGAAATATTCTCATTCACAATAGAGATTTGATTATGAGGTGGCAGATTCTTGTATCGTTTCTTTTTGATTGACACACTTTTTTGAATTTTATCTCCTATTGATGATATAAACTTGACATCGAGTTTCGTATTGGTTTCGAATTACAGAATGTTGATATCTATTTTGATTTTTCTCTTTTTCTAATTTACCTAATTGATCCAAAACAACAGATCTTGACTGTAAAAACTCTATTAAATCATTTAATGATGGAATTTCTTTAGAAGATACTGATAGTTCATATGACTTTCGCGTATCTTTGTCCAACTTATCAAGTATTATATTCACAATCATCGCATTTGACAAATTATTAGATTCTAAATTAAGCAGTTTTAATGCTCTTAACGATTTATTGACAATGTCAGTAATTTGTTTTAATCCTCTCGCGGATTCGTATTGTAGTTTTTCTAGCTTTAATATTGATTGAATATAAGTGTCTACCACAACTCTTTTATTCTCATAACGTTTTTCTAACGCTAACAACAATGACTGAAATGTGTCATTGGTTGATTCAATAGATTTCGCTTCTCCGCTTAACGAAGCCTTTAAATAAAATAACTTTTCTTCATCATTTAAGTTATCATTTTTTTCAATCATATTTTTAAATTGTACTATGAAAGTTGAATATTCTTCTATTTTTCCGCTAAATGTCGGCAATGGAATTTGTGGTAGTTTACAGTGTGAATCACATGATTTAGAATTGGATGATTTAGAATTCTTATTTTCATGAATTAAAGAGTCATTCATATTTATTACATTTATTTTAGAAAGTAAGCATTTTAAACTTACCCCTAAAGCCGATCTTTGATCCTCTAAGTCATAAATCGCTGTATCAATAGTCGATGAAGTTTCTTCTTCTTCAGGATTTATTAGAATGTATTCCTTAAATAGAGCATCGATTTCATCTTTTAGTTCAATGATGACCTTTAATCTTTCTTCAATATTAATGCTGTCTATTTTAGAATCATGAGATTCCTTGAAATCCGTTACAAAACTATTAATCTTCGTTAGTTTTGCTTTGATTCGACCTCGCGTTCTATTTAACTGTTTAAATTTATTTTTTTCGGTAGCATCCATTATCGCGTGTTCGACTCCTGGGCTCGACCAGGACCACTTATGGTAAGTAAACGACGGACCATATATATGAATAGAATTATTTATTTTTATTTCTTGAGTTGGAGAAAGTTGACGCTTACCGGCCAACGTATTTTTCTCTACTGATGAATTTGTACATTGCTTCACTAGAGGGCGTATCAAAAAAGGCTTACATGATGCCACAGAATATTTAGTAATTGTTGGAGGGAGAAATACTTAACAGCACCTGTCAATCACACGTGACGTAAGCAGAGATTATTCTATTACTTCGAAATCGGTTGAGAGTGAAAAGTAAAAAGGGAGGCTGCTTGCTATCTTGATGGGTTTTACGACATTTTGGCAAAAATATTTTTTTAAGTATCTATTTACTTATTTCCAAATTAGAAAAAGTTTCGGGCTTTCCCCAGTATGTTATATCATAAAAAAATATTTGTTTTTGTTACATTATAATCTATATCAGCGGTTCCCAACCCATGGGCCGCGGCCCACAAGTAGGCCGCGGGCAGTGCGGTACTGGGCCATGGAATATTGAGGTAAAATACCAGTTTTTCAGGGCGATTCACTAGTGAGATGTGGTGTTCCTCAAGATTTCCGTGGTCCGTAGTAGTCAATAAGGAAAACGCGTTGGCTGTTGTTCAGGGATTTCATCAGATGGAATCCAATTGATCAGAAATCCCTTTGAAGAAAATTACCTAAAAATTTTTAAATTATCTTAAAGAGTGGAACACAAGTTAATAGAACTATCATGTGACCAGATTCTAAAATCACTTTTTAAAGCAACACCATTAGTCACGTTTTGGATAAACGTTCGGCAAGATTACCCAGCTACTGCAAAAATTGCACTGAGACACTTGATGGGCTTTTCAACAACCTATTTATGTGAACGAGCTTTTTCAATTTTAGTTTTTTTGAAAAATAAATATAGTGATAAATTGAATGTTGAGAAGGATTTGAATCTAAAACTATCCAGTTTCAATAAAGATATCGACTCACTCGTGGATGACAAACAACGTCAAAAATATCATTAAGAACAGCTAAGTAAATACAATAAAGTATTACTATTATTATTATTAATAATAATTCTTCTTGTACAGTATCTTTTACTAATTACTGATATATCTGCCCAGTATATACATATATATATATATATATATATATAACATATATAGATGTCTGTTTGCCATTATATTTTTTACTTGTATATTAAGTAGTTAGGTTAGTGGGCCTCAAAGTCTTTTTTATAAAATTTGTGGTCCGTACAACTAAAAAGGTTGGGAACCGCTGATCTATATATTAATAGGCAAGCATAAAATTTGTAGTCCCTTTTTAACATATTAATTATGGGAGTAGAGGGTTGAAAATGGTATCATTCGAAAGGTATGGTTAGCCGGAAGGTGCGAATACAAATATTATTTTCTTACGATGTCAAGAAGGTATTTAAAAATACATTTATTTTTTATGCATTTTCCCCCATTTTTCCCTTTCATACACGTATTCCTTAACATTAAAAAATACCTAAAAGTAGAAAGTTGTTAAATCTGGCAATTTCATAAAGCTCAAATAAAACCATAGACACAGTAATTTGTATAATGTAGCATTACTATACGCAAGCGAAGTGATGACGTCACTGTCTGTCCATGGAGCCATGAAAAAGATTTTCTAATGTTAATCGTCCATTGGATTTTTTGTAAAAAATTATTAAAAAATAACGGAAATTATCTGCCGATTTTAATTCCGATATTTGGATATAGTTATATATAAGTTACTGTCTACATGTGTTTGATTGAGATATTTTTTCTGTAAAATTGATAAAATTTTAATTTAAAATCACAAAACTCCAGAAAAAAAAAATGGTAAACTTCCAGTTTCGAATGTAAAATTGTAAACATAAACATTTCATTTCAAAGGGTGATATTTAAACAATAAATATTCAACTAATATACTAAATAAAAGGAAAATGGATTTGTTACTAATTGCTGCATGTATAAATAGACGATACGGAAAAAATTCCGATTTCCGTTTTTTGCTGAATTTACATGTTTTGAGCTTTCTTTACGTTTCAATTAACTGAAATTGGCTACTTATTTTTTAAAAAAGTGTCTTTATTGCTAGCTTTTGTGGGTAGAAGAAGCAAGTAGAAGATACATAAAAACTTTTGATTTCCGTTTTTCGATGAATTTACACGTTTTGAGATTTCCTTGTATTTTAATTAAGTGAAATTGACTACTTATTTTTATTTTTTAAAAAGTGGATTTATTATTCTTTCCTCTGCATATATAAGTAGAAAATATAAGATTCAGAAAAGTTTTAGATTTTCGGTTTTCGATAAAGTTACACGTTTTGAAATTTCCCGAACTCAATTCGACCATTTTTGAAAAATATCTTTTTTTTTTTTTTTTTTTTTTCAAACACTGTACTTTATGACCCAATCGAATTAATTTAACAGAATTTGATACTTGGTTGGGCCTTGGTTTGAGATGGTACCTATTAGCTTCTGGGCTGTATCACACAACAAGGGGCGTTTTCACGTTGCGATTTTCTCTCATTTCAGGAAAGGCTAACATCTACAGAGAGAAATAGTTATATTAAGTAAAACTCTGCTGATTCAGTTAAAGTGAATATCGGCAAAGAATTGCCGCAGCTGTGTTGCAATTGCATTCCGTTTAAGACAAGGCAATAACTTTGCTTTGCCTCGCTTTGCAAAAAAAATGGTCGAGTTTCGACCACTGGGCGATACTAGTAAGTTATTAATACGTTGAGCAATGCCATGGTTGGCGAAACAATTAAAAAAAATATCGGATTTCAGTCTTTTTTTTAAGATTGATTATTTTAAAAGTGGAATAAAGAAACTCCTGTAATAAAAATGTATTTTATTTTTTTAAATAAATAGTTAGATTTAATACATAGAAATTTAAAGCCATTATAATAAAAATATGAAAAATTATCTCTTTTATTTGTAATTGATGTGAATGCAAATATTATTGAGAAGATATACACGTCTGAGAACATTTGTTTGCATAATACTGTAAATTATGTGTATGGCTCAATTTCAATAAAATTCTCCATTTGTTTATTCAGTATATGTTCTTAAAAATAAGTAAATAAATAAACATTTTTTTTTTTTTCATTTTAAAATCTTTTCAGACAAAATTAAAAAGCATTAATGACTTGGTTTCGTCTGTCTATTAGTCCTAAAAATAAGTTTCATAAATATACTTGGATAATCATATATTTGATACGTTATTACTGCAGGGCATTGCGTGTTACCCAATGCAAAGAATCTCTTAAGTACATTTTAACAACCACTTTAGTGTAAATTATACCTCGAAAATTGCATGTGTTATAATAGAATACTGCTCACAATAGATTCAAACTCAGCATCTCCAGCTTTAAGAGCAGAACCTCCCGGCCACTAGTGGGTGACCAGTAAATTCAAACACATTATGCTAAGTAAGTGAAAATTGTTCGAAACATTTTCAGCTGTATTTATTTATTTTTTTAACTATATTTTTAATTTGTAATACGCTATACATGATGTGTATGTTTTTTTTAGACACAATACAGGACCATAGAAAGGCAGTGTAATTTATACTTTATCTTTAAAATTAAAAATATTAATGCTTTCCCTCCCCCCCTCCCCCTTTGAAATACAAAAAATACATGGACAGTAATTTATAATCTATGCAAACAGCATGATTTTTCTTTCTTGTTTAAATGCATTGCTAGAACTTCCTTATTTAAATAAGGCACTAGTGCCTTAAATAGATAAGTAAAATGCATTTAAACAAGCATTTATATTTTTAATTAAATATGAGTGTTTAAAATGCTTATCTTAAACAAGCACTTAAAATAAACATAAAAGCATTATTTATTTTATTCTCAGGTGTGATTGGAAAGTGATTTATTATTATTATTATTGTGTCAGTAATTTTTAAATATTAACGCATGTTCTTTTTGACAGGCAAAAGCGATTTCAGATGGCAAGAAGTAAGCATTTTTGGCTTGACACTATTCTCATTGCAACCTTCCTTTTTCCCCACCCATTCATTCTTTTCACTTCATGCGCCCCTTCTTTAAAGTAAACTCTTCTAAAAAGAGGAGGGGCGAAGTGCCATCTCGTGAAAGTTGAACTATACAGATTTTGTGTTTTATCGATATATAGGTTTTTGACGGTAGCGGTTTTTGACCGTTTAAGCCAGTATTATACCCTTGTCATGTCAAAAACCCAACCCTGATTCTTTCATTAGCAAATAAAAGCCCCACACCTTCACAATAACGCGTAGCAGTTTTCTCTAGGAAACTGCACTTTCCCATCCAATGACTTCTAAGAAATGACATCATTTTCAAAGGCAATAATACTTAATTTGGGAGATTTTTTGGAAAGAAATGTCATTCTAACATGTTATAAAAATTAACATAGGAATCGTACAAAAATGAGATTTTTGAGAGGTTTTTCCTCACACCTCTCCCATCATGCATGCGCTAGAATTGTCAAATTTTCACTGTATTTTAACCCTGGTAATAGCAATAACTGTGTCAAATTTGGCTGAAATAGGTTCAGTAGTTTGGGAGGCAATGTAAAACATATCCACACACACATTTATAAGATGACTTTTATTTATCTAAAGACTTAAATATTTTTTAAAAGCTTGCTATGTAAACTCTGTTTATATGTCTTTACACATGCATCAGTTTTCTCTCACAAAAATTATTTTTAGATTTCGAATTTGTTCGATCAGTTTTATGTCTTCTGACTATATTATATCCAAAAAGTGCATATAATCTAAGTAATAGTGGATAATGGAAGTCGTGTGATTCTTACACACCAGTTTTCTTAATTATAAATTGATTAATTATATTGCACAGCAAATTGATATATCTAAGGATAGTATATTTTTCTTTAGTATTACATTTATTGTTATTATATTTATTAATAATATTTGAAAACATGAGGAGCGAAGTGACATATCGAAATGGCAGATTTAAAAAATTACTTTTTGGGGGTGTCTCTGTCACAGGAGGAAAAGTTTTCACTAATTTCATGCTTCTGGTGCAGGGATTTAGGCTGAGCAATGATGATTCAGTTACTCGTCAGAATTTTAGGAATGTAAACTCACATTTTAATAATAAGGGAAAATTTAAGAAGTGTAACTAACTTTATTTTAAAAGTAATAATAAAATATTTTTCAATTTGAAAAAAGCTAGATTGTAATTTTTAAAGCTTCAATGCAAGAGTGGCTTTGAATCTAATTGAATATATAATTTTTAACCAAATTTTGAGATGTTTGAATTGTGGATTTTAAACTACAAGATTGAGAAAAATTGTGCCAATAAATAATTACATAATGATGGATTTAAAACTTTATATTTTCGAATGGCAATAATATAGAACAAAATAGATCACATTTTAATTCATTTAAAAAAAATCTAATTGTTGCATCTCTAAAAGAAATATGTTACTTGCCTGAGAAAAATGTTCTCCATCCACAATTTAAATCTCTAAGAAATTAAAGCAATGTTGCTATATTATTTGCCATTTTAATGCAATCCTAAATTTTAAACTAATCATTCACAGTAAATTTTATTAGATTTGATAATAACATAAAGTTCACTGCTGAATACAAAAGAAATGAATAACATTTATTATTTTTACAGTTGTTATGTATGATTGGTGAAGCCTTTGATGAGTTCAGTGACGATATATGCGGAGCTGTTGTACAAATAAGGAGCAAAGGTGACAAACTTGGAGTGTGGACTGCTGATGTTAAACATCAAGATGCCATTATGAAAATAGGGTAAAAATGTGTATTTTTCTTTCTTTTGTTGTGTATTTTAAACTCTTGATTATAAAGTTATTACGCATAATTTAATGATATGATCTTAAATCTTATAAGCAAATACTCACAAAAGGGCTTTTTACATCTCAAAATACATTAAAATTTATAATGCTCCATTTGACAGGGTGTCATTATTTTACAGTACTCCTCAAAAAAGGCTTATTTACACATTTAAAAACACAATTCAGTTTTCAAATGAGATTAGATGTGTATATGTATGAGTGCAGACATAGACACACAAGGAAGCACGGTTCTTTTAAAAAAGCCCAACCTGGGCGGAAAAACTTATTACAAAATAATAGTAATTAATTAAAAATTAAATGATCTTCATATTCTTAATGTGTTTGGTTTCGTCTAAACAAAACATGCCCAACCCAAAACACTTGGTGGACCGCATTAAAAATCTATTACTTTCTTCTATATTTAATAAAAGAAAGTATTGGATTCGTAAAAATTTTTGACCTAGTGTTTTTGATGGATTTACACGTTTTGAGAGCTATAGAATACAATATGACCATTTTTAGAAAATGTCTGTCTGTCTGTCTGTGTGTGTGTGTGACAAAATTTTGTGGCAACTGTATCTCAGGAACTACTGCACAGAATTTCATACAAATTGGTATGTAGTTGCACCTTGACATAAATTAGTGCCTATCCACTTTTGGTAAAAATTGTCCTACAGGTTGTGTTGCCATCCCGCTTTTTCTAAATTTTTAACATGGTGATATAGGACAAAATTTTGTATAAATGTGCATAAAGAGAATTATTTTTTAGTAATCATTATGAAATTTACAAGAATTATTTATAATAGAGATAGTCAACTGGGAAAATTTTTTTGTATGTGTAGGAGCCTCGTCAATCCCCCTGGGGGGGGGGAGTCCCCCCTCGAGGGGAGTAAATTTTCAAGATGGGTATCTTTCGAAAGATCTCGTCAATACCTTTAAAACGAATGGTTGAACTATAAATCAGCGATAATTTAAAACAAAGTTATCGATTTTTTTACTTTTTACAAAAAAAAAAAAAAATTAGAAAAAAAAAATCTTTTTTTTTTTTTTTTTTTAATTTTTTTTTAATGAAATTTAACCAAACTTGGTATTTAGTTGGCCCCTGACATAAACTGGTGCTGATTAGATTTGGGGATCAATCGCACAACAGGAGGTGCTGTGATCGTATTTTTTCTAAATTTTTAACATGGCAGTATAGGACAAAATTTCGTATAAATGTACATAATGAGAATTATTCTTAACCTGTGATTCTAAAATGAATATGAATTATTGATAATAGCAGTAGTTAATTAGGAAAAAAATTTGTGCATGTGAGGGCATCGCTTCCCCCCTGGGAGGAAGTACCCCGGGGGGGGGGGGTAAATTTTCAAGATGAGTATCTTTCGAAAGGTCTTGTCAATACCTTTAAAACGAATGATTGAACTATAAATATGTGATAATTTTTAAAAAAGTTATCGATTTTTTTTTTTACTTTTAACGAAAAAAAACTTGGATTTTTTTTTTTTTTTCTAATATTGTTACTGAGTGAATTTGTATAAGAAAATATAGAAGAAAGTCTTGTGGTGGCCACAACATACTAGTTTTATTCAGGCGTGTCACACTGTATATGTATATATATATACTAGCTGACCCGACAAACATTGTTTTGTCATATAAATTATTTCTAGAGAATATTTTGCTAGAAAAAAATAACTAACTTATTGTAAGTGTTTAAGGATGTGGTATATAAGTGAAACAGGTAAGGAGTTCTGTGAACGGTGACTGTGAATTCCGATTATAACGTAAAAGACATAATTAACAATTAAATAAACAATTTAAATTGGACTGAATTGTAAATCTAAACCATTCTCGAATCCACCTAAAGACACACAAAAAATTTCATTAAAATCGGTCCAGCCGTTTAGGAGGAGTTCAGTGACATACACACGCACAAAAGTATGAGACCCCTTTGGTGACTTTAAATATTTTAAGCCATTTTTGCGATGAATTGAAATGGCTATCTCAATTGTGGAACTAAAGATCTTGGCGAGAAGCGTTCAAGCTACTTCGGTGTCAAATTTCAAATTTTGCCAAAGGGATCCGATACTAAAGGTGTTCCATACAAAAAATAAATAAACAAAATATCAGTGACATACGCACGCAAAAAAGTATGGGACCCCATTGGTGACTTTAAATATTTTAAGCCATTTTTGCGATGAATTGAAATGGCTATCTCAATTGTGGAACTAAAGATCTTGGCGAGAAGCGTCCGAGCTACTTCGGTGTCAAATTTCAAATTTTGCCAAAGGGATCCGATACTAAAGGTGTTCCATACAAAAAATAAATAAATAAAATATCAGTGACATACACACGCACAAAAGTATGGGGCCCCTTTGGCGACTTTAAATATTTTAAGCCATTTTTGCGATGAATTGAAATGGCTATCTCAATTGTGGAACTAAAGATCTTGGCGAGAAGCATCCAAGCTACTTCGGTGCCAAATTTCAAATTTTGCCAAAGGGATCCGATACTAAAGGTGTTCCATTCAAAAAATAAATAAATAAAATATAATAAAATAGCTACATAAATAAATTTGTAGGTTAGGGGATTGTTAATCAACACGCGTGTAAATTTGATAGAAAATTATATAAAATACTCACTCCAATTCCGCTCTAAATTTGCAAAATGTATAGTTTTTTATGCACACTTCAAAACTCTTCAAACATTAATTACATCTTGATGTAATATTTCGATTAGGACACAATTTTTTGTATAACAATAATAACATGAAGTTACAAAATATTTTCCTGAATTTGATCGCAGCACCAACTGTCGGGACAAACTGGAATTACAATAGAATATACGCAAGCGAAGTGTGACGTCACTGACCGTCAGTGGATGCAAGAAAAAGATTTCCTATGTTAATCTCCCATTGGATTTTTTATAAAAATTATAAAAAATCGAGGAAAATTATTTCTCGATTTTAATCCCCGTATTTGGGTATAGATATGTATTAGTTATCGTATGCATGTGTTAGATTGAGTTATTTTGCTCTCAAATTGACAAAATTTTAATTTTAAATTTCAAAACTCTGTCTTCCTTGGCGTTTTTTGTATTTGGCGATCAAAAACGTAATACGAAAATATACATGCCAGATGTATATTTTCGTAATATGTATTGTACGTGATTTTTCATATTATTCATTACTCTCTTAATATAAGTTGTTGAAATAACCATTATTTTTGAAAGAAATTAAATATGTTCGCCAGATGATATGGCGATATTTTTTTTTCCGCCAAGGATGACAGAGTTTTGAGATTAAAAATTCAAATTTTATCAATTTTACAGCAAAAACAACTCAATCTAACGCATGCACATGATAACTAATACATATCTATACCCAAATATGGGTATTAAAATCAGGAAATAATTTTCCTCGATTTTTAGTAATTTTTTACAAAAAATCCAATGGAAGATTAACATAGGAAATATTTTTCTTGCATCCACAGACGGCCAGTGACGTCATCACTTCGCTTGCTTATTATTGAATATTCGATACTATGATCGTAGCGCAGTCTACCGGATCCAATGTGAAAATTCCAAAATCAACAACAATTTATAAGTGATAAATTAATTAAATAAACAATTTAAATTGGACTGAATTGTAAATCTAAACCATTCTTGAATCCACCTGAAGACACACAAAAAATTTGATTATAAACTCGGTCCAGCCGTTTAAGAGGAGTTTAGTGACATACACACGCACAAAAGAAATATATATATACAGATAATAAATTCAATATCTAAAATTCAACTACGTCACGAGAAGTTAATAATATAAATAATTATAAGAAAAAAAACTTTTTATAAACCATGTTTTTAAATTTTCTGTTGAATCATAGAACTAACTACATTAGCACTTTATCAATGAGTATGAAATCTTTAAACCGATAGTGACGTCAATTTTTGTGAGATACATAATTTAATTTTTTACAATTTTTTAAAGCTCACGTTTAATTAAATTATTTACTTAATCACGTTTATTTATTTTTATGTCGAAAGAAAATGAACTCGTAAATTTTTTTTGGCAACAATTTAATTATAGCTAATATTTTAATGGCTATTTATAAAGTATTAGGAGGTTATTATTTTCATATTTTAATTAATAATAAGAAAACTATTCGAAAGTTTGGACTGAATTGTAAATCTAAACCATTCTCGAATCCACCTGAAGACACACAGAAAATTTCATTAAACTCGGTCCAGCCGTTTAGGAGTAGTTCAGTGACATACACACGCACAAAAGAAATATATATATAAAGATATATATATATGCGTGTGTGTGTATGTATAGGTATATATGTTTGTGAGTTTATGAATCATGTATGTAGTGTTCATGTTATGCATTTTTCAAAGGAGCCAGAAAGTTCAAACTTGGTATTCTAAATGTGTATCATATAGGGATGCTACACTAAACTTTTCGTGCAGATCAAGCAAATCGTTCGTGTACAGGGACATCCAAGAGAATTCAAATACATTGTTTATGGGGAAATTTCTCGTAAGTGCAGTGTAACATCTACAGGGTGACTTAAACGAAATGGGGTGAAAAAAATTCATTATATGCACAGATTCATTATATGCCAACCTTGTAGGACAATTTTCAGTAGTAGACAAGTAAATTTTCAGTTGTTTTGGGTACTTGTCAATAGTCTGGTAAGTCGGTCTGATGTAAATTTAAGTTCAAATTTAAAAAAAAATATTTTAAATGTTATACACTCAAAAATAATTTATTTTTATACATTAAACTAATAAGTTCTTTTGTCATTTACTTTTTAAAATTATAAATAAAATTTGATCTTTAAAAAAAGAAAATATAAATATAAACTCAAAATAATTTGATATACTTTAAACAAATTTGATCATCTTATACATGCAATATTTGTTTACTGTAAATAGACATTTCTTGATCACTAGCTGCAGATGGGGGGGGAGAGTAAAAAAATAAATAGATGTTTGAGAAATGAAACCATTCTACTCCTTTATAGGTTCTGAACCTAATAAAAGATTTTTAAAATGAATATTGATATTCATATTGCTGATGGAGAAAGACTGAGAAACAAAAGGCTTCTGTAGAGCTTTTAATCGACTGTCGCTAGTAGTTGGATATAAGAAAAGAGGGGGGGGGGATGAAAAAATTACTTGAGCAAGAAATATCTATGCGCAACAATTCTATTTCTTCATAGTTCCTAGAATCATATAAAGCAAATTTAAAGTGAATATTGACATTTATGTTGTGGATGCAGAAAGATTGGGAATCAGATGGCTTCCGTCGTACGTTTCATCGTCGATCGTAAATAGGGTTTCATTTTTTTTTTACGAACGATATCCGCGAGTTTTTTAAAATGTATAATCCATAATTTTTATATGTTGTCCGTAAGGCCATAATTACTGCCATATTTCCGTAATAACTACGGACAAACCGTAGTAGTTGGCATCTCTGTATGCATAAAAGCACGTTTTGTGAAGATTGTTGTAAGGAAATCATTCATTTACAGGGCTACCCAAAGTATTTTGATATATTGCAGCTATACTTGGAAATTGATAGAATTGTAATTTCTTCTGTGTGAGAGATGGTTATCATGTAAGACTAAATTTAAATACACAATATTCTTTATAGTCCATATTGATTATAGACAATACACAGGGCTACCCAAAATTAAGCTTAAAGTTCTATTCTATTGAATGTAATTGATGGGAGAGCTTTGCTGCATTTTACTATGTCGACGATTACTGCTCAGGAAGCAAAATTAATTTTTCATACACATACTGTAAAAAAAAAATATTTTTTTAAATTTTTAACTCTGATTTTTTTTGTATAATATCATGTTTTAAGGTTCCCTGATTATGAAAGTCTAATTTTTAGCGCTCGATCTGTATGTATACAGGGTTCGCGCGGGATCGCGGGAATCGCGCAATATTAAAAGAAATCCCACTTAAAAAAATTTCATATGCGCGCTTTCCCCGCACTTATTTTCTGCGATATTTTTATTATTTATTTATTTTATTTTTTTTTTTCAAAGAACTCCGCGAATTTATTTTTTCCGTTTTTAAAAAAATCGCGGATATCGTTCGTTAATAAATAAATAAATAAATAAAAAGGGAACAATCGGCAATCAAATGTTCTGCAAAAGCTTCAGATTCCTAATCTTTCTCCATCCACAACATAAATGTTGATATCCATTTCAAACTCTCTTTATGAGATTCTAGAACCTGTAAAGAAATACAATTGTTAAATATTTCTTGCTCATGTAATTATTTTTTTCCCACCTCCCCCTTTATTTATCTCCATCTAGTGATCAGCAATCAATGTTCTGCAGAAGTCTTGTTTCCCAGTCTTTACCCATCTTCAACATAAATTATATTTATAATATTCATTTTAAACTTGCTTTGTTAGATTCTAGTAGTAGAAGTGAAAGAGTTTAATATTTCTTACTCTATAATTATTTTTAACCCCCCCCCCCTCTTTCCCTATCTCCGGAATGTGATCGATGATCAATTCTAGAAAAAATAAAGCAATAGAAGTGCTCAATATTTCTGACATATGTAATTATTTTAGACCTTTAGTGCTGAACTTAATGAATCTATTTATTTTTTCTCAATTAAATTAAATCTTTATGGGGTGTCATATCTATACCAAATTTGTAAACAAGGGGGAAATGAAGAATAGATTTTTTAGGTAAGAAATTTTTTTTCCAAATCAATTTAAGAAAATTAATACTCAGTTGGTTTTATGTACGTTTGAAACTAATAATTAGCTACTGCTACTTTTATATGAATGATTAATGTACATACATAAAAATCATATTCTATATTTGTTTGAAAAATTTGTTTTTCTCTTGGTGTGAAATTTTAATGAGATTTTATGTGGATATAAAAGTTATTGCAGATATATTGAAGAATTTTTTTTACGCTAATGAAAAAATCCTGAAAATGCTTAATGTAGATAAAAACTATATATATAATTGTCATCAGTTTATTGAAAGTGACTTTATCAATATTCAACTAATCATCCAACCAATCATATTAGCGAAAATTTTTCAGCTAATTTCTAATTTGAGCAATCACATGTCTGTAATTTGCATATTTCTTGAAAATACTTTTTTTCTGTAAAATGTAATTACTGACTTAAATTTCAAAAATCTCACTTAAATTTTGAAAATCCCACTTAATTTTTTTGTTAGAGTGGGAGAATCCCACTCATTTTTTTTCCTTAGTGCTAACCCTGATATATATGTTATAAGCTTAGCTTACAAACAAATAACACAAGGAAATTCGAATTTGGTATTTTTAAGATTGCCACTTTAAAATTTGATCAAGATTGGCAAGTATGAAGGCAAATGGATAACATCTTTGATTTTTTTTATAAAAAAAAGTAATTGTATGCACTAAAATTGAACAAAAAATTTCATACCAAATGAAACTTATTTTAGATTATTTTTAAAGTACATTGAACTTTATTATCTTACGTTATTGATCTTAAGACTTAATATTTATTATGCACACTATCTTTATAATATTGAAATGCAGGGTAAGAGTGACATTCCACATTATTTAAAGTGAAAAATGCACCTTGAACCTTTTCTTCAAGTCAGAATATGCCCTCCACTTTTTTTCAAGTGAGAATATGCCCTGTACTTTCCCATCTAGTACATCGTTATTTTTTAAAGATATTTTGCCCTATTCACTATTAAACATACCTTTATAATACAGTGGGTGATCAAATTTTTGGAATTTTTTTTTTCTTTTGAAAGTTTTTTTATAGCTAAAATATGCTAGACGAAATGACCTGAAACTTCATAAATTCAAAGAACATTTAAAAACTCATATTTTCCTCCATCAATTTAGTCCAGGGTGCAACTACTACAAATTGAAGAAAAGCAAAAATACTTTGGATCACCCTGTATCACAAAGAGCTACAAATGACTTGTAACTTAAATACATTGTTGCACATACTATGCACAATATTTGTATGTTTTGGTGCGGGAATTGTACAATTAGACATATATATATATATCTTTTTTTTTTTTTTTTCAAAAATTACTAATTTTTTTTACAAGTTTTTTGCTTATAACTGTAACAGATTTCTGTAAAATTTTACAAAACTTGCTAATAAATTGATAAAACATTAGAGAAACATTAGTCTGAAACATAAAAGTTCCCATGTCGTAATATTCGTTGAGATATGAGCATTTTTAGTAAATATTTTACTGCACATGCTAGAAGGATAGAAAAATTTTTACTGCATAGGTTGAAAACTAAATATATTGAACAACTTTAGTGAAAAGTTCATTTGAATAGGGTAAAAATTATGCAAATTGTTAGCAAAAAAAAATTAGCTAGATCTTAGGTATTTTCCAGAGTTGAAGTTTCATAAGGGGTTTTTCCCATGCCATGTAATTAACTTGAAAATCCACTTATTTCAATCACGTTACAAAAGTTCTTTTTTGTTAAAAACCCTTTACAAATATACAAATCTTAATAAATAAGTAAAAATATGATAAAGTTACAAGCCTATAAGGGGTTTTTCACAAAAAAGAACTTTTGCAACGTAGTTGAAGTAATTGGATTTTCAAATTAAATATGTGGCATGTGAAAAACCCCTTATGAAATTTCGACTCTGGAAAATACCTAAAATCTAAAATTCTTTTGCTGACAATTCACTTAATTTTTACTCTATTCAAATAAGCTTTTGACAAAAGTTGCTCAATATATCTAGCTTTCAACCTATGCAATGAAAACTTTTCTATATTTTGCACATGTGCAGCAAAATAATGTTTACTACTAGCTGGTTATGCCCGCTTTACTGGTCACTATATTTAAATGAATTTTCAAAACAATTAGATCAGTATTTGTTTTTTACATCACGTCTATACATATAATAAAAGATGTTTGTATGTGTGTGATTGTGTATGTTTCTCTAGAGCTTTTTAGGAAAACGGCTGATCGCAGAGCTACACACATTTGCATGGAGGTTCGTCATGACCTCTCCTGATGCACCTTGAAGCCCGATTTTCGAATTTTTTATTTATTTATTTATTTATTTTTTTTTAATTAAAATGTCAAAATAATAACCTTCTAATTTCTAAAAATTAGCCATTTAAATTTTATCCATAATTTAATTGTTGTCAATTTTTTTTCGACAGAAAAAAAAAAGGACATTTACTTAAAATGAGGAAAATACATTAGAAAAATTAGAAAATAAATTAGAAATATCAGTCGTATCATTACAAATAAGGTACCAAATGAAAGGGGCGATTTTTGTGAATCCGACAGATTAAACAGCTTATCGATTGGACAATTAGATTTTTTAAAATTAACTAAAATATGAACTTTAGGTGGCAACAGCAGAAGATTGTAAGGAAACTGTTTGGAGGAAAAAAAAAAACTGCTACTCATTAACTCTTTCGTTCCCATTACAGCCGAAACCACCCGAAAGCTCTCAATCCCATTCCGGCCCGAAAACGCCTGAGACGGTTCTTTCCCCCTTTTCTCTCTTTTATCTTCGCGAAGGTCATTTTTCCTCGGATAGTTGTCAGTGCAGATGACAAATGGGCAGATTAACGTGACAAGGGGGGTTGAGGGAGTGGGGTTTTCTTGTCCTAAAGATTTTGAAGTGAGTGATAAAATTTTCTAATCGCATTTCGTTAGCTGAAATGATCCTGTATTCTTTTATTCCTTTTTAATTATTATGGCTTTTCGACGTAGAAAAATATTAACACAGGACGAAATTAATGCAATTTTATTTGCATCTTCATCTGAAGATGAAATTAACGAGAATGATAGCAGTGATAATGATGAAAACTCAGAAGTTTCCAAACGCCGAAATTGTTTCTGATTCTGATTCAGATCTAGATGAAAGTAATGGTGATTCTGATATTCCATTTACGTGGACTTCTGACATTAAGAACTTTAATAGTCAGGAGAAATTTTCAGGATCTCCAGGCCCAGTCCATAATTTGAATCCAGGAGCAGAAGCTCTAGATTATTTTAATTTATTATTTTCTGATGATATATGCAACAAACTGAGAATTAATAGCATCAAATATGCTGAATTTTGTGAACACAAATCCCAAAAAGATAAAAATTGGAGTCCAATTAACGACATTACGGAAATCGGAGCATTTTTCTGCATAATTATGATTATGAGCCTAGTAAAGATGTCCCGATTGAGAGATTATTGGAGCACAAATCCGATACTTGGGCATGAAATTATGAAAAAACTCATGCCTAGAAATCTGTTTTTTAAACTGCTCCAGTATTTTCATATATCTGACAGATCAGAAGAATTGAGTAAAAATTCTCCAGATTTCAGTTATATGCAAAAAATCGAACCCTTATTTTCTTCACTCAGGGAGAATTTCCGGAAATATTTTAATCCTTACAAAGAACTTTCTGTAGATGAAGTGTTATTAAAATATAAAGGTCGCTTAGGCATTATACAATATATGCCTCTGAAGCCAGCTAAAAGAGAAATTAAATTGTGGATGTTGTGCACGTCATTCTTAGGATATGTCTATAATTTCGAAGTGTATTGCGGTAAAAACGATAAAATTGCAAGATCGACCAACGGATTAGGACATGATGTTGTTATGCATGTTGTAAAACCTTTGAAAAATTCTTATCATGAAATTTATTTTGATAGATTTTTCACAAGTGCAACTTTATTACGAAACCTGATGAAAAAAAATATATATGGATGCGGTACTCTGATGCCAACAAGGAAAAATCTCCCACCTGCATTAAAAACAATCAAATTGACAGAACAAGGATCATCAACAGTGTTTCAATGCAACGCAAATTTGTATGTTATCTACGAACAATCAGCCGGAAGTACATAAAGTAAATAGGAGAAAAGGAGAGAAAGTAAATCTAATAAATTGCCCTCTCTCTTTTGTGAATTATAATAAATATATGGGAGGTGTGGATTTAGCGGATCAAAACAGAAAATACTACTCAATCGCCAGAAAATCTCTAAAGTGGTGGTATTATTTATTTTAGTTTTTGTTGGACACGGCAGTTACAAACGCATTTATAATAATGACTGCTACAAATTTTCCTCTGCCTAAATATCCTACAACTTTAAGAGAATTCAAATTGCAATTGATTGAACAATTGACAAAAAAATGTGACATATAGAAAACAGTCAGCTACAATAGTTGAGACATTTATTTCGCATGAGCATAAGAGGAGGAAAATTAACGGCAGAAAAAGGATTTGCATTTCATGGGAAAAAAAATAACCGCAAGACTAATAGTGGACGCTCAATAGAAAGTTCATGGGAATGCGAAGAGTGTTTTGTATGTTTGTGTGTATCATGTTTTCAATCATAATTGTGTGACCACATTTTAATATTTTCATTATTATTTATTATTTGTCTGTTCATTTGTTTGTTTTAAATTATAATTTCGTAAATCCTTGCAGCATTTTTGCTCTTAATATTTCACTGTGCCTTTCAAATTTTTAAGGATAATTCCATTAATATTTATACTATTATTACTACTATTACTAAATACTTGTCTTTTCATTTCATATTTTGTAAATACTTATTCCATTTATTTATTTATTTTTTCTGTACATTTCAAGTTCTTAAGGATAATTCCATGAGTATTTATATTATTATTGTTATTATTATTACTATTATAAAATATTTGTCTTTTCATTTCATGTTTTATATCATAATTCTGTAAATACTTATTTCATTTACTTATTTTTTTTTTTATATTTTTCTGGGCAAGTTTTGAATCATAATGTCGTGAATTATTATTATTATTTTAATTTTTGTCTGTAAACTTCCTGTTTTGAATCATAATTTCGTAAATACTTAACTGTTATATATATATTTATAGGGATATCCTTGGATCGACATCCAGTTACCTATCATCTCCTCCTCCTTTACTTCAATTTAGAACATGCAGTTCTAAAAGATGTAAAACTTGCCCTATGGCCTCTCACACCCAATTGAATAATAATCACTCTTTGATTCCATTTTGTCAGGCATACAATGTTATTTATAAAATCAGTTGTGGTCATTGTAAACTTAGTTATATTGGTGAAACTTCAACTCCTCTACATTTACGCATTAATCAGCATCGATCAGATTCTAAAAACCTTTCAGCTGCACCTTCTAAATCAACTATAGAATTACAACACTTTAAATCACATAATTTTAATTCATGTACCATAGAGATTGTAAAAATTCAGAAAAATAAAAGTGAGCGTCTATTTCTTGAATCAAAATTTATGCAATATTATAATACAATTTATCCATATGGCCTAAATTCCGAATACTTTAGTAAAACTATTAAAGCATATTCTAACATCAACCCTCTACATGATTATTCGACTATTTATGCACAACTCAATCACAAAATTAACAATAAAACTTCTAGAACTAAACGAGGTAGTAAAAAAACAGATTTAATCTTTTCTAAAAGTGCCATTATTAAACTCATTTCAGATCTACAGACTAATTACTTATCTAACTATAACTGGTTCATTATTCGAAAATTTATTTTTGCAATTAAAAAGAAATACTTAGTAAACTTTCTCAATGTCTTTCAAAGCCAATCCTATAATAAACATTTTTCAGACATTTTTTATGATATTATAATGTACAAAATCAAACAATTTAATTTAAAAATTAATAAAAAGCGCAACAAATTTAAAACAAATACTCAATTAATTGTGAATTTTACAAATCAAATATTGAACAGTATTAACATTACGTCTATCATTAATGACAAAGAATGTTTGTTTCCGATTAAAGATTTAAATCTATCTCGTACCTTCAAATATCCTCTTCCTCTTGGCAGAAAGATATTCAATTATAATTCTGTATCTAAGTCTACCTCTTTTACTAACACTGTAACCTGTAAATGCAATGATCCTTCTTTCTCAAAATTTATTGACAGAGAGCATGGACACATTATCACGGGTAATCTCAATATTATTGACAATTATCAATTAAAAAAATTCATGAAATTTGGCACCAAATTTAGACTTCCAGTTAAAACTAGCATTCCACAAATCTTTCAACAGTTTTCTTATGACCTAGATTTATTTATTTATAAAATATCTATTACTCATAATAAACCTATTGCCTACTTCACTCAATGGAAAGTTTTAGTGTTACAAAAAATCAAAAATGCATTATTTATCAATTCTTCAAATCTGGTGTTATTTAAAAAATCTGTACTTCTTAACTCAATCAAATCACTACAGAATGACTTTGTGATCACTTATGTTGACAAATCACCTAATAATTATGCCATTATTTGTAAATCCTACTATCTCTCTATTTTAAACTCTTCAATCAATAATAGTAACATCTTCAGTTTAACTAATAATAACCTTATTATTAATAACCGAAAAATACATAATTACTATAAACTACTTCAACTTCCCTTCAATAATTTTAATTATCCTTATATAGTTCTCATACCTAAGTTTCACAAATCTCCAATTAAATTTCGCACTGTCACTGTTGGGTGTAACACTTATAACAACAATGCTAATAAAGCCCTACTGGATATTCTAAAACAAATTTACAAATGTACTTGCAAAGTTGATAATTTACACTGTCTTAAAAATAGCTTTCAATTAATTCAATACATCAAATCGCTCGATTCAATAGACAATATTATGACTTTTGACTTTCAAGATCTTTTCAATAATATTGAGTTATCAGATCTTAGTAATATCATTTACAGTCTTTTTCAAGAATATAAAGCTCAAATTAATCTTCCTTACAATTTTAAAGCAGAAAAATTTAAAACACTTCTTAACTTTGTTATCCATAATAATTATATCTTCCACAACAACGATATCTATTTGCAACAATTAGGCATCCCACAAGGAGGTTGTAGCTCCAGTATTTTGGCAGATCTCTATCTTTATTATTATGAAAAGCAAATTTGCAGTGATGATGTTCGATTTTATTGTTACATCGATGATATTATTGTATTTTATCTCAAAAAGAACTCACAAAATGGCTTTTCCTTCAATTATCCACCTAATTTAAAACTAACTCAAAATACTCTGACTAATCAATCAATTAACTTTTTAGATCTCAAAATAATCATCGATGGTAATAAACTTTACACAGATATGTATGACAAACGGCAAGATTTTTGTTTTAATGTAAACTTATTTACACATTTTAATTCATGTCTGGATCTTTCGGTATTTAGAAACATCATCATTAACCATTTATTTCGAATTAATAATTTATGCTCTGCAAAGTTTAAAAACAAGAATATTAATAAACTGATCACAGCCACTGCTAAAATGGGTTTTCCTAAAAACTTTCTATTTTCTATTTTATATCCTTAACCATGTCTCTGTCAGTACAAAGAAAAAAAAAAAAAAAAAAGCTGTGTACACTCTTGTGTATATCAACAAAAAAATTATAAAATAATCTCCTATATTATTAAAATCTGTACGCGTGTGTCTGTGTGTGTGTGTCTGTGTGTGTGTGTGTCTGTCTGTGAGAAACGGCTTGAAACGGATAAGGCTCCGCCGCTAATGGTCGCACGGACTTCGAACAGGTACCGTCGGACAGAGAATTTATCGCAGATCTGGGTTATCGAATTTGCTAAACGATGCGACCCTAATTAGCGGAGATATTAATTAAAACGTCGACCATTGTCTACCGAAAAATGACCCAGAATTCATGATTAAATGCTTAAAAAGCGACATTTTTACGGAAAAAGTGGAAAATAAATTAGAAATATCAGTCGTATCGTTACACAAGATACCATTGGAAAGGGCTTTTATTTCTCAATCCGATGGTTTAAACGGCTTATCGATCGGACGATTAGATATTTTAAAATTAACTAAACTATAAAAAAACGTTGGCAACGAATCTCAAGAATCGTAGCTTTGCAGATGTTAAGTCTCCAGCTGTCTTCAACGGAAACACAGCTGGTATTCATTAAGGTCACGTGATTCGTAGTGCGATTAAAAATTACAATTTTCTATTTTGTTCAATTTTTCAAATTTTACACATTTTATTTAGTATATAATATTTACACCACAAAACAAACTTGCATTTCAAATTTCATCGATTTCCGTCAATAAACAAAAGATTTACATTTTAATTGCAAATTAAAATTTATCTTCACACGCCGGACATTTTTGCAATATTTTAATACGCGTATTTCAATTTCTAATTACGATTGATTTATTTTTTATACATCATACGAAAGATATTTTAAAGTTCTTTTACATAATTCAAAGTTTTCAACAGATTTACGCGTTTTGAGGTGTCCTGAATCAGTTTTCTTTTATGGCGTTGTAATATTTTCAAATTTCAATATTACAATTTCTAATTATGATTAAATTATTTTTAATACTTAATTCGAAAGATATTTTAAAGTTCTTTTATATTATCGAAAGTTTTCACCAGATTTACACGTTTTGAGGTGTCCCGAATGAGTTTTCTTTTGTATCTCAGATACTAATTATAATAATTTCATAAGTAATACATCATTAGAAAGCTTTTTTGATTTGGAATCGAACAGCGGAATACAGAAATTTCTACCGCCAGATGGCGCTGTAATTTTTTCAAATTTCAATATTTCAATTTCTAATTCTAATTAAGTTATTTTTAATGCATCACTCGAAAGATATTTTAAAGTTCTTTTAAATTATCGAAAGTTTTCACGAGATTTACACGTTTTGAGGTGTCCTGAATCAGTTTTCTCTTATGGTGCTGTATTATTTTCAAATTTCAATATTTCAATTTCTAATTCTAATTAAATTCTTTTTAATACATCATTCGAAAGATATTTTAAAGTTCTTTTATATTATCGAAAGTTTTCACCAGATTTACACGTTTTGAGGTGTCCTGAATTAGTTTTCTTTGTTTCTCAGCTACTAATAAAAATAATTTCATAAGTAATACATCATTAGAAAGCGTTTTTGAATTGGAATGGAACAGTGGAATACAGAAATTTCTACCGACAGATGGCGCTGTAATATTTTCAAATTTCAATATTTCAATTTCTAATTATGATTAAATTATTTTTAATACATCATTCGAAAGATATTTTAAAGTTCATTTAAATTATCGAAAGTTTTCACCAGATTTACACGTTTTGAGGTGTCCTGATTAAATTTTCTTTTGCATCTCAGCCAAATGAGTTAGATCGTTCAAAATTGGTATACGCAGGTTAATTAAGAGGGCCTGAAAGGGTGGAGAAGAAATAGGCGTGCACCGCGCGCGTATCCCTTAACTTGTGTTGTCCTAAAAACCTTTTTTCATATCATTTTTCAAAGTTTAAAAACATTTATATTGCCTATTAATTATGAGGAGAGCTTATTTTCGTTTTAAATG